>LPNX010746408.1:2990-77538 GCA_001517045.1 Pseudotsuga menziesii | reverse complement strand
TTCACTCAAAACTAGATATCTTGTCATGACTCTAGATGACTTGGTAGATAGTTTAACATTGGATGCATGCTTGTCATTCCTATAAATTTCTAGGATTTTTTCATTTTGTGTCATTCAAGCAGACAAAATAATGGTTGTCAAGTTACTAGAGATACATAATGGCTTACCATGTAATAGTCCTTCATGTCGTTTAAATGCATTTATTAAGTGCAAGAAGGGCTTGAAGGACTAGCACAGGGTAAGCCATTATGGATCTATAGTAAATTAATAATCATTATTTTATATGTTTGAATGATGCAAAATTTGTTTGAATAACATAATTATCAAGCAATAACAACTTTTTAAAGGGTGCTAGCTCAACGGTAGAGAACCTGCCTAATTATAGGCATGAGGTTGGTGGTTCAATTCCTTCATTCCCTATCATAAATTTGTGACTATGAAAATGACTAAATTTGCATATATATGACTATTGGTAGCTGATTTCTCGTATCTTATAGTGCGACTAACGTTTAGTCATATTTAGCTTAGTCATTAATATGTTATCATCTAGTAGTTTATTTAGTCGTATATTTGGTCATTAATTGTTGTAGTTAGTGACTAAATCATTGACTATCAATGATTAATAAGTCAACCTATTAATGACTATGTGAAATAGGACTAAGTTGGTCAAGCTATAAGATAGTGTAAATTAGCTACTATTAGTCGTTGACTCAAAAATTGTCATTTATAGCCGGATTTTTCTCATTTTGTACAAGTGAGACATAATGGCAAGAGTAGTTGTCAAAAGAAAGAAAGATAGGAAATTCTCTATCAATATGGTTACAACAAGGGCATAACAAGTTATCCTTTTTCATTGTTGTCAAAGGGGGAGAATGTTTAGATGTTGCCATCAATGCCAAAGGGGGAGAATGTTTAGATGTTGCCATCAATGCCAAAGGGAGAGAATGTTGAGTATGGTTGTCATTGATGTCAAAGACGTTCAGCAATGATAAAGGAATAACATATAAGATGATGACATGGAATTTAGGATGAAGTCTGCATAGATGAAATCAACATGTTGTCCCCCATGCTCTTGATGCTTCACCTTCCAAGTTTGATAAAAGTAAGAATCCACCTTAGTAGACCTAAGATTTGAAAAATTATTCAAGGGTTAGCACAAATGTTCATAAGGACATTTTCAAATACCCACCAAATACATTCTTTGTGTAAATTAATTCATCAAATGGCATTGGTTTGTTCTTCGGTGATATGTCTATCTATCCATAGCTTTTAGTTTTATTTCTAATGGTCACATGTGCAAGTAGTAAACATACTAAAATGAGAAAAATGATTTTCTGACAAAGATAAATTATGAAAAATTATATAAGTGTTAGATACAAGAGATTAAGTGGGAAATTTCAGAAGCAAATCGATGAGGAGGATTGATCGTTTCTATGATCAATCAATTGAGTTTTGGAATTCCCATGGTATAGGGTGATTGATCGACAATCGATCACTGTAAGGATCGATGGAGATCCCAACAATAAATAGTATGGTAAGTCTTACAGGGATGAACTGTTGAGGACGAGGAAAGGTAGATATTGATGGTCGAGATTGAATCCAACACAAGAAGATATAATCTTGTTAATGTTCTAGGAGGAATGAGAACAATGCAAGTTGGATTAAACAATCAGAGGACCACGATACAAGAGTGATCATCAACAGATGAGAAACGATCCAAAAAGTAAATTTGCGTGGAGTATAACATTCTGGAGTGCCAATGTGAAGTTTCATGTTTGATAGTTGATCAATGGATGAGGAGGATTCCACAAGCGATTAACGGTTCAGAAGAGTTGTGAAAAGAGATTTGTGGGAGGATATTATAGAATCCCATTTCAAAAAACGTTGGAAAGCACATCTGCAATCCGCAACTCGACTGCGGAAAGAAGGTTACGACCGCATAATTGTGGAAGTCATTTTTGAGAATATATTAAAAGTAGACCTGTAACCTGCAATTGCAGAAGGAAGGAGTTCCTGCACATTGTGGAAAGGATGATTGCAAAAATATTGTTGCACAAAGGGTAAATGTGGAAGCCTAGTTCGAAAATGTTGTAGGGAGTCCCTGCAACCAACAACTTGCAATTGCGGAAGCAAGGAGTTCCCATAGAGTGCGAAAAGGGGGATTGCGGAAATATCATTGTGGAAGATTAATTGCAGAAGGAGTTTGTGGAAAGATAAATGTGGAAAGGACGTTGCAGAAGATATTTGCGGAAGTCATTTTTGAGAAATATTTCTAAGTTTTAAATGAATGAGGTTGAAAGGGAATTTTCAAATGCCTACCAAAAATTCTCCTTATGCCAATAAATTTTTCAAAAGGATTCTAAAGTATGCATGGTTATGGTGAAGAAATCCCACACAAATGGTTTGAGTATACCCACACAAGGAAGAAATGGAGTTCCTTTCTACTTATACAAAGTAAGTGTTGATGTAGATAACTTCAAAATAAATGATGACGTGAAAGCTATAGATAGTGAAGAAACTATTTGTAAAATAAACATGGAAGCTACAGGAACAAACAATGAATTATATATGCAAGAATGTTATTTGTTGAAGAATGTCATATTTGTTAAAATAAGATAATGACTATCAAAACATAGCGTATTATTTATTTAATAAATAGAATTAAAGGGCATGACTGACAAACTAAACAGAGTGTTATAAATAGAATTAGATTAATGAAGATATATATTTAATGAAACATTATTTGTAGCAGAGTATATTATTAACTGAAGATGAGTATAAACACAAAGTAAATTAGTGAAAGGGTGTAGTGAAAATTCATGTTCCAGAATGAAGAGGCATGATAAAATTGGAAGGACACATTTACTAAAAGGGTGTGATGTTTTAAAGACATGATAGAATATTTAAATAGAAGCTCGTTTTGAAGTAAAGGAGTTTATGTAGTCCACATCCATGTAGAAGTAGAAATAGAAGAGAGAGACCAAGGAAGTGATGAGAAACCAATGACAGATTTGAAGACATAAGAAGATCTATAAGTTTGATAAAAACATATTAGGGTGGCAAGGTGGTTCTAAAGAAGGATACATACCTGCAAAGGGGTTGTAGCCTCCTTCCAGTATAAGCTTGTAAACAAGGGTTTCATATCATCATGTCAGTTGTAGCTGACAAAGATGGGGTCCGTAGTCTCCTTCCAATAGTAGCTGATAAATAGGGTGTTGTATCATCCTTGTCTATTGTAGTAGGAAAAAACTAGGGTGTTGTAGCATCCTTTTCTATAGAAGCAGGAAGAAACCATTTGTAAATATAATTTTATAGTTATAGAAAGTGTTTGTGGTTTTCCCAATTGGGCCTCCACGATAAATTTGTGCCCTCTGTATCTTGTTGATTCTATTTGTTATATATTATTCAAAAAGTGGTTAAAATTGTTGAAAAGGTACCAATAATGATTCATCCCCCCCTTCTTAGTATTGTCCAATATTCTAACAAATAGTAATTCTTTGTAGCTATTCCCAAAGGTCCAAGTCTTGACAAGATAATAGAGGATATCTTGATGGAATTCAAAGAAGTTTTATCACAATTAAAGGGCATAAGTGTCGAAATGTCGACCTGAATATCAATACTTAGCTCCTGGTTCCAGGCGTCGCTGACGAGCAGTGCTAAGATGCCATCTCTTACCTCCCAGAAACTGTGACTTTGGATGAGGTTTCGGTTTTCCTGAGGCGATTTCCAAATGCTGGAGCCCAGGAGATCCTCCCCAAATCTTATCAATGATTATTCTGGCCATTGGGGTGCATACTTCACATGCCATAGCTTTGCTCATGGTTCTTCCTCGTGAGTTATCCATTTACACCATATATTAGCTCCCATTTCCTTATTAATATCTAATGGGTCACCAAGACCTAACCATCTGACCTATTTGGGTTTACATACAATTTTCCAATCCACCAATGGCCATTTCCTGTGGCTTTCATCTCCTCCCCACAAAAAGTTCCTTTGAATATTCTTGATGTGCTTTATTATTGATTTTGGTGCTACCAAAACCAAGAACTGGTAGAGAGGCATAGCCTGGAGGACTGACTTAACCAGAATGAGTCTAC
This sequence comes from Pseudotsuga menziesii, assembly GCA_001517045.1. NCBI lineage: Eukaryota > Viridiplantae > Streptophyta > Pinopsida > Pinales > Pinaceae > Pseudotsuga > Pseudotsuga menziesii. The sequence goes on along the minus strand of LPNX010746408.1, from coordinate 73,441 downwards.
TGGGGAATTTAAGGGCTCTAAGGGTCCACTGGTTAAGTTTCTGCTTGAATTTATCCATAAGATCCTTCCAAGAGACATGTATTATGGTTGATTATGCAAGCAATGCTCCTAAATATTTGGAAGGGAGCCCTCCTTCAGTGAATCCCAATATCCTTAGAATATTTCTTTTCATGATTTTTGGAATATTGAAGAAGTATACCTGGGATTTATCCTTATTTATTTCAAGACCGTTGGCTTCCAGGAAAGTGTCCAACCCATATTTTATGCCTCGTTCCTCCTATACAGTGGAAGGACCCATAAGCATTGTATCATCTACAAACTGCTAAGGAGTTTGAGGCTCCAGATTAGCATTAAGGGATATCCCTTTGATCTTATTCTCCATGCATAAGTTATTGAGCATTCTTCCCAGACCCCCAGCTTCTATAATGAACATAAAGGAGGACAATGGGTCACCTTGTCTAATTCCTCTTGATACCTGGAAGGGTGTGGAGGGGGTACCGTTAACTAAAATGGAGAAGAAGGTCGATGAAACTAGTTTCATGACCCACCACGTCCATTGGTTTGAGAATTCAAAAGCTTGAAGCACACCTACTAAGAATTGCTAATTAAATTTATCATAAGCTTTAGACACATCTAATTTCATCAGCACACCTAGGATTTCCCGATTTTGAACGAATGAATGGTTTCATGGATCAGGATGATTCCATCAAGAATTTGTCTTCCTTCGATGAATCTTGCCTACTTAGGGGAGATTATTAGAGGAAGCAGGGGATGAAGCTTGTTGTCTATAACCTTAGAAATGCTTTTATATATGATATTACATAAGGCGATCGGTCTTATTTTTCTAGGGTATTCCATTCCCATTTATTTTGGAATAAATGCCAGGAAGGTTGCATTAATATCTTTCAGAATATTACCAGTCTTCCTTGAGTCCTCCACTAGAGCCCAAACGTCCTCTTTCAGCCAATACCAGTAGGAATGGAAGAAGTTTGTGGTAAACCCATAGGTCCCAAGGCTTTATCATTCGCCATTTGCTTAACTGTTATGTCAACTTCTTCCAAATCAATTTGTTTCAGAAGCAAGAAGATAACTCTTCCGTGATGAATTTTCATTAGAGGAATTTTGAGGTCTAAAATGGGCCTCCGAAGGAAAATAATAAAATAATATTTATTAATTTTGGAGGAAAAAAGAAAAAAACTACTTTTTGTGTTCGTATTTTCGACATATCTCCCCGTGTTTTTACTCAAATTTCGATCAGGAGAGCTCGTTGGATGTGGAATTTGATTCCACATCCAACGAGTACCTAGAGTGCATACTTTTGAAAAACCCTACTACCTCAAAAATAAGAAATACCAGAAAAATGTGATGATGATGTCATCACCACTTTTTTTCTGGTATTTCTTCTTTTTGGGGTATCCGGGTCCATCAAAAGTATGCAGTGGGGGTACTCGTTGGATGAGGAATCAAATTCCACATCCAACGAGCTCTCCCGATCAAAATTTGAGTAAAAACACAGGGAGATATGTCAAAAATACGAACAAAGAAAGTAGTTTTTTTTTATGACAAATATGTCAATTCAACCATTATGGTTGACTTATTTTATTAGAATTCTATTAGTTCTTGAATTCCAACTCACAAGAACTTATTGTTGGCACGTTTTCCTATAAGGGCCATTTTAGACCCCAAATTTCCTCTAATGGGAATGTGCCTCAGAACCTTCCTCTAGGCTACATCCCTATCCCAATCTGGTTCCTCCAGGATTTTGGGAAAAAACGAGTTCAAAGTGAGTTCCAGGTCTTCCTTAGTTTCGACAATATGTCCTTATGCTTTCAATCTAGTCATCTGGTTTCCCTGGCAATGGATGCTTTATGGAAGAAACTGGTATTTCGTTCCCCTTCTTGGAGCCACTTAACTATGGATTTCTGATTCCAGAATATTTCCTCCTGTTGTTCTCTTTGGCTAAATTCATGGATCCAATATTTTTCTTGCTCCCGAATGTCCGTCGTGAAGCCAAACTGCATACCTCTGATTTGCACCTCTTTAATTTTTCCATCCAACTCCACTTTATCCTTAAAGATGTTACCAAAGGATTCTTTGTTCCAATTCTTGATTTTTTATTTAAGGAGTTTAAGCTTTTGTTGGAAATGGTACATTCATGTTCCTCTTATGGTTGGAATTTCCTCCCACCATTCTTTTAGTTTCTCTGGGAAGTTAGCCTGGAGAAGCCAAAAAATTTCGAAACAAAATGGTCTTCACAGATTAACCCCTATGTTTTCCTACTCCAGCTTAATAGGCCAGTGGTCTGATCCAACTGATGGGAGTACCACAACTCTCAGTTCTCCCCCATTCATCATAATGGATTGTGAGACCAAAAAGTGGTCTAGCCAACAAGCTATTCCCCTCTCTAATGTTCTTTTATTATTCCATGTGAAGGTACCATTCGTTGTTCTGACATCGACCAATTCTAGGTTATCAATATCTTCATTAAAATACTCACTGATAGGGTTTAGCTACCTTATCCCACCTTTTTTTTCATCAAGAGTCTTGACCAGGTTGAAATCCCTTCCAAGAATCTAGGGCTTTCCTTTCGACGTCCTTTTAAGCATCCCTAAAGAGTCCATAAATTGCACTTTCTGTTCTGCCCGAGGATGACCGTACACATTGGTAATAAACCCCATGGCACTAGTACCTAAGATATGGAATGCTGCTGATAGAGAGTATTTGGTTGTAGAGAAGTCAAAGAGGGAAACCTCTCTTGGGTTCTAGTCCCGATACCTCCATCTTCCCCTTTAGCATCCACTGCAATGGACTCACTTCCCCTCCAAACGTTTCCTCCGATAATCTTCAGTTCCACCTCTGAGCATTTTGTTTCTTGTAAAAAAATTATACCCAGATTTTCCAATTCTATCCTTCTCTTTAGAAGATGAATCTTCAAGGTGTTGTTACACCCTCTTATATTCCAGGATGTGATCCCTATTGGAAACTTATTTATTCACAGGAGAAAGGGTCGCCTCTATGGTAGGGTATTTCCATGATGCCACCAGTTGAGCCCCTACCATTTTAATCCTTTGCACATTACTGTGCCTTCCTCGATTTTCTTTCTTCCCTTTCCTTTTTCCATTTGGATCTTTGAGGGGTTCTACCGAGACCCCAAGAAACTTCATTGATTTGGCCTTGATTATCACTTTTTCCAGTAATGTGACTTGCCGTGGAAGTTATTTTTCAGGGAACTTCTCAGAGCATGCAGTTTCCAGACCTATCAGATCCATATCTCCTATCTCCATTTCTTCCTCTTCAACTTTCGATGTCTTATTATCGTCTTCTTTGATTTCCTAAGGCTCTTCATGGGTCTGGATCTTTGTGCTTAGTTCAGTTTCTTGAGTCTATTGGTTTTGAATCTTTTCTTGTTGTTGAGTGGTGGTCTACTTGGGTTCTTGGAGGGCTTCAAACCTGTTTTGAGTTTGGACTCTTTTATAGATTTCAAGGACCGTAGTCTTCTCGACTAATCTTTTCTTATTTTGGACTTAGGTAAACCCCTTGGAATCTTGATTTTCTTGATATTTCATTCCTCCTGGTTTTTTATTCTGTGGGTATTTTCTGAACAAGTTTTCATGCTCATGACATCGCTTGCATCTGGACGGTATCTGTTCATAGTCGATTTCTTGAAAGTAATCCTCATCCTCCCATGTTAAGTCAATTCCATCTGGAAGATCCTGTGATATATCAAGGTATATGCAAATCCGGGCATAGGATGTGTACTGCCTATGCTAGGTTTTCTCTAAGACTTTTACAAAGTTCTCTAGGATGTTCCCAATGTTTAGGATTTCTTATGTCCAGTACTCCATAGGAAGGGAGTGCATTCTGATCTAGACCAAGGCTATTGTGAGATTTTCCTTGTCTAGATTAAATCTTTCTTTCCATGACCTTAAGAACAGACTAGCACAATTAAATAAATAAGGCCCACTCTCATATATTCTTGTTCTATATTCATCATTAAAGAAGATAACCGTGAAGAAACCTTTGGCTCCCAGTTGCAGATCATAATGGCCTCATGGTTTCTAGGTGGTGTTTATCCACCATACTAAGGTCTTATCCGTGGGCCAAATTCCAACAAATTTATCAATGAGAGAGAGCTCCTTCATGTAGGTGATGTCTTCCCTTATTCATTCTGATTTGATCTGAAGCTTTGGTACAGTCTTCGATTTTGGAAAACATTTCCCTGCTCTTCTGTTCTCTCCCTTCACTGTAGTTTATTTATTGGATCCACTTGTGCCTTCTCCATCCTTCCCCAAATGAGTATCAGGTACTTTCTATTTTCCTTTGTCTTTCTCGATTTCCATTTCTGAGCTCTAAATAGGGGGATTTGCCCCATCATCTGTAGGCTCATTCATCCTAATACCCCCCCCTCGGTCCTTAGGAACAGGCTTAGGCCCTTGTCCCCTCCCTCGAGAACCAACAATCCCTACAACTTGCATCCTTCATTAAACCTCCCGCCTCTCAATTCACCGTTTGAATATTAATTCATCTTGATATGGGTAAAAATTTTCAATTTTATAAAGTTTACTTTTTTTTATTAAATGTAATTAAAAAGATACAATTATTTAAATGTTGATTGGTGTTTGGTTGTTTACGTTAGCGCCTCAATCTTTACTTCCCACATTGACGGCTAAGTGACGTAGGATAAGCTGGAATTTTCAACAACTTTAATTACATGTCATAAACTTGTATTTAATGCCTGCAATAAACAATCCGCAACCTAGAAATTAATACAGTCTGCAACCTGACAATTGATACTGCCACCACTAAATATACAAACATGCTGCATTAACTATACCCTAAAAATGCCTGAAGTCCATATTAAATACCGACTACCCATGTTGACAGATATGACAACAATTTCAAGACGTGAACAAACATTTAATTACAGTACTACACTATTATTAACTAGTATTGTATTAAACAATAATAATTCAAGGCGGCTTTGGTAGGATTAGTCTACCTTAAAATATTTACTAAGCTACGTGGTAGTTCACAGGCGCCTTGAAATTTTCAAGGCTATCATTATCCTTTACAGTTTTACTACATTCAAATTGCATGTATTACAGGTGTCTGTGGACAATAAAAAGTTGCATGAAAATCTCGTGAAAAACAACAAAAGAGTTTGAAATAAGTTTACTGAAATGGATGTCAGCAGGACATTGTGTGAATTTTCTGGGAAGGTGGATGACTGTTGAACAACGCATTATGCACAGGGGATTCACTAGCAAGGAAATATCATATCACGCCCATTCATATGTGTGAGCTAGCTCTAGGATGAGTAAGAAAGGAGTTACACATCACCCCCCTCCGCTGTGTACAATGTGCCTCTTTGAGGCAATCAAGATTGAAGAGATGAAATCAGATAAAAACAAGTGACAACAACCCTTGTATTTCAAAGTTGTACCTTTTAATAAATATTTAAGGCAATATCTCTCAAATAAAGCCTAATTCTTCAACATCACTCACACTCTCAAATTATCCTCTATTTATTCATGTTGTTCCTTAATTTCTCTTAAATATTTTTATTTTTTCTCTTATCCATCTTACCTTTAGCCATAGTTCCCTTAAATTTGTTTAGTGATTTCCACATTTAAATATGAATCCATATTAAATTGAATAATTATTTTATTGGTTAAAATTGTCCAATCCCACCAAATAGTTACAACACTTATAATAAAAATGCAATTTCTCTAATTTGAACATTTGTGTAACAATCTAACTTTACTCAAAAGAATAGCTGAAGTGGATTCACATGGGATCCTTTTATCTCCTCTATTACAACCAAACCAAGTTCTTTATTTAGCTTAATCATGATGTAAAGATAAATCTAAATCATTCGTGCTTAGCATTTGTGATGGATTTCCATCAAATATAATATTGTTGGCTTTTGTTAATGTGACAATGGAATATATCTATATTAGAAAATTTAGTAAGATTTATGATGAAGCATCTATGGTTGATAACGTGCATTACATAGAGGCATCTAGCCCCTTACAACTTAAACTACAATTTGTTTTAATATATTGTATAAAATACATCAACATCTACTAAAGATAAATATATATAATATTTCTAATCAAATATTGAATATCAATTAATAGTAAAAAATAAAATCATCATTTTTTTTAAACATTATTTATAACCAAAATTATTATTTAAAAAACAGAAAACAAAAAATCCCAAGAATTTTGGATTGACCACTATAAAAAAGACTTGTAAAAATTTGTGTTAATTATTAGAATTAATTAATGAATACTTGAATAAATTACAAAATGTTAACTTTAATGATATTTATATTTAATAACTTATTTAAATAATTCAAAATTATTTTTAAAAATTTAATAGTAAGTAAGTAAGAATCTTTATAATACCTTCAAAAAATATGAAATAAATATATAGTAATATTATCTATCCAAATTAAATATACCTAAATTGATTTTCCAACCTTGCTTAAATAATGGTAGAAAAGTACAGATTACAATTTTATTTTTAAGATACGTCTAAGCCATGTTCCTTTCGTACCTGGGCTAAGATATTCGGAGTGACTGTTTTATTATGCAAATAACAAAGGGTCAATTTTCATGTTCCTTTTTAAGTACCCGGGCCTCGAAGATATTAGGAGTAACTGTTTTATGCAAACAAAAAGGGTCAATTTTCATTTACCTACTTTACGACATAAAATTTAATATATCTGAAGGTGGTGTGATGAGTATCATTATGCTTTTTTGACCTACCATTGACAAAGACATAGTAATACAGTAGTTTATATCGGAAATTTTATTATAAAATTTTTACACATGATTATAAAAGCAATTCACCATTAAGACTCAAATGCAATAAAATTTAATAACTAAGATTCCATAACTGAATTTTGAAATATGAAATAGGACTGGATTCAAAACCTACCAAATCCATATCTTAACTGATTTTGACAGATCAAGACGCATGGCATGGCATGGCATGAAATATAAATCGTTGACATTGCCAAAGCTTGGTTCAATTAATCAAAGAAATCTAGAAAACATGTACATTTAGAGTTTCGTGCAACTCTCATGAAGCTTTGACCTATAGTAATGCCAAGAAAAGCTTCTATAGTAACGGTTCGTTACAGGTATTTGAAATTGCCAAAAGGTATCTGTCGTTTTACAGCTTCAATTCGTCAAACATATCTAGAAAAAACGCGTACTTTTCTAAATTTCTTATAATCATCGGCTGCCTTTTGTTCATAGGAGTGTTTGGAGAATTTTACAGTGAGTTCTGGTGTATGGTGTGGGTAAGACCAGTCTTGAAATTTGAAGTTCAATGTGAATGTTTAATTTTTATTTTGAAAGAGTTTTTATGTGTGGCTGTGGAAAGGGTATTGTTAAAGAAATGGTTGTGGAAAGGGTATTGTTAAAGAAATGGTTGTGGTTTGAGCAAAGAACGAACCTACTGGGTAGGGATGAGGGATGATGCTGATAGGTTAATACAATGTGACCTCATCTCCATAAACCGCATAGTTACATAGACAAGTCAATGTGCAGTTTATTCCACAAGTAAAGTTTGTTGGGCATGGATTGTTTCTCATGTATAGCCCAGGATCTCCCTCAACATATGCTGCAGACTTTTCCTCTCTCATTTTAATATGCTGCAGACTTTTCCTCTATCATTTTAATATGCTGCAGACTTTTCCTCTATCATTTTATGTATCAAAATCATTTGCAGACGAAGCACAATGCAGGACAAGAGGATTTTTCTTTGCTTCGCTTCCTGATTACCTTTTGTTGAAAATAATCCTAGAGGAATTTGTCTCTGAAAATCATCCTAGACATTTTGGATTCCCAATCAAGTATTTTATTTACCTTTAGAAATGGGGATTGATGTACTTGAAAATGAAAAAATATTTCAATTTGTAAGTTTTTGCGGCGAGTTACGTTGAAAATGAAAAAATATTTCAGTTTGTAAGTTTCTGCGGTGAGTTCGTTGATGTAGGGTTTTTCCATAAATTTTGCAGTAGTCATTTTTAAGTCGACCTTTCGATTCCGAATCGGAAACCATCATCAAGACAAGTAGTCAGTGGTGCTGGTTGATGGAGTGGAGGCTGATCTGTACACAGTCTCCAACCTCCATACTCTGTGTTTTTTTCTTCTTGTATTACTTTATTTTTTTTTATATTGATGTGGAGGTAGTTAGGGAAGTTGGAGAGTGTTACATACACTATTGGGACAAGTGGGTACAGTTGAAACCATAACTTTTCCTTTAAAGTAACTCATTTTTATTTTCTACCTGCCTTCGAATAGACATGTATGAATGTTACAGAAAGGAGGCTGTGTATACATATGATAAAAGTGCAAAGAGTGCATACATCTTCAAAAACTTGATTTTTATGAAGCTTTTCAAGTGAAGTGATGTTCAAAGATTATCGAGAATCAAGAAAGTCTAATATGCAAGGTCAAAGGGAGAGATGAATACCAAAATACATTATAAACATTTTCGAAGTGAATGCAGAAGTAACATGAATAAAAGTTCCCAAACTTCATCCATCAATGGTATGTGCAACTCATCAAGTAAGAATTCTTTCTTCGTGAGGTGGGCATAACGATGCTCAAGAGTAACAAAAAGCATGGCCACAAGATAAAGTACAATGTGGGTCCATGAGGTATATAGAAGCAATGGTCACATGGCCACAAAGATACAAAGTCGATCTATGTCAAAGATAGATCATAGCCACAAAGATATACAATGGGTGTATGTCTTCTTGTTCGTGAGGGTGTTGTCTATCATTCCATGAATGTTATGTTGGGCCCCAAGTGATACTAAAAGGGGGGAGAGGGGTGAATCAATATCTTGCAAGATTTATCTTTACAAGCATTCACTACCATGCAATATTTCATTAATATATAAACCATGTATCATCAATAACTTCCAATACAAAGGACACCATGTATGTTGTTGGCCTGGAAAGGGGCATAAGAATTAACTTCGCGCGCGCAGCCAAGAAAGATGTGTGTGCACACGATAGAATCCAAGGAAGAGTGCAAAGGATGAAAAGGGTCGGCGAAGACAGGACGAGGAGTGCACAACAAAGGAAAGGCAAGCGCGGACGCGGGCAAAAGGGGAAACAGCCGGAAAGCAACAGATATGAGATCCAGATCATTGCCATATAAGACGACGTAAGCCTACAACTACGCATGTACGAGAAGATATTTGTAAGTCAGGTCGATAGTGCCTCGTGTCAAGTCATGATCACCACAGCTGTAACCAGAGGGGTGGCTTATGGTGACAATTAACAGACTGCCTGTAAGCAGTCGACCCAGCAGTGGTCATGTAAATTAGTATAAATAGGAATGATACAATGGGTAGAGGGTTGAATTTTGTTAGTCACAATTACAGAATAGGTGGATAGGCGAGAACTGTATATAGCTACAGAGGAAGGTCTAAGCAAGGGTAATTAGAATAATGGGAGGAAAAGAAGCTCTACTAGAGTGGTGCAGACGTGAGGAGAGTCAATCCAGGCTGTCCGCGGATCTATAGATAGTAGCGGTAGGTTAGGAGAAATAAAACAGAGAGCATGAGAACCATGAGTCTGAGCTTAAAGACATATCTCTAGATCAGTCTGCATCCTGCAGACTGCAACGTGCTATATCCTTTCTCATGCCAGATGAAGAGCACCCTAGTGGTTTTTCCCAGATGGGTTTCCACATTATTTCTTGTGTTCAATGGAATGATTGATGTGGTGAATGTTTATGTGATTGATTAGCAGTTATTGCCTATGTAATATTAGCCTGGTTCAATTCTTGTTATTTCTTGCAATTAATGGATGGATGTAAGGAACATTGTGTTGAATTATTGTTGTATAACTATGCATCGTCATTCTAGTTACGTCTTGTTATGAACCCTATCACAAGTTCTAGAGCCGATAGACCTGAGTTAGCTGCACCGCACCAGTCGCGCTAGCTATGAGGAATAGCAGAAGACCAAGTCATGCGTGATGACATACTGTTGTTCTCAGTCGCGTAGGTCCGACGCCTCTGTCTGGTCACCCTGTTGCCTTCGTTGAGCCCTTGGTTGCGAACCAAGGGACTATACTTCCCCGACAATCACAAAAACTTGATTCCGGCGGTTACCCATCTATGAGATATCTCGAGTGAGACTGTGCCTACTTCGCAGGTGTTACCGATGGGGCTTGCCCTATCGGGCCGGTATCTCAGGTAGTTGTTGGATCAGCAGGCTGTGCAGGACCTGGGTCGTGCAAGAAGGGAAAAGCGACCAACAAATGGTTCTGTTGTCGGGACCCTTTTGATTGAATAGGGGAAATGGTGTGGTGCCCGACGAAGGGGGGAGATAGAAGATTGGATGGATGCTAAACTAACGATGGTTATGCAAGAGAAGGATGTAGTACTTGAATCATATAGTTTGGGGCAGATATGCTGGATAGAAACTAGAAGGAATATGGAAGGTAGCCAGGATAGATGTTCCCTGGGAGCTCTGAGGAGGAATTGGACACTAGGTTCTTGAGAAGTGGAAGGAGGTTCCGGTCAGGAAAGAGGAAAAAATTAATCGGAGATAAGAGGGCTTATAGTTTTCCCAGGGAGGGTGCATATGGATGTGAGTCATACCTAGACGAGGGATCCTGTGACGAAGAAGAGGAGTATAGCCCAGTTTTTGAGAGAGCAGAATCGGGAGGGTCTGCAGAATTACCTGGAATAAAACGTAACTATAGTAGTCCAAAGAGATTCCCCAGAGTGAGAATTGGGAGTCCATCACGTGAACCCCTTTTGAGCACTATTAGCTCTAGTGGTGAGACTGGTGCGCAAGGAGGCCCACTAGCTGTCCCCGTAAATCCTGTAGATTCAGGGAACTCAGTGAACAATCTCAGTGCCTCCATAATGGCGGGAACAGATGTCTGACTACCCACTTTTACTGGGGATGGAACAAAATACCTAGAACAGCATTGGTTTCTATGTGAAGCTGTTTGGATGGTACGTGTAGTGCACAATGCCGATATAAAGAAGGGACAAATGATTACGACCTTAAGGGGTGGTGTCCTGGATTGGTTGATGAATTTTTGTGTCATCCCAGCCAGAACACCGCAGAAGACCCTCGAGGAAATTTGAGCTACAATGATCTCAGAGTTTAGAAAACCCAAATCAGAGTCCCAATGTATTCCCAAAATCAAAAAAATTAAGCAGGCTCTAGCAGAAATAGTATGGGACTTCTACCAGCAGTTTAAAAAACACTGATGGCTAAGGTCAGCTTCCAAATGTCATATGTACAGCATAAAGAGTGGTTTATTACTACACTGCTACCACATATAAGAGGGTCTCTTATGCAGCAAAATATCACAACACAAATGGAGGCATTAGAGTTAGCCATGAAGTTAGAGGCTTCTCCCATAGGGGACAGTGTTGCAGGGATGGTGCGGATTCAGTCCTAGATGGCCAATCTGACTATCCAACTGCAAGATATGAAGAGGGGAGGAGGGGCCCACGAGGACCTCTAGTGTACCCGTTGCCGGACCAACGGACAAACCAAAGATGAATGTCCTGCATATATGAACTGCGTCTCATCTGGTGGGCTGAGCCCTTTAGATAGCCAAGGACTACCTTGGTGTAATATATGTCAAACGAGAGGACATCGGGACATCGATTGTCTATTTATGCATAAGACGATATGTAAACCTGCTAGTCTTTATTGTAGATTTTGTAAATATGTAGGACATGATGAAAAGGATTGTAGGGCCTACCAACTCATGTGGGAGAAAACGGTAAATGCATATTTAATGAAGACAAAGGAGCAAGTAAAGTTTGAACAAAACCCCCCTCAGTTCTGGGCTCCTCCTTAGTTCCAAGCTACACAAAAAATCCCATCTCCACAGTAGTTTCAGATGGCACCTCAATTTCAGGATAGGGGCCCGTATAACTTGTATCATCAACAGTACCAGCAACCTTAATACTTGTTACAACCACCTCAAAGGGGGGGTGGCAATTTCAGGGGTCAGGGAAGAGGGCCAGTCATATGCTGAGTATTGGGGCATTATGCTTGAGTCTGTTTAGATCCTGCAAGGACTTGCTCATACTATAGACAAGATCATAATGTGGAGCAATTCCCATAGCTCATTGCTCGATGGCAAGCTAGGACGCTTGGACCAGCCAACCCAGTACCAAACCCTATACCTAATCCTGCACCAAACCTAGTACTGAAACCTACACCCAATCCTATGTTGAATGCTCCCAATCCGAATGGCAATAGTAATATCCAAATGATAGTCGCTGAACCACAAGAACCCAACGTGGTAGTGGTCACAAGGGGAGGTGCCACGACAGGAGTAGACCAACCCACGCAGACAGATCCTGCAACGCACGCACAAGCCCAGGTGCGACTTGCTGCAAAGAAGAAAGTACCAATTGACATTCAAGAAGAAAAGCATATATTCATGGATGTGTGTCCAGAGTTCATTGGTGCAGAAAAATTGTCTACCTCCGGTTGAGTGAAAGATATACCTGAAAGATTTCAGAAGATATTGGAACAACAAAGTACAAACAAAACTGTAGAAAAGGTTAGTAAACTTAAACCTTTCTTGTCAAGTTGTCTAACGCTAATCAAGGACAAGGAAGCGCTTGCATAACTATAGGCCCTTGTTGAAGCACTCCCAGGAGAAGGCCCTCCGCCAAAGAAGGTTAACAGTATCAAGACCAGACTCAAGACAGGACGCGAACTTAGAATGACCGCGCAAATTGGTGATTATGATATGGACTACATCATCCTCGATCTAGGATCTGACATCAATATTTTAACATGCCAGACATGGGAAATAATGAGTAAACCAGCTTTAGAGTGGTCTCCAATCCAATTGAGGCTTGCAAATCAAGCAAAGGTCATTCTTGTGGGTAGGCTGGGTCAAGTTCAAGTGGACCTTGAAGGATTACGCACTTTCACAGACTTTGAAGTTATAGATATAATAGACGACACTACACCATATCTTGCACTACTTGGATTGGGTGATAGAAAACCAAGCAATTGTTAACTTCAAAAGAAGGATCCTATCATTTGAGGATGATGAGATGCGGGTCATTGCACCTCTTGACCCACTGGAAGGACCAAGGTATGTTGAACTTGTGTTCAACAAAGGGAATCATGAATGCCTAGACACTATTTACAATATAACCACCCTTCAGGAAGATTACATTAATCCTATTGCAGATGGTAACTTAAGTTGGAAAGGTGGAAGTTCATGTACATCAGACTTAGGCGAGGCATTGGAGAAATGGCAGAACCGATTACATGAAATCTCGTCGAAAAAATGTGCTAGGATAACTAAGGCTGTCAGATGAGTAGGAACTCAGTCATGATCACTACCCATGTATGAAGGATTGCCTAATCTGACAACATTTTTGACTGAATTTGAAGAATTGGTAACAGAGCAGCAACGACTATCTACACTGGACTTTGCATTAAAATCTACGTTCGTGCGATGGTGTGGTACACATAAAAGAACCATAACTGAATGGCCACAATGCAGAAGGCTACTAGAAGTCAGATTTGGGGAAGAAATTACAACTGTCACACAAAGATATACGGGGTTATCCAATCTTGTCAAGCACTTGGAACACTGTTCTACAACATTTTCGAACTATCCTCACCAGGAATGGGTTCGTCACTTCATCTATACTCTTGAGACAACACCTCAAGGTCGGTATGCATCTATGGAGCTGCATCACGAGACGAGGGAATGGGAGGAAGTTGCACAAAAATTTACTTGCACATTCCAGTTTGCGGATGAACAACCTACAGTTGATATTGTGCTGAAGACTATTAAGGACAAAGTATTTGTTGAGATCCCACTGGAGATTGTGTATTCTCAACCTTGTGATGTGCATTCCCACCAATGTTGTGTGACAATTCAACCTTGGATGACATGCTATAATATCTCTGGGGACCCAGATGATGATCCAACCAACATCAACATCCCCGAATCGGAAGGATCGCCCGAGGTCGAAGGAAGTGGCATTTCTAGTGAACAGTTCATTAAACCACTAAAGATTAAAAATGTTAACATTGGATCAGAGGACAACCCAAAATTTGCAAACATTGGAGACTACTGGGATGAAGAAATAGTATCCAAAATTACCGATCTATTACATGAATTTCAGTACCTATTCCTAACAAATTTTAGGGAGATGAAGGGAATACTAGGTGATTTGGGGGTAATGAAAATTCCACTAAAACCCAATGCAAGGCTAGTAAGGCAATGCCCATACAGATTAAACCCACGATATAAGAAGAAGGTAAAAGAATAATAGGATCGCATGTTGGAAGTAGGAATTATTGAGCCAGTTGAAGAATCCGAGTGGATAAGCCCCATAGTCGTCCAAGACAAAAAGGCAACAAGTGAAGTCAGAATCTACGTCGACCTGAGAAAATTGAATGATGCCTACTTGCATGATCCATTCCCTACGCCCTTCACCGATGAGGTTTTGGAAAGCGTTGGTGGATAGGAAATGTACTCGTTCATAGATGGGTTGTTATGATACCATCAGGTCTGGATTGCACAAGAAGACCGCCACAAGAAAACCTTTGTAACGGAATGGGGATGCTACCAATACACGGTAATGCCATTTGGCCTTAAAAAATCCCCTGCTATTTTTTCTAGAATAGTAGTATCTTCTTTTAAATATTTCATTCATAAGTTTCTTGAAGTATACTTTGATGACTAGATGGTCTTTAGTCTGGTAAGGGACCATATTGAAAATTTGGGCATGATGCCAGAGAGGTGCTGCCAGTATCAAATTGCGTTGAACCTAAGGAAATGTGTCTTCTATGTACCTTTCGGAGTACTGCTCGGCCATGTAGTATGCCAAGATGGAATCTTGGTCGACCTTGCAAAGGTGGCAATTATTCTTGACTTGGCTCCGCCCACATCAGTTACACAACTCAGGTCTACATTGGGACACACTAGGTATTATCGAAAATTCATAAGAGGTTATGCAGAGATATCTGCCCCAATGGAGAAATTGTTAAAGAAAGATGTCAAGTTTGAATGGAATGATAGCTATCAAGAAAGTCTGGATAAACTAAAAAGTAAGATGGCTACTGCACCAATATTAATATTCCCATATTGGAACAAAGAATTCCACATACATGTTGATGCCTCATCGATTGCGCTGGGCATAGTGTTAACCCAACCAGGGGATGGCACAATTGACCACCCGATTGCATTTGCTAGTAGGAAACTATCAATGGCATAGATAAATTATACCACAACTGAAAGAGAAGGACTTGCAATGGTCTATG
The DNA here is from genome assembly GCA_001517045.1 of Pseudotsuga menziesii. Taxonomy (NCBI): domain Eukaryota; kingdom Viridiplantae; phylum Streptophyta; class Pinopsida; order Pinales; family Pinaceae; genus Pseudotsuga; species Pseudotsuga menziesii. The sequence continues at coordinate 58,129 of LPNX010746408.1, read as the reverse complement.
TGCTACAAAAATTCATACTTTACCTGCTGGGTGGACACTTCAAAATGTTCACTGATCATTCTGCACTAAAATATCTAGTCAATAAGCCAGTGTTGTGGGGGGGAATATATCGGTGGCTCCTCCTATTTCAAGAATTTTACTTTGAAGTCATTATTAAACCAGGACGACTAAACATTGGACCTAACCACTTATCACAAATTGAAAGTTGTGAGAAACCCACCAGCCTAGAAGATAACTTTCCAAATGTGCAGCTATTTTCTATAGATGTTGTTGACACAGAATTTGATGCGATTATACACTTACTTAATATTGGCTATGCACCTGAAGACTATTCATTATGGAAAAAGAAGTAGCTAGTTGTCAAGGCCTCAGATTACATGGTAATAGCAAGACAACTCTACAAGTTGGGACCAAATGAAATATTGTGAAGATGTGTCTTTGAGCATGAAAGACAATGGGTAATGGCGGAAACACATGTGGGTGTCTCAGGAGGACATTATGCTGGGAAAGCAACAGTGTGAAAGATTTTGCAAGTTGGACTCTAGTGGCCAACAGTACATATGCATATAAGAAAATAATGTCGTAATTGTGAAAAGTGCCAATGAATGGGGAAACCATCACAACATGACGAAATGCCACTTGCGCCACAAATTACACTGCAAGCCTTCGATAAATGGGTATTGGATTTTGTTGGCCCTATCATCCCACCAAGGAAGCGAACTGGTGCCCGTTATATCATCACTACTATTGATTACTTAACCAGATGGGTAGAGGCCACACCTATCAAAGATTGTACTGCTGCAACTACGGCCCAATTCCTCTTTGAAAATATCGTCACAAGATTTGGTTGCCCCAAAATCCTTATCAACAACCAAGGTACGCATTTTGTAAATAAGATAATTGTTGAACTAACTGTAGAATTTCAAATCCAACACAATAAAATGACACCCTATCATCCCCAAGCAAATGGAACTATCAAAGCATTCAACAAGGTACTAGAGAATGTGTTGACCAAAGTATGCAATGTGCACAGAGATGTTTGGGACCAGAAGGTCTCCGCGGTATTATGGGCTTATAGAACAACTTGTAAATGACTAACTGGATACACCCCCTTCTGATTAGTCTATGGAAAAGAAGCCATAGTACCCATGGAATACATTGTCCCAAGACTGCGAATTGCTGCGATAATAGAGATGATGGATACGGGTGCTATAGAAGAAAGGTTAGCCTAGTTAATCCAATTGGAGGAAGAATGATTTATCGTTGGTTTTCATCAAAATGTGGAGAAGCAATGGTAGAAATCTTAGCATGAGCGCCAAATCACAACCAAGCAATTCCAAGTCGGTGGACTTGTTTTGATGTATGATAGTAAATTTCTCAAACATCCCAATAAGCTCAAAATGCACAGGTTAGGTCCATATGTAGTAATGCACATTACTGAGGCAGGTGCAGTAAAACTACATAATATGGATGGCACTCCAGTCGCAAGCATGATCAACAGCGCCCGGTTGAAACCCTATCATGATGAGGGCGGCTCGACTCCATAAAAAAAAAATGACAGAAGTGACAGTTGGCAAAAAGTGACAAAACGAGAAGACAGCTAGCAAGCATTGATAGCCAATACAACAGGGGAGAATTCAAAAAGGGATTTGGAACTATTAAGATAATCAAGTAGCATTAAAGTAGCAACTCCGAGGATAAGGATGACGATCTTTTAGGATGACATCGGGAAAAGTACCCTTAACTGCCCTAACATGAGATTAATGAAGTTCATGCATGTAAAGGATAATCCCATTCGCTCTGTCAGATGGTCATTCATGCTCCTTGGTCCATGTCAAGGCTCATCAACTATATTCAGCAATTACCTCTGTCAACTGAAGACTTTGCTTATTGCAAATAATACAGCAGGACTTGAGAACTAGTATAACCACTCTGAAAGATGAAGAAAGCACAGGCAAAGCCAAAAGTAACACCAAGGCTGCATACTGTGAAAAACCCATTGCTCAATCAACTGCATCCATCCCCAGCAGAGAGCCAGCTTACACAGCTAACTGCACCCCAGCTGCTAGTGCGACCATCGAGAGCCCAGGTACTTGTCACTATGCAATCCTTGAATGACACCCAGCCAAGTCCATCTAGCCCAATAACAAAATTACCCAAACCTCATCGACCCAACCTGGTTCGGCCCGTATCACCAAATGCAGAATGCACTGAAGAAGAGAAGAACTTGCTATCACCCTATATATCACCCAGAAAGCCCAGTGCCAAGCAAGTAACTATGATCATTCTAGAACTGCTAGAAGAACCCATCATTCTATATGGAATCCCAAAACTGTAGGTTGGCATGGAACCCCAGGACTCCGTCATTCCTAGGCTATAGGTACTAAAGTTTGAAGACTATGATACTCGGAAGCTCGACATTTATAGAGATCAGTTCATGGAAATAAAAGATACATATGATCTCTCTGTAAAGGAATATGCACGGGGATTGGAACAGTTTGGGTTATTAAATCTGCTTCTTATGCCCCACTTTGGTCGTTGTGGACCAGTGGAAATGTATGTCAAACAGCTACTCGTCTGATTCCATGGTGGCTACCTTTGGATGGACAAGCCATACAAGGTCATGGTTGAATTGATATCATACATTATAGGACTACTGTAGAAGGGACTTGACCCAACTGTATACTTGCATAATGACCGCAAAAAGATCGACAAAGCTGGTATGAAGACTAAGTATCAACTTGTCCACGACGGAAAGGGATTCCTCATCAGCTCTATTGAGGATGATGTGGTCCATGCAGGAACAAAGATTTTGTGTAGTAATTTCTTATGCAAGATGAGACCCACTGAGTGTACAGCCACAGCAGTAGAACTTGTAGAGAAATGTGCCCAGGGTGTCCACCTTAACTGGTCCTAGTTCCTCCTGAACGAACTGTTGGAAGATGGGCGAGATGCACAAGAGTAGCCTACAACTAAGTTTCATTTCTCTTGGCTCTTAATTTTAATTTCTTTTGCAGTATGGGCTCTGCCACCGGACAATCAGCACATGGAGATTCCTGAGGAATTTCGGGGCATATCATATCAAAACCTCTGGGACCATAAGGAAAATAAGCGCAAGACTGATGCCAGAATTATCTTCTTCCTACAAGGGGAAAGGCTCTGACAAATTGTGCGTGCATAGTGCTGGCTAACTTCTGCAATGGCTGCAAAATCCCCGTTCATTCAATTCCAGGTGGTGTTGCATAACATCATCTTGCACCCGCATGGGGACCCCAACAAGAAAGCATTTCCAACATTTTTCATCCTCAAGAATGCTGATATTGACTGAGAAATTTAGGATTGGCCTGTGGAATGGCTTACTCAGTATGAGATGCCATTGGAGTAGCAGATAGAGCCATAGGAAGGGTCCCTGGAAAATCCAACCCAGCTTCGTACCAATTCCAATATGTAGGAGCCTGCAGATAGCTCCCAAGAGCATGAAGCCAAAAATACCCAAGATCAGCCCTAGGGCAGCCATAATGACCCTACTATGAGTGGGGCTTTGAGCAATGAGCAAGCAAAGAAAAGGAGAGGCAAGCAACCCATGGACGAATACGAGGATGAGGATTCATTAAGCCTCCCAGACAAGAAGCGGTAGAGGATTGACAATACCCATCGCAGGGATATACCAGAGGAAGACTTGACTCTTCTCCGTGATGTTGTCATCGAGGTTCGATGGTGATTACAGGTAGTCTATTAACTGTCACCATCATCCACCCCTCTGGTTACAGCTATGGTGATCATGACTTGACACAAGGCACTATCGGCCTAACTTACAAATATCTTCTCGTACGTGCATAGCTGCAGGCTTACGCCATCTTATATAGCCATGATCTGGATCCCATATCTGTCGCTTTTTGGCCATTTCCCCTTTTGCGCACGTCCACGCTTGCCTTTCCTTTGTTGCACACTCCTCGTCCTGTCTTCGCGGGCCCTTTTCATCCTTTGTGCTCTTCCTTGGCTTCCATCGCGCACGTGCACATATTTCTTGGTTGCGCGCATGAAGTTACTTCTTATGCCCCTTTTTCGGGTGAACATATGTATATATATAATTTCTATTACAAAATATGTTGGGAGACACCAATCACCAACACAAATGTGAGCACCCACTCATAGATTTGATAACATAAGTCACACAAAAGAACGAATCTCATTCAAGTTCCAACTTGTTGTCTTAGAGGTACCAACCTGTGAGAACACCAATTGTTTTATGAGAACCAAATCATATCAACTAGCACCAACTTACACAATCAGGTGCCTACTTGAAATGCCAAGAACCAACCTATGGAAGACACCAATATTTAGTCAATGCATCCTCCTACCACCCAGATATATATTTATTGTTCTACACCTAGATCACAATTTGCTCTGCACTTTATGCTCAGTTTCCTTTTCTTGTGCTTTACGATAATCAGGTTCTGCGCAAACATCCTTGGCACTTCTACCACACATACTTCTCTACTACGTCTCCATATATTTTGCACAACCTCATCTACACATATGCTGCACACTTATATCTGCGCACTCAAATTTTTGCACCCAAAAAATTCATCTTCATTTGCGGAAACTTCAAATATCCATAATTAGTCGGATGGATACATCAAACTAGGGAGATCACTTCCCTTTATTTATATGAGTGTTTGATCACTCCTTGGGCCAACTCAATACTTTACAACACAAGGTTGACTCAACATTAATGACAACTTTATAGGCTGACATAACATTTTGACATCAATGTCAACTTTATAGGATGACATAACATTTTGACACCAATAATTATTCTAATAATCTATCCCTTCATCATTGATATCAAGACCAAAAAAAATTGAGCTCCTCATCAAAATTTGTACTCCCCTATTATTTAGTATTCCCCCCCTTTGACATCAATGGAAAGGGGATGTATTTCCACAAGATTTGTAATTTCTCCCCCTGACTTTATGTTGTGCAACATCTTGTATTAAAAAGTAATATTTTCTCCTAGCTTTTATGGTTGCACTGTTGTTGGAAACTTCTGCATAGTTTCCTGTGTAACTCCAAACTTCTCCTTCAATTTTTCCTCTTTGTCAAAATAGATACTTCCACCTTCTCACTGGTAGACAACTTCATGGTTTATGTGCATTCATTGGTCACTTCCTTGTCTTCATCTTGTACATGCACAAATTGTTCTATAATCCAAAAGGCTTCTTCTTACAATGGTTCAATATTGTTTGCTATATTCTGGAGTTCATCATGGATCCTTCTTACTTCCAGGTATTGTTTCTTATATGGTCCCATTTTTCTAATATTTTCCATGGTTGGTATACGAGTCAAAATATCACAAATATTTTGTTCTTATTCTTGTGCAACTTGTAGCCTATGATCTACTTCCTTTTGTTGCTCGTTTGCGACCAACTTTCTCCATAACTGAGCACTTTCTTCATGTAACTTTTCACACTTTAACTCCAAGGTCCTAATATTTCCAATCACAATATTCATTCTTTCTTGTCTATTTTCACACTCTCATCAGACCTTTGGAGGACTTCCTGGTTGTTGCTTTACTTCAAGCTCCTTGATCTTAGCGTGCAGGCCTTGAATGACCATGCATGTCTTCAACAATTTTTTTTTGGAGGAGTATCTCCGTCTATTTGAATTTCTAGAAACATAATGCATACATCTTCAACTACCTTCTATAGTTTTAATTTCTTCTACTGCATTTCTTCCACTTCCTTTTTCAGCTTAACACCTTTTTTGGTCATTTCTTCTACTTTCTTTTTCAACTTTGATGTATTTTTCACAAATTTCTCTTTCTCCATTTTCAAACGTTCCTAATGTAATGCATCCTTTTCTTCTTGGATTTTATACCAATCAGTAGTGACAACCCCATGTCACCCTCAAAATTCTTGTGCAATAGGTGCATGCAGTTTGCCCATGGGTAGGCACAACAAAATAACTTCTATAGGGCTTATTGAGAGTGTTGCTTCCATAATTTCTTGTGTGGGAAATATAAATGTTGCAATTTAAATATTCGATATTTTTTGTGGCTCCATTGCAACCTTCATGATTGAATGTGTGTGAGTACTGTGCAAATTTGTACTTTAATGTGTTCCTACACTAATATGTCCTTCTTCCTTTTTGGATATCAATATTAGCTGCTTCGTGGTGGAAAAATCTTCTTCAATATTTATGAGAACATCTTCTTGTTTTGTCACAAGATATTCTATTTCTTTTTTTGTTCCCACATTCTCCATGTCTTCCTCAATGGAATTTTTAATCTCCTAGCTAATTTGATCCATATCATCTTTTGTTAAAACCCGAGTAAGGGTGGGTTTGGCTGATTTTCTCTTCTTCTCTGATGATTTTTCAAGTTGACTCTTTTCTATCTTTTTATTAGTCTCCACCGATTGTTGTACAACTTTAATGAGGATTTCTAAACCTTCCGTCTCCTTTTCTGTGTATTTATTATGTGGTGGAATGTTTTGTTGTTCAAGATGCTTATGTTGTGTGACCTATTCTTCTTTTGTTAGTGGAATTCAGCACACTGAATCCTAATCATTTATAATTTGCAAAATTTATTCATCATAGCAACTAAACATGGTAGTTTACCATTTCTTTTGGGGATCCCTTTTGGCTTGCATATAGGTATGACACATCCCTACATTGAAGTGTGAAATTCCCTTATATATATCAATTGTATTTGGATGTATGCATGGTGTCTCATTTATGATATCCCTAATCTCTTCGATGTATAGAAATAAATTAATGTTATTTTCTATCTATCTCGGTTGGTTGTTAGTAAACCACACATTTGCATACCTTGGTACAAAGAAGGGATTCATATTTCTATAAAAAAATTGACTATCTTTTGGATCCTTTAATCCCATTGGAGAGATACATATTAATAGCCAAGTATAATGAAAATGTGTAGCTTTTTATTGTGTTTCATGATAGTCATCCAAGAACTCATTCAATAGGAACATCGAATAGTTCATTTGTTCTCCTTCCAAGCATTATTTTATGACTCTTTTGGATCCTTTAATCCCATTGGAGAGATACATATTAATAGCCAAGTATAATGAAAATGTGTAGCTTTTTATTGTGTTTCATGATAGTCATCCAAGAACTCATTCAATAGGAACATCGAATAGTTCATTTGTTCTCCTTCCAAGCATTATTTTATGACTGTAAGAATTGCTATTGACTTCAGCATTTTTTAATCCAAAATCCGATGGGATAGATGTCTGATTTTTGACATCATGTTCTCGACCATTTGACAATCATCTTCTTTTTTAAAGACCGGTTGCACTTCGGTGGATATCCGATAATAAAATGAACACGTCTGATGTCTGACATAGTTCCGTCAGATATCCACCAATTTTCACTGCATAGGCTGTCAGAAATACTCTTTCTGATAACTACTCTTTTAATATTTTTGTCATCCAAGAACTCATTCAATAGGAACATCGACTAGTTCATTTGTTCTCCTTCCAAGCATTGTTTTACGACTGTAAGAATTGCTGTTGACTTTAGTATTTTTTAATCCAAAATCTAACGGGATAGATGTCTAATTTTCGATGTCATGTTCTCGACCATTTGACAATCATCTTCTTTCTTAAACACCTGTTGCACTTCGGTGGATATCTGACAATAAAATGAACACGTCTGATGTCTAACATAGGTCCATCAGATATCCACCAATTTTCACTGCATAGGCTGTCAGAAATACTCTTTCCGATAACTACTCTTTTAATATTTTTGTCGAATATCCACCAATTTTCACTGAATAGGCCATCAGAAATATGACGAATTGGAGATCGAAAATACAACACCTTTCACTACATAGGAGATATGATTATTTGTAAGGCTCCGTCAAAAATCCGATGTCGTGATCCTTAAGAGGTATGGCATTGCCATTGGATCTTGTGCAAGTGGTCATTGGATAACCGACAAAGTTATCCATCGGTGGTATGGTGATGCCTTCGGATTTTATGGAAGCGACCGTATGATAACCGACAACGTTATCTGTCAAAGGTATGGCAATGTTGTCGTATTTTATGGAAACAACCATCGGATAACCAACGAATCTATTGAATATTTAAAAAAAAATACATATATCTTGTGACTAACTATACCCATCTCCTACATATTTCTAAATGAGGAGTTATCATTGTTCATTGTGACCTACTCTCTTCACAAAGACATTGTACATTGTAATTAGCATTCCTCATTTGCTTCATTTCACTCCAACATGAAACAAGGAACCCTCAATTCTTGGGTTTATGTAGTTCAAGGTAGGAGTAAGTCACGCTAACAAATAGAAGTTGAAGAAGATGTTGAGTCCAAAATCCTAGAGGAGTGTACCAAATTGGTCCAAGAACTTAACATGAAGGTGAGGTGGCATCCAACACCCTCATCTCCACCTCCAAATCCAATGCAAACAAGTTTTTATTTTCTTCGAGACACCCTAAGGCTCCCTAATTCAACTATGGAAAGTGTGTGGTTTGTCTCTTTTCCTCCATTTTGGAGAATAGAGAGATATAATACATTCCCTTAGGACTAAGTGGAATCTCTACTCCCTCCCCCGTGTGATTTTTATTGATGTTGACTTCACTAGAGAACAACTTGCTGAAGGTCAAACAATGTTAGGAACAAGTAGTTGCAACTTCAAATACCAACAAATGGGTTGTTAATTAGAGACCTCAAGGTAGTTATATAGATTCCCCCCTTGGATGGACCCAAGAAAGGTCCACAAAATGATGCTTTGTTGAGATGAGAGTGAGGTTTCCATTAGATTCTAGAACTATAATGGAATCTTTTAGACTTCCTTGGCTCAATTTACGATGCACTCAGACCATCAAATATACTATTTTTTTACAAAAAACCCACTTGAGACCCACCAAGACCACTACAAGCTACCTAAGTTATCATTTCTTACAACTTTGTAGAGAGGACACCATTTGTTCCTAAAGTGTTCATGTTTCAGTTGGTGATGCCTGTTAATTCTAAGACTCCCTCCAGGGAAAACTCACCACCGCACTATTATCCCAATCCACAAATTAAGGGCTAGGGAAAATATGAATAATTATTTGACAATCATGGTAGGCCATAGTTTCTCTAAGCTCTACACCAGTACTATTCATCTCTAGTCATTTGAGGAGCTTGAGAGGAGACATTTTTGGGCTACAAGAAAGGAAAGGTTCAAAGTGGAATCATAGACTGATCATATCCTCACACTTCAAGCTAGATTTGAAGTGGATGGTAACTACTCTTCGAAAGTTATGTTGTTGTGTTGACTTTTAAAGGGCGTTCAAGTAGATCTTGAGAAAGGCCCTATTCCAAAGACTTGGAAACATTGGCATATCAAAATTCCTTATCGCAACTGTCTTGCACCTCTATGAGTTTGTACTTGGTTGGATCCATGCAAATCATGAAATTTCAAACTTTATTGGGAATACCATTAGGGTGAAGCAAGGATGTCCTCTTTTACCTACATTGTTTTCGATTTACATAGATAAGTTGGGAGTATTGTCCCCATGAGCACATACAACCTAGGGACAAATGCCTCCTTCACTAAAACTTGATCTCCATTCTTATTTTTGTCAATGGCATGATCCTCTTATCATCAACCCCCAAGGAATTACAAAAACAACATGATGCCTTATCTAGTTTTTGTGATCTTCATTAAGAAATGGTCAACCTGTGCACAAACCAAAGTTGTGGTCATCAACGGGATGAGGAATTTCCTCTCAAAGTATCATTCTTAATTTCACGGTGTGGAGACCGAAATCACTACTACCTAGACATACTTAAGTGTTCAATTTTTTGGGCCCATGTTTGGCTTGAGGAAATCCCTCCATCCTTGAATCAACAAAGGTTATGGACCCATCACTCTCTTTAAGTGCTAGTGCTTTCAATACCACTTTCAGGACATTTCATCCAAGATGTACATATTGGGTTCTCAACAGTACTTTCATGTTTCTACTATACCGCTCTATTATTTTGCTTCATCGTCATAGACTAGATCTTATCTAGCATAGTTTTAGATTTGTTTTTGTCATTCTTTTATATGATTTATACAAACAACCTATGCACTCCCACTTTGTAGTTGACATGGTTGCAATTAGCAATTCCTTTGACCTATTTGTGGCCAGTGGTTGGACATTAATAAAATTATCATATATTATTCCTTCAATTGTTTTTGGACTCTAGCAAAGTAATTTTTTTTTAGAAATGGTAAAACCAATATATTCTATGCTTGAAATAGATTCATTGCTCGATCATAACCATTAATCAGAGGAAAACCTCCCTTTAATCGATTGTGAATTTTCATATTTTAAATATTTTCCAAAGGGAAAACACAATTCACACTTCTTGCAAAAGATTTACTCTACAATAACATAAAAACACAAGGTGTCCGGATCTTACAAACAAAAGAAAAAAAATCATGCAATAAAAGGTTGCACAGAGGTGGACTTTACAGTGCATCAAGACAACCTATAAATATGAAATTCATTCAACCATGTTTGTTAGATCTATGGAAGGAAGCCATTATGAGACCTACCATGCTTGTTACTGAGAATTTTTAAATGCACATCTCTGACAGTTCTTTTACATGTCAATTTTCCACATTAAATCATTGTTTTGAGTCTGTTTTAAAAAGTGTCTAATCAAAACATAATTATGCAAGCTTTGAAAATTGCTCTTAAGTTACAAGTTGTATGTTGTTTAACGGTTGAGTTCCATGGAAAGGTTTCAAATGCACACACAGATGTTACATGTTTAGCTCCAAGAAAGTATGCGCAAGATGTATGCAATATTCAATGAAAAGCATAAAGCCAAAAATTAAAGCTAGTTCCTCAAAGTAATTGAACGATCTTTGGAAATGTTTTGCATCATCATCCATCACAATCCATAATGGTTGAGCGGGAACCAAATAAAATCATGATAACTAGCTAGCATGCCATGTTTGCTTATTGTTCAACTTAAATGCAAGTTTATTGCTAGGAATAAGAAATCAAACTCATTCATAACAAAATTCCAAATTTGATAAGCCTCTGCTGTCTGCAAGATTTTATTGGTTTCTATTTCACATACGTTGATGAAATTAAGAGGAAAAAATAAGATATAAGACATGTTGTCACTTCTAAACTCCTTGCTCCTTCAATTACAAGTGGAAACATTGACGCCATTAGGAATGAACCCAACACCCAGGAACCAACAACTGCACCAAGTCTGTATGAGTGCAACAATTAAAAATTCAACGACATGAATTCCAATAGTTCAGTAAGGAAGTTGTTGAAAAATATAACATATTTGCAACCAAAAAGCATAGAATATTCACCCATATAAGCAAACCCTTAAACTGTTCTTGAGCCTCTAATATATAAAATAGATGCTTGATATGAGTGAAATAGCTACCTAAAAAGCACAGATAACAGTAAAAAATCAATTATTACTAGATGTGCTTAGCTACATAGAGTCTAGACCTTCATCTGTTAACATCATGAAATACCATATACTCTGATAAATTATAGGCTTATCCAGATTCCAAAATAATTAGTAAGCACTTTGCAAAATTGTTATAAAAGAGTGCAACCAACAAAGGTGGAAACAATGCCATGCTTAGGTGGTTTTGTAGTTTGAATATAAGCTATATGCCTTGATGGCTATAAATGGAAGCAATTTAGGCATAATCCATGGCCCAAGGTTTCTATAACTGGGGATTTATTGGTTGAACTACAAGTTTGAGTCGAGGAATTAAAAATTTAACTGCTTTCACTGATATTTTGAAAAGAATATATGGTTATGTAAAGATTGATGATAAGTGTTCCTTGATGGAAGATCAACCTACTCCATCACAAGAGCCATTGGCACATAATGTTGCAGATCTTCTTGTTGAAGATATTAAAGAACTTGTGGAAGCACTTCATGAAAAAGCACTTGGTGGTCAAGATTCTAATGAAGACATTCAAACACCCACTACATCCTCCTTTGAAGACAACGGTTTGGTAAGCTACACTCCATTTCAAATTTCTGAATTTGATGATGGAATTTTTTATGATTTGAAGAGGATAGTTATTGCAGAAAAACCCTTGAACGATCAAGAAATTTCAGATGGTTACATTAACTTTTGTGATGGAGAAAGTGACCAACAAAACCACAATGATATTGACACTTTTTTATGGATTGATAGACATATATGGGATAGTGATTGGTGGAATTTTCATGAAGATCACATCTACAACACACAGAGAAAGTTTAGGGTTGAAGATTCAAATTGTGTGTCTCTTGTTTTTGGATAGCCAAAGTGTGTTTAGCTATGCAATTGATTGTCTTCTATTGATCAACAACCATATATTTTTCAGCAAAGGGGAAAATCTATTGTTGCATAAGTAGGACAATTATCATGAATTAATGATCCATAAAGAAAATTTCCAACCATTTCATCTTCAGCTAGAGTACCTTCTTTACACATTAAAAATTAACACAAATATGCATTTTCATGAATTCCACATACTTGGCAGTCGGGACAACAGTTGAAACAATCACTAATATGTGGTAGATATTTTCATCCATCAAATCAAGGGGACCAACCCTATTCTCAAATCGTATTTGCAGAAATGTGTATTTTCATGACTGCCACATACTTGGGACTATATCAGAAACAATCATTGATTTGTTAGCGATTTTCATCCATCAAATTAAGGGGAACAAACACTACTCTCAAATCTGATTTATTTTTCTACATCTGTAACTTTAATGCCTTTAATAGGAGTTTAATTTGATAGTATCAATATTTGGGAGCCATGTTTTTGTAGATTTATGTTGGAGCCTCCTTCTAACCCTTTATGGTTTGATTACATTATGGATAAAATTTATAATAAAAACATAGAGAAGACATGGGAGCTCTCAATTCAGCTTTTCGACATCCCTTTCTCAGCTTCTCACTTTGATGGGAAGTTTGATAGTGAGCTATTTTACTCCTCTTGGGATTAATGTTATATTCAACAATGGATGGACCTTGCATTCAATGGAACCTGGTATAAGCATGATATTTCATTCTCTAGTCAACAAAAATCCTCATTCTTCTTTGGCACAACTTCATATTTTTCGGCTTATAAATTGGAGAAGCTTATGGTTTCCTTGTTTTGGTTTTTTACAAAACACAAAGAAAGAATTTTTAATTTTTATGATTTACGAGCGATTGCCTCTTTGATTATACTTAGGATCATATATTCCATTTGTAAAGTAGGGGGGGGGGGGAATAATATATATGTTTGGAGAATTAGGTTTCATTATGCTATGTCCCCTTTAGTATCTTAGCTTGTTCCTTGTTTGTAGAGACTCTCGAGACTAAGTAGTTAGATATGAGCACTCTCAAGCTTCTTTGTACTAAATATGAATTGCAAAATTGTACTAGGGGTTACAAAGATGTGAATGTTTGTATTTTTAACATCACGTATTCCCAACATTTCTATCTTCTTAGAAAGCACTTATTTCCAACATACGGTTTGGATATATTGAAAGTAGGAATTGGAAATCAAAATTGTGTACCTTTCTTATTTAGGTTGGTCCAATATTTTAGTAACCCTTCAACTTCGAATTCCATACCTTCAACTACTTCACTTGAATACTTGCAAAATAGAAACAATACCTTCCTCAAAATCTTATGGCTATAGTAAAATAACTATGAATTGAGACAAAGATATAAGCCTGCATTTAACCATACATCCCACCTATAAAATTTATGTGTTTACTTTTTAAAGAATGATTCAAAATTGCATATGTAATAGCAAGCATGGACAATTTTCTTAACAATAGTTAAAGGTGCAAATGACGGAAAACAAATCGTAGTAAAGCACATATCCAAAGCAATAATATATATTCCAAAATAGATTTTGAAATGTCCTTGGAGAGTGATATTAGCATGATTTTCTCAATCATAGTGTTGGATTATGTGGTGATAATGGGAGGTGTGTGTGTTTCCCTATTGTCTTGGAGAACTACATGCAACTTGGCCAATTCCTCCTATTTCACTACCAATTATTGGTATGGATAAGCCATAATTTGAGTGAGAATTTGTTCTTGTGATGATCCAATTGTATTACTTTAAGTCCCAATTGCAAAATTTGATTTTTTCACTTGCTCCAATTTTTACCTCTCCAACTAGCATGTGTCATTAAAGTCCAAAAGAAGTAATACTAGACAAATGGGAACTCAAGAGGGGATGCCAATGTCAGCACACTAACTCTCTTTGCACTTTTGGCCAGATATTATCCAACATAAGTAGGGAATACCTAATATATGATTACTAAGGATTTAATCAATAAAAATCATGGTGATGTGGAGAGTATCTCTAGAAAACATTTTTCAAGTACAGGATAAAAGAGGTGATAGGAGGACAAGAGGGATCAGTACAAGGAATAGTGTCAATCCAATCAAAGGAAAATTGAGTCAAAGAATCACCAATTAAGAGTTCCTTTCTTAACATGTCATCAAGAGAGTAGAAGCGTATGAGCTAACCCAACCTTTACTAGGTGAATTTGAAGGTGAATTAAGGTTTACAAGCGAAATAATCAAATAAATAATTCCCTTCCTTTCAAGCTAATGGGGATCCACTCTATAAATAAAATTTTATGGTTACACAATCCAAATCAAGGTAAAGATACAACACATATCTCTTCTATAAACAAACATGCAAAGAAAAGATGAAATAAGTATTAGCTTAAATCCCCTTTCTTCTAGAAAGGTAGTATTACCCTTCCAATGGCACAAGGAAAATCATAGAAATGACATTGTAAAAAGTCCTAATACAACTTACAACAATGAACCTCCAAGCAAGATCAAATTTCCACTGTGCCACACATAAGAAAGAAGGGAGCCCTTACAACAAGATCTACTCCAAGAAAATATGTATCATTTAAACTCCAAAAATTCAACCATGAAGAATGAATGAGAGTAGAGCCATACCTTATATAGGTTGTATCTCTATCTCCTTCTACAATAAAATATCGTTAAACTAGGTTAAAACCTTAAATTTATCCTAGGATGGAATAAACAAAACAAAATATTGCAACAAACTCTAACAAAATCCACAAAATGAGGTCATCAACTCCATAAGTGAAATATTCAAGAGAGATAAGTCCAAAAGAGGAGGGTTCCTACACCAATCAAGTATGAAAGATGACAATAAAATTCCATGTCCTATCCTCCAAATATCTCCAAGAGGTGCAATCTAAGAAACTGGCCTCAAAATGTGGTGAAATCTCTCCATGAAAAAGACTCCAAAAGGCATACGAGACAAAAAATACGGTGTGTATATTTAAACGATAGTTATATAATTCTAACTTTCTTAAAATTTATTGGATTTTATATTATAACCACTTTTTATAAATGTCATGGACACTAGGCATCTAATGATGTACATTTGGAACAATTATGGGCAACTATCAAAATATAATTTATCTTGAAGCTATGACATCCCTCCAAAAATATCCTATGAAAAATGCCCTAAACAAGTGTGTAAACAACCCCCCAAGAGGAGGGTTCCTAAAACAATCAAGTGTGAAATATGACAAGAAAATTCCATGTCCTATCCTCCAAATATCTCCAAGAGGTGAAATATAAGAAAATGGAATCAAAATGTGGTGAAAGCTCTCCATGAAAAAGAATCCAAAAGTTATAGGAGACAAAAATATGGTGTGTATATTTAAACGACAGTTATAGAATTCCAACTTTCTTAACATCTATTGGATTTTCTATTATAACCACTTTTTAGAAATCTCATTGACACTATGCATCTAATGATTTACATTTGGAGCAATTATGGGCAACTATCAAAATATAATTTCTCTTGAAGCTATGACATCCCTTCAAAAAATCCTATGAAAATTGGCTTAAACAACTGTGTAAACAACCCTCCAAATGGTGGGTGCTCATTAAAGGAAAACCAATGAATTTATAATATTTCAATAAGTGTAATAGGTTTCTTCTATACATCAAGGGATCAATCCCGTAACCAATGAATATATCTATGTGCAATACTACAACAAGTGGGGAACCTAAACATATGTGTAATGAATATACACATAAATTATGTCCATATATCAAGTGACCCAACCTTGATGCCAACTCATAAATCCATGAAAAAAGTAGATCATCAATCCATGACAGAAGCCTCAAAACTAACGAGAGAGTATGCATGATAAATAACCATCACCATGAAGGAGGGAACAACCCCCATCTACAATCCAATAATATTTCCCCATGGCCCAAATATGGATAAAACAAGAGGGTTCTAAAACAAATATGGTACCCAATAGTGTTATCAATTCATCCATGTGATAAAAATCAAGAATGTTAGAGAAGAGAAAGGTCTCCACATAATCAATTAAGTGCTACAAGGAAGGTGGTCTATGGAAAATTGGAAACAAAGTTCCTTAAGTGTAATCCATGTGTCATGAACTAGAGTGCTATACTAAGATAGGCCTTCAAAATACACCACATAAATATCAACTCTAACCCATCATGAACATCCATATGTTAGTGCATCGTTGACACTAGGGTGTCATCATAATAACGAAGCAATCAAATCTGTCATGAAGGAATATAGGACATCCAAAAGCTCCATCAACTTGTAATCCATGTTGGGAATGTGATAGAAATCACATTTTGACACCCATGCAAAATGGGGAGCAACATCTGGCTCCAGCTGTGGGACATGTGCTCATCTCAAGAGTGTAAGAGAACCTTAGAATCTCAACATTACCTGATAAAAATTGTTATCCCAAAATATAAAAACCAAAATCCATATAGTGGGATGGATAACCTAAGAATCCATTAACACCACATCACATCCAATAGTTTTTACATCAAGTTTGGGTTTACAACAAAAGAAACCATCGATACAAAGTGAATTCTACTATACTCTAAAGGTCTCACGAGTTTATTTATCCTACCCTAATCTAAGCATCAAATGAAGTAAATATCGGGTGAAATCATAAATCCAATGTAACCATGTGCTCATATCATTAAGGCCATGGCATATTCCCTTGTTCTTGGTCACCAACCAAAATAAGGATACATCAAATGCCACATAAATACAAGCTAGAATATCCATTATATGTAAGCCAAAATATGAAATTTGCTTGTGGACAAGGCCAAGGGAAACAAAATCATGACAAGAAAGGCATACACCATTACAAGGGTCCTCTATCCAAGCTTTGA
Source organism: Pseudotsuga menziesii (assembly GCA_001517045.1). Classification (NCBI taxonomy): domain Eukaryota; kingdom Viridiplantae; phylum Streptophyta; class Pinopsida; order Pinales; family Pinaceae; genus Pseudotsuga; species Pseudotsuga menziesii. The sequence goes on along the minus strand of LPNX010746408.1, from coordinate 40,888 downwards.
TAGGATTAATACAAGCATAGAAATCATGGATCAACCTATCATCATCATAAATTACCCCCTCAAGCAACAAGGGCTTAAGGGGTTCTTTAAATATTCAAGAATTCTCAAGGAATTTCTCCACATTAGATGAGCATAATATATGACATGAATTTTTAGACATATAACAAAAATTAAGACTTAAATTCGGGGCTTGAAAATCTATGCAATGAAGCTCCAAACTAATATATTTCTACCTTAAAGAAATTTCCACATTAAAATCACATTTCCAAGTTGAGAGTACATTCCCAAAAATAAAAGAAATGAAAGAATTAGATGGATGGAAAATTCTATCGTGAAAACAATGTTGTACCATACAATTTTCAACCCCTAGGTCATCCTTTACCAGTAAAAAATAGGCATGATATGACAAATACAAGACACAAAATATGGTTGGAAAATTTCTGTATTTATAGGCCCATAAACCTGCTCCAAATCGCAAAAAAAACCTAAATCAAAACCCTTCAAACATAGTTAGAAATCACCCTAATTTGTTTCCCCAAAAATAACCCTAAAATTAGAGGAGATTGTTGAAACAAATATGCAAAATAAGCTCAACATGATGCCTTAAATCAACTTTATAAATATAGGCATATGGTCGCAATTCCTCATTTATGTTTGGTTGTTCCAAAGGATACAAATATACAATTGTCTTAATAGATGCATCACTATAAGTGTCATAGATGGGATCCCAAAAAGTTTCCATATATTCCATGTCCATGCTATAATCAACAAACTGAAACCTTGCATCTAAATCATCATGAAAAGGGGATATGTGTGCACTATATTCCTCATCATCAAACAATGGTTTCTCTTTCATCTACATTTCCTCAAAATCGTGATAAAATACAACAAATAATTCATATTTTGATAAGCACTGAATCTTACCAAACCCTCACATCATCAGGAGAACAAATTGGTCTATCAATGATTTCTTCACCATTTTCATCATGGAATTGTTCGCGTGCTTCTTCAAGGGATTCCTCTTTTGAATCATGATGACTCATACTAGGTAGGAGTGCAATAATATCTTCAATACTATTTTCATTCTTGTCTTACTTTTCATCATGCGAATGCTAGAGAAGCACCTTGAAAAAATATACAATTGAAGTAATTTTTTTATTACAGGGATTTTCATACCATTATAATGCATGATCCTTCAAAATACACATAAATACTCTCATCAAATCATACTCATCAATAATATTAAAATCATCCACAACTTTGATGAAGGATGCAATGTGTAGGATGTCCAAATCATCACACCCTTAAAATGATTGAGTGTAATTGAAAACTACGTCATATCCCTCATTTGGAAATCTAGGGATACCCGAAAAATCAAGTTGAGGAAAGTTCTTGTCAATCAAAGGGCCATGATTTTTAACTTCAAAATCCATTTCTTTACTTCAAAATGTGAGTACAATCTAAAAATGCACCATTATCATACCTTATATCGAACCAAAATGATGTGTGGAGTCAGTAAGATTAATATTGTCTCGGACAATATTCATATGTTGTCCATCCTTCTTTAGGACCGTGGCTCGATCGAAGGTCTCGTTGCTGAACAGGTCAACCAACCGATTATTCAACTCATCGTTTAAATTTTTTGTTTGTCTATCCCACCTCGTGCATATGGTGGGCCCGAAGATCTCCAATGAAAAATAATTTATATGTTTATATAAAACATCAATTCCTGCAAAACGATCATGCCATCATTAGTTGAAAAAAAATAATTTTATTAGTATATTACAGTCAAATTATAAACACTAACTTGAACAATGTATAATTACCTAGGATCTTCTTTATCTTTATTGGAACAAGATCTTCATCCACCAAAAATGTTGTCTGTATTGTATCCATGCTAGTGACACGGGAATATCTAGGAAATGTTGCTTCAACATTAGTAATACTAGAAAGCTCTACATCTACCCTTTCTTCTGTACGATATGGTGTGTGTCGGTCACCATTGGGTGCACTCTCTGCTGGCTTCAGGGGTTTCGCGGAACGTGTTGTCGATTGTTTAATAATAAAAAAATCGAGCACGAGTTATTGTACATGGAGTCATTTTCTCATGTGATGATTGATCTCCACAAGCACCACTGGGCCCAACACCACCTTGACCACTAGTGTGTGGTCGCAGAAAATCCTATAAATACAAACCATATTTTACAAGTTCACTATCAGATATAAGTAAAAATTATAAAGTTTTAAATGAATTTATATTATGATTCAAGATTCTACAACTTACTTGCAAGGCACGATTTCTCTTTACCAACAATTCAACCTTAGCTTTAATCTCATATGTCTGTGGAATAATGAATAGAAGACAAAGGATATTTGCATTAATTTTTGTTAAGGTATTCTCTATCACCTTAACTGGGTCTAGAAAATAACCAATTTCAGCATCATTCAACAACTCATGTACATCAAAATCTATTTATTGGTGTGATGTTGTTTCATACACCGAATCATTGGTCTACAACAAAAATATATAAAACATTACTAATGTGTTAAAGAAATATACTAAGGAAAAAAGTATATTAACAAAACATATCTATCATGATATATTCCTAAAATTACAATTAGGTTTACCTAATGCCTGGATGATGGTGTTGTTTGATCCACAACTGGGGACTTTTCCCTATCATCCACTTGCAAAAAAAGTAGAAAAAATTATCATAATGAAACCAATATATACACGAAAAATACATAACAAAAAAAATATTGTCCTACATATTAAATTTGTACAATGGCATCGATGTTTACCTGTTGTGTCGAAGCAGGTCTTGTATCGTCTACTACGAGGGAGGTGCCACTCACAAAACTTTGCATAAAAAAACATAGAAAAAATTACCTAACGAAACCAAAATACTCACTGAAACAATAGAATAACAAAATATTTTGATGTACTTAAATTGAACAATTACAATCAGGTTTACTTGTTTCCCTGAGACTATTGTTGTCTGATCAACAACCGAGTGGTTTCCCCGATCAACACTTTGTAACAAATATATATAACATTATGTAAACCAAATGCATATACTCATGAAAAAACACAACAAAAAAAACTATTTTTTGAAATTATATTTGTACTATTACAAAGATGTACACCTGCTGGAGGGTATTTTTTAAGGATTCTAATATTATTCTTAAGTATAGCATTCTAGGCAATTTTTTGGATTGAAAAAAACATGTTTATAGATAGGTAGATGAATATTAAATATGAAACATAAAATTAACACTAAAATGTGTAAATTTTGGCGAATATTATGATAAAAAAGAATATTTTATGTAAATATAGGTGATATTAAACACTAAAAATGACCAAATTATGAATTTATTTTTTGAAAAAAACTCAAAAATAACTAATTGGCACAATTTCGCCCCTGAAAATTACTCCGACCTACTACCTCGAGGAATTTGTACTCCTCTGACTAGATGTTGGGGACATGCCGTGATCACTACCCTGCGAAGTAAATATATAAAATTTAAACAAAATTATAACAATTTACAAACAAAAAATACTTATGAGGTTAAATTAATTAATAAAATGTTGGGTAATTTGTTGGATGTACCACTTCCATAGTAACCCTGTTCGTATCTACTCGATTCAAATTGTAATTAATAAGCAATTCTTCCCCTGCATCTATTGATCTAATGGAACATACAAATATGCATTTTCCTTCATGCCCTTCAAATATGCAATTGGGTTGCTTAAGTGTAGACCCTGGCTGTGTATTATTTATGAACCCCGCAATATTCCCAGTGGCCTTTGGCCTTCCATCAATGTAAAACATTGCTCCTTTATTTTGATATTTGTCTTTGAGTTGTAAATAATTTGTTGACAACCCATATATATGCATAATTTGTGTATATTGGACCAAGCGCATCCAATCTTTGTATTTTTAATAGGGTCCAACATACTTCATCAATTTTGTACATCTCCTGTAACCGACCTTTATGTTATCCATGCAAAACAACCACAATCGATGTAATGACAACTGTGTAACTCGATATATCCTCTCGCTCACAAAAAAATTTGTGTTCAATTGAGGATTATACCTAGGTATCTATTGTTTCACTAGATGTTTGTACCTTAAGGGAACCTTGATGTCGCCTATTGTCTCATCATCATAGGAACATGACCCTCCTTCAGCGAGAAAAAATTCCACAAATTTATGAAATTTTCTTATGATATTCTGACATCCAGTTGATATATCCCTTGTAGACCTACTGGATGTCTCACTTTTATCTACCCTTCTTAAACTCCCCTCGTTCGAGGAAGACAGGTCTCACAAATACATGTTTGGTTCTACCTACACCATGGGAAAAAGTTCAAATAAGACCTTGTTGGGTATGCATAGTTCATATTAGAAAATTACAAGGCATTAAGGCATGCATTTTCCCTTATCATACATAGTCATCATTTCTCCCCCAATCTTGAAAATACATATTCTGACCAAGGTGTACCGTAAAGGTGGCCAAACAATCTGTTAGCACCTGTGCTAAATTTTATCCTTGCAGGAATTGGTTCTCTCGTTTTGGCAGGTTTGCAAGAAAAAATGATTTCATTAGTAATTTAAGCAAAAAGAGAGGAATCTTGATGAATTAAAAGGATTTCAGTCAGTTTTAAAATGAAATTTGAACATTGGTTTTATATCTAAATTTGGCCTTATAGTCGATTTTTTATGTTTTTTCACCAACTTTTATTAGTTTCATTAATTTGGATAATGGGGTATGTGTAAAAATATGGTCATGTGGGGGGGCACGCACCTACCACATCAACAACAATACCAGCCTAAGTGAACCAACGCTGAGCTCACAAGGGTATTATATTTATTTTTTCCTTCATAAACATTGAAGTTACGAGGGTATATAAACAATGGGAATGTTGGTCACGTTATGCATGTGGGATATCACCATAGAACAATTTTAAAAATACACAAACTCACAACCCACGAAAACCTTCCAAAAGGGATTTTGCATTGCAAAAGCACATGGATAAATTAAGGGTCATGGAATTGTGAAATGGAATTAACCCATGGACCAAATCAATGGTCAGATTGATGGGCGAAATGAATCAACGACGGTGGTGGCTTTTCGCACCACCAACAAGCACGGAGCAACCAATGTTCTGTGGCTACGAAATCAAGTACAAGCTCCACTATTGAATGGATCATATCATATCTAATCTCGATCAATGGGCCACATTGATCTAGCAGTGGTAAAGTGCATGAGGTTTAAGTTGTGAAGGCTCAACGAAGTTTTAAGTATTGCAACAAAACACGTTTTCTGTGAAAATGAATGTTTTAGTCATTAGATTATGGGACCTGTTTCCGTCGAAACAAGACGAATTTTAAGAAATTGGGAGAGTTTTTTCTTTAGAACATGCTCATATACAATAACCTCTCTCATTTTTTACACAAGTATTATGTATTGGGATAATAAAATCCATCTTCACATGGTATTTTTTTAGAATTTCACAATCTCCTCTTATCCATCAACTTCAAAATCCCTTTCTGAGGATCTGGATGGGAATATGTCCAAATGAACACAAGGGTTTTATCAGGAACACAGTAAATTACAAAAACCTCTCTCATATTTCACATAGCTATCACCATTTGAGGTATGTAGGTGGGGATCTGAAGCCCATTTTTCAGCGACCCATCTCCTGAAAGAGGTGAAATGATGAAGATTAGGGTACAACTGTTTGTAATATAGGAAGGATCCTTCATCTATTCCATTGGAGAACAATTCTAGGTTGAGTCAGCACCATACCATTGGGGGTGCTCTGAACCATCGCTTTCAGTCAAGCGATCCGGAGCCCAGATGGCACATTTCTATTTTGATCCAACATGCTTGTTATTCCTTTTTTCCTATTTTATATATGTAAATCATAGAAAATATGCCATGTCAGAGTCTATTGGGATTCAGCATGATGGCTTGAGGATTATTCCCCATTTTTGTAACCAATTTTACTACCATGTTTCAATACACATCTTGGGGGAAAACAACATTATAAATAAAATCTCCTCATAGGAGGATAGGGGTTGGATTGACTTTCACTTTTGAGGGCCTCAGCACCAGTATTGTAGCTCTGCAAACATTTTTGGAGTATTAATGAAAATATTTCTTAGTTGTTATGAGATTCATCACGATGTATGTGTTTAGTCTTTGTTCTTTGTTATGCTAGTTTCACATATGTTACTTCTGCCAATATATTTCTAGATTAGTATCAGGAATTCGCTTGCGACACACAACATGTCCCAATAGCACACCAAATGGTGCACAAAAAATACATTTCTTTGAATTAAGCGCAATCTAATACTGGAAACAATGGCCCAGCATCATGGGCACACTCTCAATATGGTATCTTACTAGACCAAACATAGTGCAATCATCAAATTAGACCTACAAAAATTTATGTATGAAATGTTTAAAATCAGAAACTACTATTCTAAAAAAAATAGCAGGGGCATTCTTGAGTCCAAAGGGCATTACCGTATACTTGTATCATCCCCATTCTATGACGAAGGATGTTTTATGTCGATCCTCCTTCACTATTCTAACTTGGTGATAGCCAAAGAAGCCATCGGTGAATGAATACATCTCTTGTCTGCTGACACTTTCTAGTACTTCATCTGTAAATGGTGTTAGGAATGGATCATGCAGGCATGCATCATTCAACTTCCTCAGGTCGACAAAAATTATGACTTTGCCTGTTGTCTTCTTATCCTAGATCACTATAGGGCTGATCCATTGTGATTCCTCAACATGTTCAATGATTCCAGTGTCGAGCATGCAATCCAATTCTAACTTTACCTTCTCTTTATACCTTGGATTCAACCTATAAGTTCATTGTTTGATTGGTTTAGCATCTGGTTTCAGGGGTATTTGTATCTCTCATAGATCTCCTACTATTCCCTTCATTTCTGAGAATTTTTTAGGGAATTGGTCCTGAAACTCATGCAGTAGGTTTATGATCTTTGATACCCTCTCGTCATCCCAATAATATCCTATATTGGTGAACATTGGGTTCTCCAGTGAACTAATGTTAACTTTCTTGATATTGAGTGACTTGAGGAACTAGTCGCTTGTTATACCACTTCCTTCAACTTCGCGTGAACCCTCCAACTTCGGTATGTTTATATTAGTCGGATCATCATCTGGTTCTCTAGCCAGATTGTAACAAGCCATCCATTGTTGGATGGTCGTGTTGCACTAGTGGGAACTTGTCACTTCAAGAGTGAATTTAGCGAATATCTTGTCCTTGATTTCTTGAAGCATAGCATCAACTGTCGGTTTCTCATCTATGAATGAAATGGTGTGCACAAATTGTTTAACCACCTCGTCCCAACCCTAAGTTCCTTGTCGCAACTCCATGGATGTATACCAACTTCTGGGTGTCATTTCCAATGTGTGTATGAAATGATTGACCCAGTCCTGTCACGGGTATTCTGCAAATGCTATGCGACACTGATTGAGGTGTTCAATAGGGTTCGACATCCCCATGTACTTCTAACTCATGGCTGTGACTTCTTCGTAGAATCTAACTTCCAGCAATATTCTGAACTGTGGCCATTTTTATATGGATTTCTTATGCGTACCCCACCATCTAGCAGGTGTAGCCTTCAATACATAGTCTAACACAGAAAAATGTTTCGGTTATGTTACCATTCCTTCAAACTCACTAAGGAAGGTCGCAAGATTAGGTAAGCCCTGATATGTGGGTAGCTCCCTTGATTGATTCTCCACTTGTCACACAGACCTGGTAATCCTGGCACATATTTGCATAGAGACTTCATGCAATCTATTTTTCCAGTTTTCTAGTGCCTCTCCTGAATCTGATGTGCATGAAATGGTAGTCCTCTAGCTCAAGTTTCCATCTGATGTAGGATTTACATAATTATATTTTAAGGTGTTGACATTATAAATATGGTCTAGATAGTCACCCTGTCCTTCACTATTGACCGGTTCGACATATCTCCATCCCTCGAATGGATCAATGTGCGACACTAACCTCATCTCATCATCCTCGAATGAGAGGATTATTTTCTTGAAGTTTATAATGGTATGATTATCTATGGCCCAATATATCCCCAAAAGCGTGGGATAAGGGTTCACGTCGTCGACAATGCTGATGACTTCAAAGTCTGCGAATTTGCACAACCCCTCAATGGGGACCTTCACCTAATTTACAAGCCTTAACTAGACAGGGGACCAGTCCAAGTGTATATTTCCCATGCTCCCCCAAGTTTTTCACGTGACGTCCGACCCCAGGTCTAGAATAATGTAATCCATGTGATAGTCGCCTATCTGTTCAGTCATTCTTAACTCATGCCCTGTTTTGAATTTATTTTTGACATAGTTAACCCTCTTTCTAGGTTGTGACTCTACTGGGGTTTCTTCTATGAGTGCTTTTAGTTCTGTGAATGCATATTTATATTGAATTAGTGCTAAGCAACTTGAAAGAAACGACTTGAGCTTACTAACCTTTTTCAGAATCTACTTCTGGAATAGCTGTTGGAATCATTCAGGCATCTCCTTGAATTCAGTTGAGTTCGACGACTATTCTGTATCTACAAACTAGGGTCTCACATCCAAAAATACCTGCTTCTATTTTTGAACGTCGAATTGTAGTTTTTTTTGTGCCTAAGGTTGCACCTGCAGTTATTCTTGCAGCATATTCTAATTGGCTGCGTGTTGCAACACCAATGCTTGGCTCTCTCAGCTCAGCAACAATCATATGAACATTTGGGTTAGGATTTGGATTTGGATTATGCGCGGGGTTAGGACCTGTGATGGTCCAATCTTGTTACTTTGTAATCAAATGGGACATTGCTCCACATTATGGTCCTACACTTTGCAATATGAACATATATTTGTAGGCTCTTGGAAATCTTTGGCATAATGGCTCATTTTTCCATAGTTATAGCATACAACTTGACCTTTTCCTCTACCAAAATCTCCTCCTCCTCTTCCTCTGAAGTTTGCACCCCCCTTTCCCCAAGGGTATGGTTGCTACGGGGGGTACTGATTCTACGGTGCATACTGAGGCTGATACTGATTCTTGATACTGGTTTTGTGGGAAAGGTGCAGGATGGTAGTGCGCTTACACCTATTCAGCCTGATCCTTCCCCTTATTCTTCATCAAATAGGTGTCTATTGTCTTCTCCTTTAAGATTCGATATGTTCTATAATCCTTCTCATCATGCCCTGCTGATTTGAAAAATTAATAGAGAAGACTAGATCGGGTACTTACAATATTTTCCAAGTATAGATAGTCCTTGTTACGATTCCCTCTAGTTTGGTATATTCAAAACCAGGGTAGTCTGTGAGTACTCAATGGATTAGGTGCACCCGAAGACATATAGTTCATGTACGATGGACAATTATCCTTGGTGTGTCAATCCATTCGACATATTGTGCACCACAATTCCTCTTGGGATTATTTTCCTTTCTTGATGTCCTGAAGTTCACTATTAGATTAGTCAATTGTAAGTGAATCTGCATCATTCTTGTTCCACCATCTCCAATCGGTGAGGATTCCAGCTTCATTTCTAGGTCTAGGACTTCTTTCTACAACACAATATTCTATTGCATCAAAGGAGCTTAGACGTGTGGTAATAACGCAAAAATAAACCACTCTTTATGTTGCACATCTGACATCTAGAAACTAACTTTGTCAATCATTAAACCTTTAATCAAAATCCCATATGGATTATGTTGGTAACTGGTTTATCTCCTTAATCTTAGTGATGCACTACGACTCATATTTAGGTTTCTTGAACTCACAAATCATCGCGAGTCGGATCTCATCAAGCATCTTCTATGGGGTTCCTATTGGTGCTATGCAAAACTTCATGAAACAGTCCAGCGCATGACCCCGTAAAACTGTGATCATCTATGCTTTCCTTATATCCGCATTGTGAATTTGGTGAACCATCCAAACAGCTTTGCAAAGGAAACAATTCTTCTCTAGATCTTATGCTCCAATCCCATTGAATGTGGGTAATTTGATATCTTCCTCGGCCATTGAGTTTGCATCAGGGTTGTCTAATGAATAATCTAATGGAGGTGGACTCTCTTGTGCTCTAGTCTCAACACTATCACTATTAGTATTAACATCTCTTTCAAGAGATGAGGCTCTAGACCTTACCTCTGGCGATACTCCTGGCATGGTGTAGTTCCTTCCTGATATTGGTGTCTCCCCTGATTCTTCAGATTCTTCTGCCCTTTCAGAAATCAGGCTATAGTCTTCCTCTTCGTCACAAGACCCTTCATCTAGCCACAACTCAAATTCGTACTCACTCTCTTCAAACAGACTAGGATTCCATCCACCTCCTACTATCCTTCTTGTTTTTCCTGACCTGAATCTCCTTCCACTCCTTAGGAATCCAGCTTCTAGTTCAGGTTCTATACTTCTTGGAAACATCTCAGATCACCATTTCCCATTTTCTTTATAGGTTTTCTATGACATATCCTCTCCTATGGATATGCAACTCAACTACACAACTGCAAAATTCCCTTGTCATAGACGAGCATATTTATCCATGTACTTATAGACAACAAGTACCTTCCTCGGGGTCCTTGGAAAAAAAAAATGGCCTCACTATATAAGGCTATCGACTCTATGGAAAACTCAGTAATATACCCTTGCAAAATACTGTCGACCCAAAAATCAATAGATCTAGAGATGAGGTTACTTACACTGGTTATCTCACGAATCAGCTGAGCACTCCAATCAACCACTCCTCTTCTTTGGAAATTTGTCTGCCGAGTCGCCAATCTTGACAACCACTCATGCAACACAATAGGAAACTCTGTGAAGAATATCTCATGAATATCAGAGTATATGTACCGATCTATCTAGTTTTATGTGCTCAATCGCGATCTTATTCTCTCTTCTTGCGAAAATGCTAACGTCTTAGACTTCATCCAATCCTCTATTTCCTTCTTTATCGAATTCCACAACATTTCCCTCGACTCAAATGATTAAGGGTCTTGACAACAAAACCATTTGTTGACCTACTTTTCCTCACTCTCGCGACCTAGGTTCAACAACAACACAATACCAACAAAACACCCAAAGACATCGGCCGAATGGAGCAAGCTCAACCAGAAACACCTGCAAGGTAGGTGCAATCTCACTCAAGCTATATTAATGTGTAAATTCAAGAACCATGTTTTTGCAGTTGGAAAGGGATTACAGTCCCTTGGTGCACGGCCAAGGTGCTCGACATAGTAAGAAGGATGGATTCTTTTACTACTTGACAATGGCACAATAGTGTGGCACAGGCAGAGTGTGACACAACCTTGTCCTTTTCAACTTAACAACTGGTGAAACTATGCAACACAGCTGATTCCTTAAATGTAAATGACAGTGATGCAACTGTATTATCGCTTAACAATATTTTAACATGAATTAATACCAAGTGCTCAAGAATGCTTTAGTCATTCATTTATTCACTGCTCTTAATAATATTGTGACATTCATTCAAGCAATAGCCATAAACAATGCAAGATAATCAAACATTCAACATTAACCATTAAACAGACAACATTCACGCGACACAAGATGTAACGTGGAAACCCAACCGGGAAAAACCACCAAGGTGCTCTTAATCTGGCATGAGAAATATATGGCACCTTTTAGTTTGCGACTTGCATAGTTTTTTTAGATGTGTCTATTTAGCTCAGACTCTTTCTTGCTCTCATGATCTCTATTTTTATGCTTCTCTTCTAACTACTCCTACTGATCCCCCACAGCCTTGATCGACTCTTCTACTCTACTATCTACGCACTCAGCTACAAAATGACTCTTACAAAATGGTCTGTGCACTCAACTGTAGAATGAATCTTACAAAACGGCTTGCGCACTCAGCTACATATCTGTATCTCAACAGTCTACTATACTATCAAACTTCTCTCTAATTAGTAATACAATAACCAACTATTCAACAACTCTTCCAGAAAAATGGGTTCTTCCTATTTATAGATATTACAATACCGCGCAGGGTCGAATGAGTACAGCTCAATAATTACAGTCATAAGTAGCCTCAAAATATATTCTATTACATTAATGACAGGACATAACTAGTCGCAAAAAGTGTCCTGCATTACATTGATCACATGCCATAACTAGCCACAAAAAGCGTCCTTTAGTCTTTCGCCAACTTGAACTCCTACGATCTTCTTGACCTGTTGCTTTCCATCATTTACTTTTTTAACTACCAATATTCCACCGACTCTGGGTTTTCTTTTCCTCTTCGCACCATTCCTCGTCATGGCCTTCTTTGCTCTATGCTTCCTTCTCTCCCTTTTCCCGCTTCTCCTCCATCATGCGCCTACTTTTCCTCTTGTGCTTGCGCTTCTGTTTCCTCCTTAGGCTCTATCCTGGCCCAACAAGAACCCTCCTAAACTCTAGTGTTAATATAACACTTTAGTTATCCTTGCATGCACAAGACCTGCACCCTCCTTCTTTAATTAGCTTTAACTGGATGCTAACTGACTTGAACTGAATGTGATCTTCTTGAAATCAAAGATATATTCTTGAATTGAATGTGAACTGAATGACTTGAACTCGATCTTTAACTGAATGTATGACCATAAAGTTAGGAGGCTAACTAAAACTATTTTTTTATTTACAATTAGTGCTCTTCATTCCCATTTACTGTTATTAACTTTGCATGGAACTTTTTAGTTAATTGGTGCATGATTGTTTACCATTGAGACTTCAACATCAGTCTCATCAATTCGAGTTCACTTGGAGGCATACATAGGTAATTCAAATTTTGTCCCTTTCTTTATGCTTTATCTCATTATAATTAATTTAATACAAAATGGTCCATATGTGTATTAATTATTTATCCATCTTATCATATAATACTCAGAAGAATTATTCCATACCGGTGATCATACATATTACTCCAAGCCTCATAGTCATATGCTAAAATATATCACTCTAATGGTAGCTAATCCCTAAAGGATACTTGTAGCACTTAGTGACCATGACTAGTAATACATCACATAGTACAACTACTTTACCAAATAAAGGATGCCACCTCAAAACAATGAGGATATTTGTAGGACTTGATATTGCTCACAAGTCTACTATCTTGATATTACTCACAATACAAACTTAATATTACAAATAAGTTTTATAGACTTAATATTAGTCATAAGTGTATTCTTGTTATTACTCACAAGCTTTACAATACAACATCACCACCTCAATCAGGTGAGGATATGTAACGTCCCCGACCCTTTGACCAGCAAAGAGGATGCTACCAAACACAAACCATCCGAGCAACTAGCCCCATGAACATGAACATACATAATATAAAACTGAAATGCTTGAACAAAAAACATGCTAAGATGCATAGTCATTCACATACACAGCGAAAGCAAACATACATTCATTCAGCATTCAACATGTTCATTATAATTCATTAACAGTAAATATAATTGCAGAGACGAAATGGTCAAGAATAATCATGTTATAAAGAAGTCGTCCCGTAACCAGCTACGTCACTGCAACATTCCACCCAACCATATGCCAGCATGTTCATTAATCTCTCAACAACACTGCCACCCCCGAGCTAAGCATGATTCCCCAAGGAATAAGGAACAAACAGGCTTACACATAGCCAATGATACACAAATCAGCCAAGCCAACACAGTAGGGTTTATCAGGCTATTAAGGAGCTGGGAGAAGCCGAATGCTAAGCTAGGGAGCTCATTAAAGAGATAAGGACTCCTACACCAGAACTAGCCTGACTTCTAGGACACCCACACACACCCAACACAAGGAAATCGGTCCCTCAGGCCTTGACCCTCCTTTCCAATTCTACTCCAGGGTTGTGGAGAAGAAAGCCAACCCTCTAATTCTATCTGTGTGGCTCCCAAACACCCCCAAGTTTATCAAGAAAACTAAGCCTTCATCCACGTCCAGCATAGTCCGAAGACCAACCATTGCATATACACAGCCAAACAAGTGGTTCACAGCTTAAACAGGGGAAAACAATTCCTGAGTCATTCTTGGCCCTATCGTGGCCAAAACGACTCATTAATAGCCACAGCAAGCCAAAACGTGACTGAACCCACGACAAATGAACAATGTGGGGAAACAACAGCCCCCGGTCTCAACAAGGAGGCAACGGGACAATTACACAACTCAAAAATGGAAGAGGAAAGTCAAGTTCTTAGCTGGGCAAGGGAAAAACATATACACACAGAACATGAATGGATTATTCACAGGGAAAAATCGTGAATGAGAACAACAAGAAGAACAAAACTCGATGGGTAAATCACTCAAGGTCCACACTCGACTGGGAGGCCGCGCTTCTCTCTCTGTGTGAGTAAAAAATCTCATTCTCAGATTTGTGCGTGAGGAGAAGAATCGTGTCCCTGCCTCAGGATAGCAAAACAACGGAGAGAATCCCCAACCTGCACATGAGGATGAGCAAGAATGGAGTTGTGGGAGAGTGGAGAGTATGGGAAAATTGCTTAATTCCCACGCAACGTGAAGATGAAGAGTCTGCTAGTGGAGTGGGCACATGGGCAAGGACTGAGCACGATGTGAAGATGAAGAGTCTGCTAGTGGATTGGGCACATGGGAAAGGACTGATAGTCCTGCCACACCCACCACTACTCAACAATAACTGCCCCAACTAACATCAGGGGTTTTTAACAGCTGACACGTGGATTTTTCCCCATAGGCTCAAGGTTTTATAATCCCCCCCCTTACCCTTAGGAAAATAATTCCCTTTTCATTATCATTGCACCGTCGTAGCTGGCTATAGGTTCATTTTAATTAAAGTGCATATTTACATGATGCCAAAACTATAATGTGCCGGATAGCATGATATACCATCGGCAACGATTCCAATCGTCGAAACATAACACAACCAAATCGATGGTGGGGATTTTTCCTTTAGTCCCACACCACGATTAATTACAATATATACATCATGTATCTTTAATACAAACGGGGTCAAAACCGGGGTATTACAATCCCCTCCCCCTTGGAATAACACCGTCCTCGGTGTTCCAATACATAGGAATACATATACAATTTACACATCCAAAATTTTAAAATTTTGCAGATCTGTCCCACATTCAATTATTTACTTTGAACTTTCAGGACCAAGCCCTTTGGCTTCCATGAACTTCTCCTGCTGGTTCTCAGCTTTCAGCTCATCCCCAAGTCCAGGAACTTTGTGGCTGCTACCCTCTTTCTGTTCCCTTGTTGGGCAGTCCCGGCAGTAATGATGTCCTCCACATTTCCAACATTTCACTGGTTGCTTCATCTTTACTTGCTCAATTTCCTTTGAGTCTTCATGCCTGGAACGTTTCTTAATGGACCGATTGGATGAATGCCCCATCATTGATCCACTTTTCTTTCCCTTACGGATTGCTCCCAGAAGGATTTTTACCTTCTTTTGCAAACAAATAGAGTCTTGCAAAATATGGTGGTTCATCTCATTCTGCCTTTTCTGTATCTTGAGCATCTCTCCAAGATTTTCTTGGGTTTTGGCAATTGTTTGAAGGAGACTTACAGCAAAGTCCAATAGCTTTTGGTCTACTGCCATGATCAATGTGCACGACTGGATTTCACTTTTCTCACCTGTGAAATGCATCATTGTAATTCTATTAGACCAAGCATAATATAGGCATTAAAATCAATCAATTAATTGCCCAATTGGCATGGCATTCCAAGTCTTCTCAAGGAGACTTTCATACTTTTCACGCCCTTCCCAACAGGCACATGGGCTCATTCATGTCCATTCCTGGGCAGGGAATCAACTATTCTAGCATTCATAATTTATTTTAATCAAATAGACACATTCTATTTCCAGCCATACATGCATTCAACAACCTTCTGTTTTCACAAATGCATAAGTATATATATAATAAAAAAAAAGGAAAGAGAGAGCAACAAGAGTTTTTTTTCCTCTTTGTCTTGTTCCATTCTGGAACCCACACCACCACTATGGTTTTCATGATCTTAGCCTCTTTCACTTCACCGTGAATGCTAGACCAACCCTTCTTGGCCATGACACTTAGTGTCTCCAGTCTATTCCAGACCTCTCAACCATGGAGTCTCTCCACATGGTTTGTCTATAACTCTGGCTGCTAGGTCCTTCACAGTCCCACTAGCACCTTTTTTATTATTGCTCATTTTGAGCTCTTCAGGACAGTCACATGTCCACACGCACCCCTAGGATTCCCTCATAGTCCTCGCTCCCAACCATACCTATATTCAAACATTGAATAGATTCACATGTTTAGTTTATTCTCATCATTTTTTATCTCTAAACAAGAGCTTAGAATATCATAACCAAACCATATACACATGTATATTCGTAAGCAAGAAGCTGCAAAATAATCCAATACTTATCGGTATTGTGTGTTTCCTCGTTGGTCCATAGGGTCTCGTTTTTCTTTGCAAGCCTTGGAATTTCCTATGGACTTGGATGTTAGGTCAGCACGCAGGATGCTCCTCAACATCAAATAATTAATGTCCATCCAGTACTCCTTCACACCGAGTGGGAAGGAACAAATCAACCAAGCCAACATAGTTGGGTTTATCAGGCCATCAACAAACCAGCCAAGCCAACACAGTTGGGTTTATTAGGCCATCAACAATAATACATGCACTTATATCAACAATACACTTATATCAACAATAAATGACCATTTCCAGGTCCAGGATCTACTATGGATCCCTAGGCATATAACAACCCTATTTCAATGACATCTTCACCACATCCTTTTATACATATCAAGCACAGTCAAGCCAACCTACAGCTGGGTTTATCAGACTGTCCAGCCAAGCCAATACACTTATATCAACAACCAAACTACATTTGTTTAGCCTGGAAACACAAGCAATATAAGCAAACTCGTCATCGTTATTTCTCTAAAACTGTAATCATGTTTCATATCATTCACTATCAAGTATTGAGACACCAAGAGTGCATCCACTCCCTAGGGTGTAGTCAATATTGGAATCCCTTTCATGACTCAACATCAGGAAAAGTGTGCACCCCTTTCTGATGTGAGCCATGGAGGCCCTATTCATACTTAATCAATTTGTCATAATGGAAATAAAATCAAAACATGATCTGCATATGGAATTTAACAATTTGACATGCATATTCTTAGCTAGGGTCACAGAACACTTATCCATTTGCTGATGTAGTATTCCTTCATCAAGGAGGGATGGGGGCTCCCTTCTCTGAGTTGACAGTCCCTCGGTTTTCCATCCCCAACTACTTTTTACATTCCATATCCCACACATGTCTTACCGACATAATCTATACCATCTCACTCATGTTGCTTACCAAACATGTAGTGCAAATGGGACATTTCCAAAATGTCCAATGGATTTTCACCCAAAAACCATTTCCAAGGTAGGGGAAAACTTCCCCGTGAAGATTGGATCCTACAGGCCATCACACATGGTCTTCCTATAGTGTGTACCCCTGGCACATTCATCAAGTAGCCAAACAGTCAATCAATATCTACTAATACAATCCAAATTTGATTGTTCCATAACCAAGCAATGGCATTAGTAATTAAATTCAATATGAATTTGCAACTCTGTCTACTACAGAAATTGATTTGCTTAGCAATGAGGTGATCCTCATTTGTTGGTCTCTTGTAAGTAGCACCACTATTCCCATTATGATTTTATGCTTACTAGCATAACATGAACACCCACTTACAACAGGTCCTGCTGACACAATTCTATGCAAGCCAACAATGATTAGTAGTTATCAGCAATTTCTCAAATCTGAAATTTACAAGTCCAAATTGACAACTCATTATTCATACAAATTATTTTCACAATCATGAGACTCTTCTCATGAGGTTTGGCTCTTTCACATGGTAGATTGCGGCCTTTCCCATGGTCTTACCCATATTTCCATGCCCCAACCAATCTACCTGAAACCTGACCTCAATCAGCCAAACAAGTGTAAGTCTTAATGCACATAACTCTTTCATTGCTTCAACAATCACCGAAGCATTTTCAGAATTATAGAATTCAAATACTTCCAGTTGTTAATCGCATCAATATTACCAAAACTCATTTACTTCACATGAATCATTATCATACTAAAATTGCAAAGTCACATAATTTATGCAATTTAAATGAAATGTTTAAATACTCCTGACTTCATAGACGTA
This sequence comes from Pseudotsuga menziesii, assembly GCA_001517045.1. NCBI lineage: Eukaryota > Viridiplantae > Streptophyta > Pinopsida > Pinales > Pinaceae > Pseudotsuga > Pseudotsuga menziesii. The sequence continues at coordinate 22,657 of LPNX010746408.1, read as the reverse complement.
TCATTTGTACCACCTTGCCCTTCCATAGGGCGTTTCCGGTATCCAGTCGATCATGACTATCCTCTTCATGCACTTACCATCCAGCATTCATAACAGCTCTTGAAAGGATTCTAGAATTATCATCAATTCATCATTTCAGCCATTGGTTAGTCATAATAACACATGCACTATCTCGATGCATTCATGCAATGCATCACAACATTTGCACCCACACTTATGTATGCATATTTACAACATTTACTCATACTTTTCATATGCATCCATTCAATGCATAACTGCAAGATTTATAAAATCTCTTAATGCATATCCACTCAATGCTACCTTGTATTGATTCAGGAATACTATGCATGCAAACATACTATGGCCTAACCATGACTACCTGATATAGGATGCATTACTATAATCAAGACCACCAGTCCTCACTTGTCCTAGTTATTAAGTTCATATCAACATTCACAGGGTAGGATATACTTCTATATGAATCTAGTATAAATTTTAAATAACCACATGGTATGAGATCTCTTGCTTTTCCACTTCATGCAATTGTCATAATTAAACCATTACCTGCATGGATCCTACTTACACCCTTGACTTTACCAGTTTGGTTGGTCTCTTGCAGGAGATTGCAGAAATCGCTCACCAACTTTTGATCTTGGATTTGTTGCCTTATCCCTTTCTCCATAGGGTTGCTAGTCACATTCATCAGCATCATCAACATATTCAGCCATGCTCATGTTGTCATTGGTTTTTCCACTAATGCCAACACCAATGCAATATTTACCATTAGTGGTTCATTATAAATGTATAATTCTCACTATTTTTACTAATATGTAATATCCTATGCACGCAAGCATATCCCCATGCATTTTCAGCATCCCCATGCCATAATTTCTATGTACACAAGATTATAAAATATAATATAGTTAGTAAGACAGGGTTTAAGGGATTTTCCTTTTCAAAACCCTCATCTTTGCTTGGAATTCATCTTCCGCATAATAGCTAGTTCGAATTCATGGTATTTGCTATCTCTAGGCATGCAATCCTTGGATTGTCCATATTGACAGCAACACAATTATTTTCAGCAACTGCTAGTACTTTTCTACTCCTTATTCAAATTATGGTGATTCACCTTTGTTCCCTGCTAGATAAGCTTTCCGACGCCTATCCACATGTTCCATTCCGACCTCGAGCGTGAAAACCACACCACTTCTAGAATGACGATTTTCACCAAAAATTATACACTTTTACATACAACTGTATTCTGGTCCGAATTGCCAAATTCAGCCACCTAGAATTTTCTTCCTTTTCAGCCCTATGATCCACTAACACTACTACATTTCGATCCAAAATCCAACGGAAAAATCCGACGGCGTGTGGATTTCTCTTTTTAAACTTACCAAAAATCACAAGGATACATCTTTTTTTTGTAAATGTGGCCACAAGCGTCGGTGAAGCGATGGCTATTCTCATAACCGTCGGTTAAGAGACGGCGCGTTAGTAAGCGTCACTTAAGCGACGACGGCTTTAATTGGTCAACTATTTAATATGGAAAGCGTCGTCGCATATCCGACGCTTAGGTTCATTTCCTACACACACTCATATAAATAGATGTTGATGAGGACGTTGATGATGATGTGATTATATGATATCACATAATTTGAAATATACCAATATTAAGACCAAATTTTATAAACTACAATAAAAATATCCTCTAGTTAAGATGCGAATGTGGATATATAGTTATATGGTTTCCAAACCCATTTGACCTATGCCACAATCAGAAGTTCAGGGGGGCGAATTCCCATAAAAATAATCCAAAAGGGTTTATTATTGAAACTGGAGGCTCGGTGTGTCCAGTTCCTGTTCTATTTTGAGGACTGATCATTTGACAGAGCCGGACGAGGGTAAATTGTTTATCCCTAAATTGAGGATACTTTTTTAGGGCAGGCTTTTCCTCATCTTCAATAGGTAGGATAGAGGTGGCTAGAGCTTGGGTAGGGGTTTAAGAAGCAAAGTAGGTAGAAGGAGCAGTCTGTCGTTTTGATTTGGAGCAGTCCGCCATTTTGATTTGGAGAAGATTCAATCTGCTACCATTCCATTCCAAATGTCTATAGTAAGTGACATTGAGCTATTTTGATTTGGTTAAATAGCTCAATACAAGATATCATAGGTAAATACAAAAAATCACAGGTTAAATGAAGAAATTAGAGGTTAAATGAAGTAAATTATAGAATAACTAAAAAATTTGTGTTTTTAAGCACCAGATGGAAATAATTACTTGTTAAATGGAAAAAATTGCAGGTTAACTTTTTCACATTAAGTTTTCAGCATATATGGGCCATTTTCTTCCAAAACCAGGATTTTGGTTCACCTAGAGAGTTTTCAGAGTTTTTCAGGTTGCCTTCTAACAATATTTTCTAATATTCTCCGATATTCTGATAAGTTTCTTTCAATACCCATGGCAATATATTCTCCAAAATAGTATATGCTACATTTCTAGAGATTTTGAATCGATGTGTAAGTCAACAGTGTCCATTTGCTCCAGATTTTTAGTAAATACAGTTAGCATAGTGTTTTCTTGTATAATGATTTTTTAGAGTTGATATAGGTTTCGTTTTATTGCAAAAGTTTGACATTGATTAGGGGTTCTGTCAAATGAGGTTTACAGTTGACACTGGGTGTTTTTTTAAGCAGACTTTCAGTTGCATTCATTCAGATGATCTAAGAATTCAATTTAAAACCCAAGAAAAAATTGTTGACCTTATTTTTTGTTTCCAAATGTTTGTTCAAATGTATTTTTTAGCCTCTGGTGAGCCCATTGTGAAATATTTGGATATTTGTATGCATAGGTTCTCTCTGTGGTTGGTCTTTTGCAAGATGAAGTGGACCCAATGGTATCAGTGATGAAAGTTGAGAAGGCACCATTGGAGTCATATGCTGATGTTGGAGGTTTAGATGCTCAAATTCAAGAGATTAAAGAAGCAGTGGAGCTTCCTTTGACCCATCCTGAATTATATGAAGATATTGGTATAAAGCCTCCAAAGGGAGTCATTCTTTATGGAGAACCTGGAACAGGAAAAACTCTTCTTGCGAAGGTACATATTGTTGATTACGGTTATTTGAAACATTTCTGATCTACTGGTTAAGGTTTTAATGTTAGTAATGATGCCTGATACAAAACATGAACTAAAAAATATAGGGACAATTCCAAATCCTCTCTCAATTCCAAACCCTTCCCATGGACCATTGGCTTCAACTAAAGAAATAACAAAATGGGACAATTGTGAATTTCCTGGTCGTAATTTTGCAATGCATGGTTTAGTTCTTGCTCATGGGGTCACTGCCAAAGGTTGATGGTCGTGTGCTACTTCCTCTAGGCACAAGATGAGCGATGATAACTTTTGAATGTCTCCATGCTCTGTCACTAGCAGGTGGTGATGAAGAAAATGTTAAATCATCATGGCTTTTTTTAGCATATTCAAACAAATGAAGCAAACATACGCTTACAATTCTTCTCTTATGTGTGTTTCCCTCTTGTTGATGTTGTTACTGTAAGTGAGATTTTTCTCTTTCATTTTTCTGTTGCTTTGTGGCATTACTGCTGGTGTATTCTTGAACAATAGTTTTGCATGGTTTCTGGGCTGTGTATAGTGCACAAACTCCCATGGAACCATTTCTTGAGCCATAACAATTCACTAGGGTATCCATCACAACTCATAAGGAACCCTTCTCTGCATGGTGTTGTTTTATCTTTCTAGGTAACATATCCCAAGGGAAACCTTTCAAGTAATTCACCTCTTCGAGGATGGTACCCAAGGCTAGGTTATCAACTCATGAATATATCATATATAGCTTATCCACAATCAGCTCACTAACAGTAAACATGTCACAAAGAGGGATTTGAACTCGGGTGGGGAGGATAACAATTTTTCCTCATAACTGCTTGTCCTACACCCAATTGATTGTGCTGTGGACCTACTGGTTTTATGTTACCTTTGGATTGGCTGAGATACATGGTGTTGAGTAGGGATCAATTCTTGTTGCATAGCCACTTCCATGAAATTTGTGGATCTAATTTTCAAAGGTGATCCCGATCATGGTGACCTTAGCCTTCACTTTGCTCTATGCAGCTTCAAGAAGTTCATTTGCAACTTCAATGATGTCAAAGGTGAGTTTCACAGCGAATTTTGTTAGTAAATTTTCACTCAAAGACTTGGCGGGTGCATTCTGTTGATGTTCATGATACTCTCTAGGTGAATTGCTGCATTCTTCTACAGGTTTGTGGTTCTGCATTCAAATTACATTTTCCTTTTTTGAGGTGGGTTTCCTATGCAAATTTGGTGTGTGATATTTCCATGGCAGTCAATGGTGATTTTTAGGAGAGCTTCTCGTGAATAGCTCTAAATTGGCTCTTGTCCCTCGAGCACTCTCTTATTTGGCAGATGTATTTCTGTTCTGAGCAATTTCTTTGTTATTTCTACCTGGTGTGGGTAGATTCAATCTATGTATTTCAGCATGACTATCTATTTCATCCTCCAACACCACTATGCAGTCTATGGCAAGTTCCTTGGAATGTTGAGCGCATATTTGGTGCTACTCATGCTCTCCAAGTGGCTTGTGAGCACACTACAACCATTGGAGGGCTTTCTCTCATGTTGATTTCATAAACATGACCTAGAATACCTTTTTGCATCACTATTTGTTAAGTATTGTGATGTAGGATAATTGGTAACTTGCCCAATTGTTGAAAGGGTGGCCTTCTCACTCCCACGTAGGATTGACTATTGACATTTTTATAATAAAAGATTTTTAAGGAGGATATTAGAACCTTTGTTTGGAGGTGTTATTGGATTGATTTATTTTTCTAATTTTGTAATCTCAAAAGGTCTCAGAGTTTTTCCCATATATGCTGCATACAATATCAATTTGCAATTTTGTTCGGGGTGTTGCGAAGACCATTATGTAAATGTTGGCCTTCCAATCATCAATGAGTATTTGTACACCACCATTTGTTCTCCTCTTTGAGATCTTCTTCCTTGAGGACATAGCACACTACAACCAATGGAGGGCTTTCTCTCATGCTGCTGTCCTCAACACGATCTAGAATACCTTTTTGCATCTCTCTTTGCCAAGTATTGTGACATAGGAAAATTGGTAACTTGTCCAATTGTTGAAAGGGCGACCTTCGTGCTCCTACGTAAGATTGATTATTGACATTTTATAATAAAATATTTTTAAAAAGGAATATATTAGAACCTTTTTTTGGAGGTTATTGGATTAATTTATTTTTCCAATTTGTAATCTCAAAAGGTCTCAGAGTTTTGGCCATATATGCTGAATACAATATCAATTTGCAATTCTGTTTGGGGTGTTGCAAAGGGCATTATGTTGTTTTTCCAATGAGTAGTTGCACAAAAACTTGTTTAACACCCCCATATCATTGTCATGGACTGTCATAAATCCATTCTTAATTGCCTTCACTCCTCCCATAGTTGCCTATCAAATTCCTTTGAGGCCATCCTCACAATCTGAGTTGAAATGTACTAAATCCTCATTGTCAGCGACTTGAGTAAAGTCTTGTATGAAATATTAGGTAATGTGATAGGGAACCAGCTCAGCTTGAAATTTGTTTAGGATTGCCTCCTTGTGGTATCATTTTTATATCCTCTTTGTGAATCATCTCTGCCATGACTGATTCCCTAAGGCTTTCGGCTATATTTTATCGAGATCAGGCCTTGTGAAATTCCTTGCGGCATTATAAAATGTACATGGATGGTGAATAACATCACCTCCTAGATTAATATCAGTAGTAATGCAGCTTGTCTTTTCAAAGAAGTCCAGTGGAAATTCTGGGTTGATCCCAGCATTTGCTGTATTACTGAGGACGCCAGGGCCTAGATTTTTCACCTGCTCTGAATTTATGTTGCAATCATGTATTAGTAATTCCAATCCTCGAGTTCCACTACCCATTCCAAATGAGAAGATCTGCAAAATACCATCATCATGTAAAAAAAGAACATTAGTTTTGTCCTTAGAGAGAGGCCTGTAAGCTGAAATGCCAACCCATTGAGAAGATGGACTTCCAGGCAATCGCAGAAGTTGTGCACATAGCTCCATAGGACCAAGAGACACAGTAAGTGGAGAGTTCAACTTCAAACTAGAGAGGCAGACAAATAAACCACTTCCATCAAGCAACTCCTTCCAGTGATGTAGTCCAGCAGGCCTTAATTGACCATCTTGATCACCCTCAAGAACACTTGATACTTTGCTAATAGATGTCGCATCAGGATTCAAATGCCCAATCAAATTTGAACCATCATGATAAGAGAGGAAAAGTAATCTGTAGGCTGATGGGAAACACAAAGATATACCTTTTGACTCCACATCTCTACCGTGGAGATGGATAGTCTCTGCCAAAACTTGAGCTCCAATATAACCCTCTACTTCTATTTGTTGCCTATACAACATGCCATGTTGTGATAGTACAAAAAGAACTTGCCAAACACGTAAGATGGGTACTAATACTGCATCAATAATTGAATCTTCCAATAACGTAAAATAATGCATAGGGCTAATGTTATCTTGGGACAGGTCATAAATCTTCACAAACGTGTTGGTCACCACCATGAGTTGAACCTGAGAACCAGGAAGCCAGGCTATTTGTCAAATGTAAGCACCTTGCAAAGCAAGCTCAATTGCAAGACGGTCTGTTATTTCATCTCAAGAATTGACAGTGAGAACTTGGAATTCCTCATACCCAGCTACAGTCAAATAGTTCTCATTTGCAGAGTTGAAAACAAGATGAACTAGTTCAAATCGAACTGAATTCCTGGAAAGAGGCTTCACATTAGACTTGTCTGCTATCGTAGGTGCAATAGCTGGCTGTCCAATAAGTTGCCTTGCATCTAAGATTGTTACTTTGTCACCTTCTCCTGCTGCAAGCCTGCCTCTGCTATTTATAGTAAGAAGAGATTTGACGATAGAGCCACTTGAAAGATGGGATTTAAGTTCCCTTGCATTAGAATATTTTGTTTTAATCTTCATGTCCAGAGATCCACTTTTATATGCCTTCCTTAATTGCAAAAGATCTGAATTGTAGGATAAAACCTTGTCATCACCCAAAACTATCCTCTCATCCTTTGACAATACTGAATGACTAGCCTCGTTAATACCAGGAAGAAGTTGTCTACATAACCTCAAAACTTGGCCTTCAATATCCATATCCATAAAAAGTGATAGCAACCCATCCTCTTCCTCTTTGGGGATAGATAACTTGAAAGTCTTCTCATTCTCCATGCAACCTTCATCCTCAAGATTAGAGTCACTGTCAGATGGATGAAGATGATCCCTCTCATATGAGAGAGGCAAGAATGGATCAACGCTGCTAGCCCCCCTCAATGATGTAGTGCTGGAAAAAACATATTTTCGAGGCTTCAAGCAGAGGCAGCTTGTCCCTCTTACCCCTCCTACTCCACAATAACAAAAGAAACGGCTTAAATGAGAGTAAACAACTCTGTGACCCCTATGGCACACCCTGGAACAAATAGAACAGCACCCTTTAGAAATAGTCAGATCACAAGTGTAGCAGAAGTACCAATGTTGTTCCATAAAGTTGCTTCCACTAGTGGTGAATGTACAAACTTTTGATGCAAGTGACCGTTCACTGTTACTCTCATCATCATCTCCTTTATCCATACTAGCCAGTTCTCCATTAGATGTGCCATCATCCTCATCATCATCTGCTGATGTGGCATCACACTCAATCGCACTAGAATGGACTTCCTGATTGACTGGATTAACCAAAGCCTCCAAGTTATTTCTAGGAACACTAGGCTTCGACTTAAAGCTAGCAGAATCATTGTTAGAACTAGTGTTTGACCAAGGATTCTCTGTTAATTTTTCAGAAACATGCTTGTTAGCATCATACGAACCCAGTGCAGAAACCAGAAAACCCAAGACAAACTTCAAACCCTCCAGATGGGTTTCATCAGCAGATAACTTGACCACCATATCAATTTCCCTCTTGATAATAGGCTTTATTGTGGACTCACCATTTGCCAACCGAACTACAAAATTGAAGTATGCTCTCATAGTAGGAACATCAAATGACAGGAATGCCTTCTCTAGACCCACAAGCAATGCATCAAGAATGTGATCACAAAGTTCTCTTGATTTTGAAGACACCAGAGCATTGATGAAAGCAATAGCTGAATCTCTTACTGAATTAGAGACTCCTATTGGCCAATTACCTACAGCTGATTGAGCAGTATATCCTAGTAGCATTTTTTCCAGCCATGAAACCAAAGAAGATGAATCCATCAATAAGAATTTTTCTTGCAAGGTGTGTTTCAAGTTAATATAACTCGGATCACCTGTTAAAAGATTAACAAACAGCTATAGCACCTTCGTATTCACTGACTGATTATGGCATCCATCCAAAGCATCAATTAAAGGCAAAAAGTTACCATTGCCTCCAAGAAATTCCCAGAACTTGTTGGATTGGTTCAACATCAATGAGTCCTCAGTGTTCCCCAAATAAAACTTAAGCAAAATGACTTTACTAGGATCCGTTCTCCGGCATTCCACCATATTAGTTGCACTTGTAAGTAGATGCTCTTTAATAGATAAGTTAACCTCCTTTCTTGAGTTCATTTCTTTTACCAGGCTTTCCATGTTCTTCAGCAAAAATAGATCACTATACACACATCTCTCTTCTATAGAGGGAATTAAATTATTGAACAGGATTCTACATTTATCATGTATACCCTCAAATAGCCTGTCAAACTTTATGGTCATTATGACCTCAAGAAAACTATTGAAAACTTCTGCATCAACCTCAATTCCCCCTAATGCATCTCTTGCTCTGAAAAATTGCTCAATTGTATACAAAAACCCCTCAACGGAGAGGGTAGAAGAGACCACACCTGCACTCCCTAGATGAACATGTGATGGGAAACCATGCAACGAGGAGCTCAGAAAAAGTTTGTTCAGGTTCCCTATGTTTTCTTTGCTCACAATTCCTCTAAACTTTGTCAGAGTTCCAAGTACAGACTCTATAAGCTTAAAGCTAGCTCCTAGCTTCCCCAACATCTCTTCCTACTTTGACTTGTCATAACCTGCTTGAAGCAGCAAATTTAGTGAAAACAGTGCATCATCTTCACATTCTTTTCCATCAAGAACAAAAAGCACAACTTTTCACAGTGCCCCGACATGCATGCTCAAAAGGGATGTCAATATTTTCAGCAAAATGCTTGATTTCCCATCCTTCAATACACAAAAAACTAACTGCTCACAAAGTGTGAGTAATGAAGTATCTTTATATGTCTGCTCTATCCAAAATGTGTCCTCTCTTGAAACTGGGATCTTTCTCAGAGACATTTTCCATAGACCTACCTGGAGAAATGATAAAATTAAAGACAACCATGCACTATGCCTTAAGAATAACCAACCCCTTTCCTTCACACTATGCTCTTTGTATAATGTTTGAAGCTGAGAGAGTATATCTAGAATGATATTTGCCAGCTGTGATAGCTCCCCTGTATGGCCAAAATGAACATTATGGCGCAGAATTCTGCTAAAACTTATGAAGTATTCAATTTCAAGCAACTTGTCTCTGCCCAATTCAGGACTCCATGGCAAAGCACCAGCTTCCTTAACATCAATATCTGATAGAGTGATCCAGCCAAGTACAAAACAATATCTTTCAAGTATAAGCTCATGCACTTGGGAAGTTTCCCTATTCTTCCACACTTCCAAAATGCAACAAACAACAGAATAGAGATCAGACCAATTTAAACCCAGATCTTGAAGAACTTTGTGTTCTACAATACCCCAGTTATGAACCCCACTAACTTCAATCAGTTGCTGAAAGAGATCATCCATTCCATGATCTTCTGTGACTCCCTCATTCACATTTATAACACTTTGTACCACATGATATACCCATGATTCTAAATAGCCTGTTCCTGTGGGAAGCTGAAAAGTTCCTCCTTGTGTAACCTGTATTAACTTATTTCTTATATTGAACATCAACCAGGATGGGAAGGTTGTAGAGTGGAGAATCATGTGCCGAAGAATCAACATCAGTCTTGAAATTAGCAAAGACCAGCAAACCAATTGTGTGCTGTTAAGTTCCACTGGAGGACAACTTACATTGCTGAGGGTAGAAAAAATATTCGCTGCCATTTTGATTTTTTCAAATGCATTTGAAGAATGAAAAGCCATGAGAAGAACTTCCAAATTAAATAGGGATGGAATACTTGCACAAACTTCTTGGATATTTAAGCACCCTGAATATGTAGCTTTCACTTTCTCAACAATAAAACCAGCGTAGCCTTTGCATATTTTGAGTCTTAAGGAGTCGTCTCCCAAACTGGACCCTGTGGATGTCCTTATAATAAGAATGCGAGCTACAAGAACAAGAGCATCATTAGTATAAGAAAACCTCCCATCCTCTACCTTCAGAACTTGATTTACTATGTGTTCTTCAAGTTCGATGGATAAGGCACGCCTCATAACAAGTTCATGTAATAGGTTAAAGCATGCTTTGTGAAAATGTTCAAGGAAGTGTTTTTCACAGGACATATCTGAAACACCAGCCCCCTCCATTCTTTCATCAACTGAAAGCTGTGGCTGTAGCATTCGTAAAAGACCACTGACATGTTCTTCATTAAGTTGGTGACAGGCTTCTTTGTAAATAGAAGAATGCCAATCTGGAGAAAAAATGCACTCTTTAATAAAACTAAGCACTTCAACAGCTCCTTGTAAAGGAATATTACTGGAGTCAGAAACACTGTCATTTGCAGAGCAGGGCTGTCCATGTCCATCAGAGATGACTACTTGCCTACTAGCCTCTAAAAACAGATCTCCACAGGATCATGATTGACAGTTTCAAACCTCAGCTTGAACAAGCCAGGCAAAAGACTAGCGACTTCACTAATATTTCCCAGTAACTGGTTACTTGATACAGCAAAAGTTGTTGCTTTTGTGAGGCTCACAAGAATTTTCAAAATCTTTGTAATCAAAGATGTCGTTGACTGAACTTTCTCATCTGAGCTTTCCTCAGTCAGCTGAAGAGAACACAGCAATTCCCTACAAAGAAGTATGTTAGCATTAATAAGATGTGATGGATGCTGAAAATGTGCACACCATGAAAGAATAAATTGATAAAGGGAAGCAACAATAGGATGATGAATTTAGGTGAAAAAAAATATAGAAAAATATTATAGAGAAGGAATTCAACATGAAGAAGGTGAGATGGATGAGAAATATGAAATCAAAACCATAAAAACCCACTCTCTAAAAATCTAGTCAAGTCAATTTGTCTTGTCATCCATGGAAAGATCCACCTTAGCAGCTCGGCTATGTATTTTAATTATTGATTTTTTTTTCAAGATACACAAGATCTACTCTTTTACCTGTAGAAATATTTTTCTCTCCATATCATTTCAAAACTTTTATAACATAGCTTCTTAAATTAAAAAAGTACCCAATTAAAATCATTGATATTCAGGAAATCTTCTCTAGTAATTTCACAATCTATACAAACATCAAGGTGTGTCTCCAGTAATCTGGCATTTGTATTTTTTTTTTAATACTTTTAGCTGTCGGTTAAGCGATGGCCTGTAGGTGATTTTTTTTTTTTTAAATTCAATACCGTCGCTTAACCGACGGTTCAGTTTTCATAATCCGTCGGATAGCCGTAGCTTAAGTGACGGCCTGTAGGTGCTTTTTTTTATTTTAAATTCAATACCGTCTCTTAACTGACGTTTAAGTTTTCATAATCCGTCGTATAGCCGTCAGTTAAGCAACGGCCTGTATGCGATTTTTTTTTATTTAAATTTAATACTGTCTCTTAATCGACGTTCAAGTTTTCATAATCTGTCGGATAGCTGTCGGTTAAGCGACGCGTGTTTAAAGTTTAATATGAATTAGATGTAGGATAACTGATGATTTACATTTAACCGACGGTAAACTGAGCTATCGCTTTACCAACGGATTGGAAAGATGTCAGATAACCGACGAAAATCCACCGACGCTTACAAAAACTCATAGTGTCATACATGCGACAGGGAAGTGTCGAAAATCCGACAATACGGCTGTTGGATTTTTGGTCGAAATGTAGTTGTGTAACAATCTGCTGAAAAATCCACTGAAATTTGCTGAGAAATCCCACTGGAAAAACCTCAAATTATTTTTCCCAATCAGATCTCTTCCCCACTAATTTTTAGACACTCCGGCGATCCCAACAACAATTTTCCTCCGACACTCATCGGCGGCCCTATCATCTAAAAAATTTTGATCTATCGGATACTTAGTCGTTTAAGCTTCCGGACTACTATTGGCGATGCCAAGTACTGTTGTATATCGGTGTTCGGAACTATTATCCACTACGGCATCGGCAAGGAAACTAAATCCATAATGCTATATCGGAAATCGGAAGCACTCTTCATTGGGTGGATAGTTCCTTAGGCAGCCACAACGGCGGGCAGCAAACCAACTGTGGGTTTCATGGACCATAAAACTCATTGGTGGTAGGAAAATCTAAGCACTATGTGTCGGCGATTCAAATCTGAATGTCTCCGCTGCGTTGGCGACCAAAGCACTATCAGCAGTTGAAGACTCTAATTGTCAGAGTGATAGACCAACTGACAGTCACAACGATGGACCCCCAAACAACTAACTTCTTCCAACGCATCAGCGGTCTATTCAACTAATCTCTCCCTAAGTATCAACTCCATCACCTATTTCCCGCCGACATTTCAGCGATCGGATCTTCTAAATTTTTCCAAGGACTTTCATCGGTGATCTCATCAACTAAAATTTTTTTATGTTTTCCGCACTTAGAAAAATTTTCTGAAAATTTCCTTCCTTGTCCACCACCGCATCGGCTCCTTGATCAACTAACTTCCTCCGTCATTTTGGCTTCCTTCCAGTGATTTCCTCCATGTCGGTACTCCCACCCACTAACTCTCGCCAATCCAATCAACTAATCTTCACCGATACAATCAACTAATCTTCACCGACATTTATCACTGCATCGGTGGCTCTATCATCTATACTTCGTCGACAATTTCCTTACTTAGAGAATTTTCCGAAAATTCTCTTTTCTCCTCCACGTTGGCGCCCTTATCATCTAATTTCCACCGAGATTGTGGCGCCTTCATCATCTATTTTTCAGAAAAAAAAATCCTCTCTCTTCCACTGACATTTGCTGCTTCATCGGCTACGCCATCCACTAAACTTCAGCGACGTTCGGCGGTCTTCCGGAGATCTCCGTTGCAGTGTTGGCTACTCACTCAACTAATTTTCACCGCCGCCGTGGTCTGCATTGGAGGTATATCCATCTAAGTTTTCCGATGAGCCGATGGTTGAACACTTAGAAACATTTCATGAATTCATACCACCTGTTCCTCGTTGGGTGGCCTTCCAACTAAATTTTCCGTTGTATCGGAGGTGCTTCCCACTTAGTCCTCCGATGATCCGACGCACTCAACACTTAGAAAAATTTTCAACGAAATTTTCTGAAAATTTTTCTGTCATTCCATTTTTGTTCTGAGTAGAGGGAAACCTGCCTTTGTTAACTGTTTTCTCATGGCCCTGTGAGGCTCAATGCTGCAACGATGGCTCTGTCACTACATCTTCATGGCCCATTCACGCCTATGCTGCAACATAAGCTCTGGTACCACTTTGTAACGTCCCCGACCCTCCGACCGGCGAAGAGGATGCTACCAAACACAAACCATCCAGGAAACTAGCACCATGAACATGAACATACATAATATAAAATTGAAATGCTTGAGCATAAAACATGCTAAGATGCATAGTCATTCACATACACAGCGGAAGAAAACATACATTCATTTAGCATTCAACATGTTCATTATAATTCATTAACAGTAAATAGAATTGTAAAGACGAAATGGTCAAGAATACTCATCTTATAAAGAAGTTGTCTCACAACCAGTTATGTCGCTACAACGTTCCACCCAACCATAGGATAGCGTGCTCCTGAATCTCTCAGCAACACTGCCACCCCCGAGCTAGGCATGATTCCCCAAGGAATAAGGAACAAACAGGCTTACACATAGCCAAGGATACACAAATCAGCCAAGCCAACACAGTAGTGTTTATCAGGCTATTAAGGAGCTGGGAAAAGTTGAATGCTAAGCTGGGGAGCTCATTGAAGAGCTAAGGACTCCTACACCAGAACTAGCCTGACTTCTAGGACACCCACACACACCCAACACCAGGAAATCAGTCCCTTCTCTGCTGCATAGTCCCTTAGGCCCTGACCCCCCTTTCCAGTGCTACTCCGGGGTTGTGGAGAAGAAATATAGCCCTCTAGCTATGTCTATGTGGCTCCCAAACACCCCCAGGTTTATCAAGCAAACCAAGCCTTCACCCATGTCCAGCACAGTCCAAAGACCAACCACTGCATACACACAGCCAAACAAGTGGTTCACATCTTAAACAGGGGAAAACAATTCCTGAGTCATTCTTGGCCCTATCGTGGCCAAAACGACTCATCAATAGCCACAGGAAGGCAAAACGTGACTGAACCCATGGCAAATGAACAACGTGGGGAAACAACAGCCCCCGGTCTCAACAAGGAGGCAACGGGACAATTACACAGCCCAAAAATGGAAGAGGAAAGTCCGCTTCTCAGCTGGGCAGGGGAAAAACATATACACAGAGAACTTGAATGGATTATTCACAGGGAAAAATAATGAATGAGAACAACAGGAAGAACACAACCCGATGGATAAATCACTCAGTGTCCACACTCGACTGGGAGGCTGTGCTTGTCTCTCTGCGTGAGTAAAAACTACCATACTAGGACCTGTGCATGAGGAGAAGAATCGTGTCCCTGCCTCAGGATAGAAAAAAAACAGAGAGAATCTCTGACCCGCGCATGAGGATGAGCAAAAATGGAGTCGTGGGAGAGTGGAGAGTATGGGAAAATTGCTTCTCTGCCCACGCAATGTGAAGATGAAGAGTTTGCTGGTGGAGTGGGTATGTGGGCAAGGACTGACAGCCCTACCACATCCACCACTACTCAGCAATAACTACCCCAACTAACATCAGGGGTTTTTAATAGCTAACACATGGCTTTTTCCCCATAGGCTCCAGGTTTGATAATCCCCCCCCTTACCCTTGGGAAAATCATGCCCTTTTCATTATCATTGCACCATTGTAGCTGGCTGTAGGTTCATTTTAATTAAAGTGCATATTTACATGATGCCAAAACTATAATGTGTCGGATAGCACAATATACCATCGGCAACGATCCCAATCGTTGAAACATAACACAACCAAATCAATGGTGGGTATTTTTCCTTTAGCTCCACACCACGATTAATTACAATATATACATCATGTTTCTTTAATGCAAACGGGGTCAAAACTGGGGTATGATAGGATACAAAGGACTTGATATGACTCATAAGTCCAACTTGATATTACTCATAAGTCCAGTGAATGATGCCTGATGTTGTACAATCAAAAAATACCGTGGGTCACCCAATACCATGGGCCTGTAAACTTTTGGATAACAAACATTCTGTTGTAGCTGCAACTATTTCCCCAAAAAAATTATATTTTTAGGGTCCCCCCTTTTCTTATTTTCTAGCATCTAGACAGCCTAGGGATGTTTTATTTTGACCCAAGTTTGTCTAGGGCTCAGATTTTTTCCGAAAAAACTTAGTCCTTTTGCATGTCTATATCAGATGCTCCGTCAACTAGCTTTCTGATATCGGATACTTAGTTGACTAGTCTTCTGACATTGCGGAGGAACAGTCCACTAGCTTTCCGATGGGTTTTGTCGGGAGCTTTCTGAGATCGAAATCGAAGCATTAGGATTAAGTTTTTCCATCCTTCAGTTTTTATCTGTCGAGGTTTCAGCGCCTTAGTTCAAAGCGGATCCGACGAATCGGATGTCCATTCAACTATCCTCTTCCAGTAACCAATTAAATGGGAAATATCACTGTCGGGTTGGTTTTTCGGATCAAACCGGAGTTGTTAGTCTGTCTGCCGACCGACATTATGAAAGGTTAGTTTTGAGTTGAGCCGAAAGCTTCTTGTTTTCTACGTCGATTCCGAAGAGATTAGTGCCTCCGATTTTCGATGTCTTTCCCAAGCAATTCACTGGGGAAACAGAGCAATAAGCAGCCTACACTGCAGTTTTTCTTCAGATTTGGTCTCCCAATAAGGGTTAAAATGTTCCCCACTGCTAGTTCTCCATCCTGGCCGAGGTCAATATAACAATGTTTTAGGTTTGCGACTTGTCTTTGTCATCATAGAAGCCATCCGTCCTGTTGGTTACGCAGCTGTCAAGCTTCCATTCGTCCACCTCTGCGCCCGTGAAAGTTGCTCCTATCTAGGTTGCCTGAATCGTCAGGTCTAGGTAGGATCTATTCATGGTTTTGATTTTCTTGTTTTGTAAATGTTTAACCACCAAGCGAACAGGATTAGGTTTCCACGATAGGGTTAGATTTCTTTTGCATTTTACGGTTTCCTTGTGGGGATTTTTTTTGTTGAGGGCTTAGCTCATTGGCTGTGAACATTTCATTTTGAGACGAGCCGAAGTTTAGTTTGTCTGCCATGAGTGCACCTACAGCAGTTTTGTGAGAGTTTAGGGCACGGTGCAGACAAGCGTTTCACTGTCTGCACCCTCCTATTCTTGGTTGTTACCTATTTATCCCAGGGTTAGAAAACCGTGCCTCCTATAGCAGTAGTTTCCTGTGGGATTCAGGAGGGCCGCATAGCTGATTAGGGTGTTATAGTTTTGTTGACACAAGCAGCGGGGTGAGTTTTTCCTCACTGTCGAGGTGCACATATAGGTTTTAGGAGGCTAGAGGAGACTAGGGTTTTAGGATAGCAGAGTTTGAGCAGTTTGGGGGGGCAGAATTTGTTGTAGGGTTTCTTTGTTAAAATCTCTCATTTAGAATGGTTGTGGTATTAACATAAATTCCCAGCATGCATATTGAAGAAATGGTAATATTTGTATGTTTTATTATTTATCCCTATACTAGTTTCTAGAAATAGTTAGACTAAAACCATGTTGCATGACTGTTACAGGGCAATTTCCAGCACTACAATTTGCCAAGGAAACAGAAGAAGAAAGCCCAAGTGGCTGAAGAAAAACCTGAAGTAGAATTGATAACCGAGGTAGAATTCATTTATGAAGACGATAAAGCTACTACTGGGGTTGAACCAGAATACAAGTGGGGAGAAGTGTATAGAATGATTTCAAGCCAAAGTGTCCTTGATGCTGGTTTTGAAGACATGCCAATGTATGTTAATATTGAAAGGTGAGCCCTTATGAAGATGGCTACTAGACTTGAGCTTTTTCCATGCTTGGAAGTGATAGGTTGGATTCTGCCCAGGGCAGATGTAACAAGAATGATCCTAGCAAATACCGAGAAACAAGGCTATGCTGCATACAACCTTGCTTATGTGTCTATGGCATATAATCTACAAACACCACATATTTATCTAACTGAAAGTTGGTTAAAGGATTTGAAGATAGACATGGTAGTGACAGTAAAGAAAATGATGCTACAGGGGAAAAACTTCGGGACCAGACCTTCTGGGGAATATGAGACATCAACTCTTCATGCCCCATATAGATTCATCGCTTTAATGCTAAATAGGATTTTTGGGAGAGCCAATTGGAAAAGTTTTAAGATGGGTTGGATACCAGTCATCTACTTTGTTTCTACACAAGGGACCGTTTTTAACAAGGAAAACATAGTGTCAAATAGCCTATCAGCCTACATCAGCACAACATTGGGAGGAGTATCCCAAAATAATTATGAATTCTACATGAGCTCTATTTTGATTGACTGCATTATATGCATTAAGATTTTCCCTGCACTAAAGTGCCATTGGGATAAGGATCGAGCTCCAGTATATGTTGATTACAAGTTATTTTGGGCTCACAAATATTACAACTATTATAAAGAGATTTGTGAGAATTTTAGCATTCCTTTATATACTCTGATTTTCTTCGAAGAATGTAATTGCATGCCAAAAGAAGCCTTCAAGGTTATGCAAGAATACAGAAATTATTATTTAACAGAGGATGGTTTATATGTAAGAATGTATGGCGGTTCAAGGGCCCCTTCTCTGCTCCCGAGATACGCTACTGATTATGTACTCCATAAAGAAGCTATTATACAATTATATATTGATGGAGTAGGGAATTTCCTTGTTGAATAGAAAAAGGCAATATATCCTGTAGTGCCTTTTTTCGTTGGGAGTTACACTGATTTTCAAGGGTGAAGATTGTGGTATAATTTGTCCAGGAATTGGAATATTTTCACTTTGGGGAAATGAAATTCCATAGAAATGATTCCGAAGAAAAAGTATCTAATTACTGCAAAGAATATGGAGTTCATTTTGAGTGCACATATTTTTGGGACAGAGATGAGGAGACTTTTCGCAACTCTAAGAACATGACATCCCTTAGAAAAAGATTCAAGCAAAAAATAACAACTGTGGGTGGTAAAGGAAAGCTTGCAGAAAAACAGAAAAGGAAAGAGGAAGAAGAAGAAAAGAAGAGAGAGGAGGAGGCTAACAAACTTGTACAGGAAGTAGAGAATTGGCTGAGGACAAAAGAGGAAGAAAAGAAATGAGCTGCAGAGGAAGCAGCCAAGAAGACTGAAGAAGAAAGGAAAAAACAAGAAGAAGATGAAATCCAAAAAAAGTAGGAAGATAGTGAAGGGTTCAAATTAGAAGGTGTCCAAAAAGAGAAACAACAAACAGAAAAGGCACCTAAAAGCTCAAGAATAGAGATATCAAAAGGACAAGACCCTATGGACCAAGAACAGGATCAGATTGATAGTAACCCATTAGAGCCTATTGTTCCTTCTAGCAGTACAGTAGCAAAAAGTTCATGGTCATTTGTTGGATTGGATTTAATTCCTTTCATGCCTAGGAAAGGAGAGGAGGTACCAGATTTCAATACTATATTTTACGATAAAGAGAAAAAGAGAATTGTCAAGAGAACTAAAAAGAAAGTGGAAACTAGGGGTAAACCAGGAATGATGGTAACTGACAAAATAGTAGTTCATGGTACACATAAGGATCCACGATTATTAGCGAGGGATGGGGTATCCATAACCGTAGCCACTGAACACAATGTGGATAGGATCATGACTGACCTCGAGCAGTCTCAGAAAAGAGTGGCCCAGTTGAAAGAAACTTTGAAGAAGGAAAGGGGTGAAATCCAGAATCTGAAGAGAAAATATGAGGACATGATCGACGAGGTCAAAGTTTCAAAGGCAGAATGTCAAACTTTGTAGGGAGATAAAGATGCTTTAGTAGTATCTGTAGAAAATATGGCAAGGAATTATCAGGCTACCTCAACAGAGTTGGGAAAACTTTAGTTGAAAAATCAGAGTTTGGAAGCTGAGAAAAATCATTTTCAGTTATCAGTTGAAGAACTGCATAAAGAAAAGAGTAGATTAGAAGGTAGAGTGTGTTATAGCGGATTTCACCACACTAGGTGAGTCACACATTGTATGGCCTTCCCTTGTCCCGCTGCAGACTCATTAGCCCCTTTGGACCACTTTATATCTTTTAATGTTACCTTGATCATCCCTAAAAAACATTAGAATATTGATATACGCGGCTTTTCCCTCGATATCCGCGTACATACGCGA
>LPNX010746390.1:406494-427744 GCA_001517045.1 Pseudotsuga menziesii | reverse complement strand
TGATTTTTTGACTTAGTAATGAGAAAATAAAAGATTTTTTTGACTCAAACCTATCACCTAAAATAAAAGAAAACAGACTGGTTATTTTAGGAGATAACAGGTTTTGGATCATTCTCTACTGGAAGAGAAGAACAAGACAAAGATTTGGTCAAAATGACTACTTCAGTCTTGTTGTAATCTCACAGATCACATAAGGTTATGAATAATACATACTAAAACATACATATAAAACAGAGACAAGAAATAAGAACAAATAGGTGAATTAACAGATTATATTACATGAATGAGTCCACACAACATAGAGAACTGAACTGAGTTCTCATCTGGCTCAACAGCCTAATATATATGATTACAAAACAGTTACAAAATAACTACCTGTCGGTTCAGTACTGAACTGACACGACCTTAGGTGGCTGACCTAATCTCTAGTTTAGTCGGCCAACTGAATAAGTCGGTTGATCCACTAAGTTGGCTCATCAACTTAGTTAGTTAATCGACTAAGTCAACTGTCATTCAAGTCGACTTATCGAGTTTCTTTTTCTACATCTCCCCCATGAACAAAACGTTTCTTCGTCCCGAAGAAACAGGGTGGTACAAAAAATTCCTCTGGTCTCAATAGTTACTTTCGGCACTCGATGTCATGAATGCACGATGGGACTATCAAGGTCATCGGTCGATGTCGGTTATGAGAATGGTCGATGGAAGTGGTCGGTTCATGAAAATGGTCGATGGTGTTATGTCGATGGGCATGATGTCGATTGTCGAAATGGTAATTTCCTGTCATAGTTTTCTGTATGCGTGGTATTTTTTTAGTTTTTGGATCTTTAAGTTTTTATAGCTTTTAGTTTATGGTTATGGTTATTATATGATTTTTTTTTTAGTGTTTTAGTCGGGCTCCATTAACGAGTTTCTAAAATACTATTCCCTGTAACATCCTCAGTTGGACTGATCCGTTGGTATGTATCTCTTCGACAACATAAGGTCCCATCCATTCTATGTGGAGCTTTTTAGGTTTACCTTTTACTCAACTATTGTATAGTAAAGCAAGGTCTCCTACCGACAAATTTTTATTCTTGGTGTTTTGGTCATGCCATGCTTTCTATTGTTGTTTTTGGATTTCTTGATGTTATATTGCCATTAGTTGGTGCTCCTCGAGTTTGCTTAGTTGCAATATTTGGTCCTTTTTTATTTGTTCGACATCGACATGTAGTATTTTTTTGATGATAGGTGTCTATTGTTGGAAGTGTAGTGGAACTACTACTTCCTGTCCATAGACTAGTCGAAAAGGAGTTTGGTCGGTCAAGAATTTATATGTTGTTCATTATGCCCATAATACTCCAGGTATTTTCTTTCCCTAGTCATCCTTATCACCATTACAGATTTTGGTTAGTCCTCTTGTTAATGTTTTATTGAATGCTTCAATTGCTCCATTCGACTGAGGATGGTAGGTTGTACTCCGACGATGGTCAATTTGGAACTAGTCAGTTAGGGTTTTGATAGTTCTGTTGATGAAGTGTGTTCCCTAGTTGCTAATTAGAGTTAGTGGACATCCAAATCTAGTGATGATATTTTCATAGATAAACTTAACAGCTATATCACTAGAACATGTGTCGACTAGTTCAGCCTCTGCCCATTTAGTGACATATTCGACTGCAGTTATGATATACCTTGCACCTGTCCTTTTTGCTGGTATAGGAAATGGTCCTATGAAGTCTATGGCCTAAATTTCAAATGTCAAACTTGGGTTCACTGATATCAAAGGCATTTTTGTGCTAGGCAGGGGTTGACCTAGTCATTAACATCTGTCACATCGACTAACAAAATTTTTGCAGTATTTATGTAGTGTCGGCCACCCTAACCTTGACTGTTGGATCTTCTTTATAGTTGTTTCTACCTGGAAATGTCCTCTTGTAGATCCATAGTGTACTTCATGCATAATGTTGTCTCATTTGTGTTCCAGTACACACCTTCTGAGGATGTCATCTAATCCCATTTTGTATAAGAATCCATTTATGAGATTGTATTTTGCAGCCTTCATAGCTACGATATGATTTTTCTTTGTACTCATTCCTTCTGGTGGGTGTCCATCTTCCAAGAACTGGGCTATTTCTTCTGGTTCTATTGGGACTGCTTCTATTTGAAATAAATGTGCATCAGGTAAGTCATCATCGACTCATGTGGGTTCTTCTCCTATGTCAATTCAGGATAAATGGTCGTGATCAACATTTAACTTGCCTAGTCGAAAAATGACTTTGAATTTGAATTCTTGAAAGAGAAGTAGCTATCAATAGATCCATCCATGATGTAGTGGTTTATTAACGAGATACTTCAGTTCCTGGTGGTCTGTATAGAATATAAATGGGTTAGCTAGGAGATAATGTCAATATTTTTGTAGTGCAAAGACCATTCCTAATGCTTCTCTTTCTGTTGTCGAATAGTTTCTTTCAGCCTTATTTAATTTTTGACTACTGTAAACTATAGGATAATCCATTCCATCATCTCCTAGTTGAGTTAATATTGCGCCTATTGCTAGGCCTGATGCATCAATATGAACATCGAATTTGATCGACCAGTTTGGAAACTTTAGGATTGATGCTTCGACTAGTTTTATTTTTAATATTTCAAATGATATGCGGCACTCTTTTGTCCAGTTGAACTCTTGATCTTCCCTTAATAGTTCTTCAAGAGGATAGGTCATATCTGAATAATATCTTATGAATTTTCTGTAATAGCCTGTGTGGCCAAGTAGCACCCTGACTTGCTTTGAGTTTACCGGTGGTTTTAGGTCAAGGATAATTTTGATCTTTGCAAAGTCAACCTTAATACCTTCCTTACAGACAATGTTCCCTAATAATATCCCCATGGGGGTCACAAATATGCATTTCTTGATGTTTATGGATAGTTGGATTTGTCGACATCGCTCCAACATAAGTCTGAGCCATTTGAAATGATCCTTTAACATGGATTATATTGTCCAATCATCAAAGTATACTGCCATGGTCTTGTAGATATATTCTTGAAATGTTTTGACAACAATTCTAGAAAATACTAAAGGTGCATTTTTTAATCCAAAAGGCATAACCTTGTAAGCAAATGAACCAAATTCACACACAAAGGTTGTCTTCTTCTGGTCTTCTTTAGCTATTGACACTTAGTTATAACCTAAAAATCCTTCTGTAAATGAGTATCATTCATGTCCTACAACCTCATTTAAAATTTCATCTGCATAGGGAGTCGAAAATGGGTCTTTCAGTGTCACTTTATTTAGTTCTCCGAAGACGACACAAATTCTTAGTTTGGTCGGATCATGCTTCTTAGGCTGTACAACCATTGGAATTTCCCATTTTGATTGGTCAATAGGATAGATGATGCCTACTGCAAGCATGTTATCAATTTATTTTTTGACTATCTCTTTGTAGTTGTGAGCTAGTTTATACAGCCTTTTCTTCACAGGTCGAACATTAGGTTTAGTGTCAATATTCATTTCTCCCATTTCATGGACTAAGCCTTTGAGGTCTTTATAATCTCTAGCAAATACATCTTGGAACTCATTTAATAATTTCACTATCTTTGTGGTCTGCTCTTCACTCCAGTAGTCACCAATATTTGCCATTTTTGGTCGATCATCATTTGAGATGTCGAATTCTCTAGTTTTGAGTTTAGCATCTAGCCATTCTGGTGCTTTGGCTTCATTGATCAGTCAGCTTCCTTCTTTAAACTGTGAGAATGTGGTAGGGAAGTCGGTTGCATTCATTTTGTCAGTGTCCTGTTTGTTGGTTGTTTCCACTTTAAGGATTGTACAAATAGGTTTGGTTGTTTCGACATGGTTGGATTTCCATCTAAATATTTTTCCTTTTTTGTTTTCATTCTATAACTATAGTATTGTCGACTGTGTCTTTGTCCTCATTTGTATATTGTTGCATTTCATTGTATGTCAGTTATCTTTCAAGGGTTTGTTTTAAGTCAGTTGTATAAATTCTTTAATCTGTTTTGTTGTTTCGACCAAGCTTTCATTTGTGGTATAAAGTTGAAATCTTTAATGAAATTTTCCCTGAGTTCATGCCATAAGAATGTTTCATCTCTAGATTCTTCCATATTATACCATTTGTTTGGTAAGTCAGTGAGGGTTGATGGGAACAAGTGTGGCCCTACTCATTCATCCTTGTATCCCAGTCTTCTCCACTCTTTTTCACAGGTTTTACTATGATCTTCTGGGTTCTAACCTTGAGTGAATATAGGTATCTGAGCTTTTTGGGTTAACTTCTTTCCTCCAAACCTTTCTACAAAGTAAGTCGAAGCTGTTGTCCAGGTATGTAGTCTCGTCTGATGGGTATCCCACCATCGAGCAGCTTGTCCTGTAAAAGTTTCTACTAGGCTTTGAAGTCAACCATGTTCACCAATATTTTTGGAAACTTGTTCTACATGCATGACTTGTGATTCCCTTTCCTTGTATCTTGGTATTTGTGTAGTACTTACATTGGTAGGTTGTAAGGTAGGGTATTCCCTAATTTTCTTCTCAAAGACTTTTGGGACAATGGACACTATGAAGCACTGTTGGGTGGGATTTTTCTGCACTTTTTGAATAGTCCAACACCCTCTTTCTTGTGTTTCATAGTTCTTGATATCCCAATCATATAATTCTATGTTTGAATTATAACCAACTGAGTCTTGGTTTCCTAAATGAAGTTCTCCATGGATATTTGGTTCTGTATAATCTGCATTGTTTTGAATCTAGTAGAGTTGTCAGACGTCGACTTCGTCATCGATAGGTTCAGTCCAAGGTTCTCCTTGAGATGGATGAATGGGTACAATGACCTTTTGTCCATTTCCTTTTAATTTGATTCACTCCTTGTCTAGGGATATCGATGCTTTCATCTTCCTACCCCAAGGTCAACTCACTAACACTGGGAAGGAACTGGATCCTTCCTTAGGGTCAATGATTTTGAAGTTGACCTTGGTCAAGATTCCTTTTATAGTTGTGTCAACGTTTTTCCAGACTCTCATAGGTTCAATTAGGCCTTGTTCGGCTAGTTTCAGGTATATGCCTGACTCATAGAGTCAAGGTCTATCCATTTGTTCCCAAGTGTCATGAGTCATGATGTTTACTTGTGATATGAAGTCAAGTACTACTTGTCGGACATGGTATCCTTCAATTTCTAGGTCGACGATTGGGTTGACATCACCTTTGTCTTTTTTATTTAAACTGCAGATGTTCTTTGTTTGTTTTGCAAAGTTGTTACATTTTATTTCATATAGCAAATCGATGAACTGAGATACTCAGTTGTCTTTTTGTACGAGCTGGATTAATTCATTTATTGTGTTATGTCAGGGGTTGTGAGCTTGTTCTTGTCATGCAAGTTCTTTGAATACATTGGTTGCTTCTTTGTATGTTTGTTTTTCTTTAAGTGGATTAGGATAGACATTTTTCTCTTGGGTTATCACTTCCTGTTTTTGTTCCTTGTCGAGTTACAATATGCAAATTTTTTGTGTCTATTACATCATTTTTTTGCACACAAGACAAGACATTAACATTTTTCTTTGTATTTATTTTTTCCAACATGGTAGGGCAATCCTCTAGTGAGTGATCCCCTACTCCACAATGAGTACAAAATTTGAGTTCAGTTATGTCTTTATATGTATAGTCTGCATACCGATGTCCCTCCTTATAAACATATAAAGCATTGGATGGGTCGACGTGGTCGGTTGTCAAGATTCCCAGGGAATCAACCTCTTCCTTCGTAGCCTCCACGTCGATTGTCGTATCGACGCTTGTATCATCGATCGTCATATCTTTGACCATTCTGATCGTTTGGTAAATTATTTTGCTCATTAGTTTGCGCAACTACGTTGGTTTGGTAGACTGCATGATAATTTTTTCGGTTCTTCAGGTTAAAATGATAGTTGGCCGTGTTATGATTTTTGGTTTTGCAGATTGCACACCAGGATGACTTGTTGTTCTTCATGTTGAATGGGTAGTATTTTGTTGAGTGGTCCCTGTGTTCCTGGAAAATGTTGCAAAAATATTTCGTCTGCACGAATCAAACATCTTGGTAGTTGTATTCCTCTCAATATTTGTCTTTGCAGTGTCCAGCCATTAAGCACTTTGTGCACCAGATCTATTGATTCTTGAGGTTTAACTCCTTTAAACACTTATGCACACTCTCAAGCTATTCTTCCAATCTGTGGTCAGTGGAGTAATTGGGTATGTCTTCATCCATCTCCACTTGAAGAGCTTTTGTGAGTGCATCTTCACAAGATTTGAATGTTTCCAAACTGATGTGTTGGTGCACTTTTTGAGATAACCCTACAAGAAACCACTGGATTAGTAACTGTTCATCTATAACATAGTCTAGCTGGCTCAAAACATCTTTCCAATTCTTATCATAGTCGCGGATAGTTTTCCCTAGCTTCTGTGATGTTGTTTTTAGTTTTCTCACTT
Source organism: Pseudotsuga menziesii (assembly GCA_001517045.1). Classification (NCBI taxonomy): domain Eukaryota; kingdom Viridiplantae; phylum Streptophyta; class Pinopsida; order Pinales; family Pinaceae; genus Pseudotsuga; species Pseudotsuga menziesii. The sequence continues at coordinate 421,305 of LPNX010746390.1, read as the reverse complement.
CCAGGTGTTTGGCATCTGGAGTTTTCAAAAATGATAGAAATTGCACCTTGATCTCAGCTTTGGTTGCTCTAGGTTGTCTTTTCAAAAATTTCATATACCACATCAATGCCCTTTTCCTTAAGGCACTGACAAACTGTGCCATTTGTCTATCTTCGTCTGTAACTTGGTTGGCCTTCCAAGTCGACTTGCAGACGAACCAGTATCATCTGGGGTCTTCATCCCCCTCATATAGAGGAATGTGAGTTGATCTGTGACCCATGTCGAAATCACTGTCACTACTCTCAGGAGGTGGCGGTGGTGGAGATGGGGGTGGGGGTGGTGGGGTTATTGGTTTATTTGTCTTTGTAGGACTATGGTTGAAGGAACTTTCATTCCCATTGGTTGTTGATTCTTCTTTGACCTGTATTCGATTGATGTCGACGTCCTCTATCGATGGTCCACTACAACTATTTTTCTGTAGCTCTAAATATTCTATGTCTTCCAAAGCTATATTTGGTGGGGGGGTGCTCCTTCATGTGTTGGTAAGAGTAAGTGGATACTTCGGTTGGAGGGTACCACTTGAAAGGTAACCCAATTCCCTTCCTTTGGTTGATGAATAATGAGGTGTTGTCCAGTGTATGTTTCGTCATCTAGTCAACTCCATATACCAAAGTCACCAGCTTGTAGTTGGAAGTCCTCTTCGACAATAGTCTGTATCCGAGTACGTGGATTCAATAGAGAGAGGGTTGTTCCTTCATGGGGAGATCTTAATTGGGGAGCTTCTATCTACTCTATCCATAATTATTCCTCCATAGGGGACGCCTCTTGTTCCATGCCTTCTTCATGTCAGTCATGAACCAACTCTGGCGGATTCTCTTTCTGGTTAGTCGCCCTAGGACTCCTTCCTCTATGCAGCGCTAAGGCTCTTTCTATTCTTGCTTCCCTCCTCTGTTGTCCCTCTTCCCTCTCTATTTTCTGAATTTTCAACATACCTTCATGTGATACTATTCTCTTGAGTTCCCTTTTGGTCGACTTCTCATTACTGGTGAATGGTATCTGTTTTTAGTCGACTAGAACCCACTCTACTCTATCTCGACATATGACCAACTACCCCCCCATAGCCTACTCGACGCTTTTAGAAAGCCCAGATAGTTCGGTCTATTTGCTTATGAAGTATTCCCACTCCCTTTCTGCAATAAATTTTTCCCACTTATTTTGCTTTTTCTCCCAGTTAGAGTTGGATGGCAGTTCGTGAAGTGATGGACGAGGTTCGACAATATATCCTACTCCCTTCTCGATCAGGAATTTGAACAGCAAGGTCGGTAAGGAGCACAGAAATTGCTCGGTGAGATCAATGTAAAATTTCTCCTTGACGATTTCCACTGAAGTTATATCTTCGACTGCTTGCTCCTCACAGAAGTCATCGATGATTTTCTCGAACCACTCCGACAAGTTTGTTCTACCTCCTCAGATCAATTTTTCCAGCAACTGTTGTTCTTTATTCCCTTTTGGATTTCTCATCCAGGGTTTCTTCAGAAGTTGGGACAGTGATTCTACAAACTTTTCATGTGTTTCGGTGAAGAATCTTTCTTTTGCTTGTGTGATTGTTAATCTGTTCCTTCGTGTGTAATTCTGCAAATAGTTTACAACTTTACATTCCCACCAGTCCTTAATCTCCTGCTCTGGTATCATCTATTTACATACATTTCATACATGTACTAACAGCAACAAAACCAATGTTGTAATCTCACAAATCACATAAGGTTACCAATAATACATACTAAAACATACAAATAAAACAGAGACAAGAGATAAGAACAAATAGGTGAATTAACAGATTATATTAGATGAATGAGTCCATGCAACGCAGAGATCTGAACTGAATTCTCATCTAACTCAGTAGCCTAATATATATGATTACAAAAAAATTACAAAATAACTACCTATCGGTTCTGTGAATCGACACGACCTTAGGTGGCCGACATAATCTCTAGTTTAGTCGGTCGACCGACTTAGTCGGCTAATCGACTAAGTCGGCTCATCGAATTAGTCAGTCAATCAACTAAGTCAACTATCGTTCAAGTTGACTTATTGACTTGCTCCTTCTACAAGTCTTAATACTCTCTGATGAAAGAGCAGGATCGGGTGGAAATGACATCGACTCGACCACTTTAACTTCACTCTCCAAAGGAAGAGTGGGATCAACTAGTGGGGGATCGAGGGATAACTTACTATCACTTGTTGGAATCACCTGTTGATGATCAGTAATATTTTCCAACCAACGCGAAGCTTCATCCATGCTTGGACAAAGAAAAGTACGATGCATAGCCTTGCATATCAAACAAGGATACAAGACTTTACCCTTAGGACCTTTTACCAATGGGTCACTGGTTGAGGGAGTATCATCAACATCATGATCAGAGGTTGATGACACAGATGGTTTTGACCTTTTATACCACTCTTATTGTACACAGGAGAGACGGAGACACTCCTTAAGAAGGTGTTCCCCCTTGCAAAGCTTACAAGGGAACTTGGGTTTTTTGGGTGTTCTCTTAAAATGAGCACCATCAAGAGCAGATGGTTGCTGCTTTTTCTCTTTCTTATCCTTCTTCTTCTTACTCTTCCCTTTCTTATTCTTCTTATCCACATGACTAATAACCATAGATATTTGGTCAAGTGAAGAAGAAGAAAGGGGTGAATCCACAAATGGAAAAGAAGGAGAGGGATTAGTTTGAGGTTGATCCTCTTCCAGAGGAAAGGTGATATTTGAGACATTAGGTGTAACAGGAATTACCAGATTAAACATCCAAACTAGTAATCCTATAGTTAATCCAGGAATATTTAGAGTGGTAATAAAGGGAGGACCAATACCTTCACTTGGAGGGAATACAAAAGGTACACCTTGGAAAGGGACCCATTGAGTGGTAGTCCCAAACAAGGATTCCATCTCCAAACTCTCTAATAACCCCATAACTACCATGCACAAGAAAGTACTACACAAACTAAACACAACAAGCAAACATGTGAAAGGAGTGGATAAGAGTCAGGAATCTCACAGGATAGGCCAAAAGGATAACTCAGATGGTTTGAGGATTCCTAAAAGGGTCTCCTGATATACGCAAGGTATGAGGGAGATCAAATCAGTAGTAGTACTTTCTAATGCATAATCATTCACAAGGGGCCCTCTGATATACAATTGAGTACATGAAGTACCTTTCTATATACCTCAAGGGTATGTGAAAGGCTATCCGATATACCGACGAAACGTGGAAGAATAGCGCGAGTCCCGGGATGTAATGCAGACAAATAACGACAGCTCCTACGCTTAATGACACCTGAACACATCTCTAACTTATCACTCAAATTGCTAAAAGTTTTAACCTAGTACTACAGTTAATTTTATCTTGTGCATTTAGGTGGAACCATGGAGTGAAAACTTGAAATTAAAGAAGATGCACACTGATCTATATGATAATGCAAGTTTTCATCTTCAATGAAATCTACCTAAGAGAGGGAGAGAGATTTACTTTTCTTCCAAAAAATGCACACCCAAATGCAAATGCAATTCTATCTTTTCAAACGAAAAGTAAAATATCAATGCACCCCAAACAATCTTTAAAGCAAATAAGAAAGAGATCTATAGAACATATAACATAAATAAACCAGAAATGTTTCCTATCTTTCCATGCTTGAAAAGGACGCATAAAAACTTAATGGAAAGATGATTTCACTAATTTTTCCAAATAAATCTAACTCTAATACACGCAAAGCTGAAAATAGATATTTCTTCTTAATGAAAGTAAGATCAACAAACTTGCGAATAAAGCAAAAGAGAGAGAAAACTAAAACTTCTCTTTGAAACAGACAAGGAAATGAAGAACCAATCTTTCCAACCAAGTGCTGAAAAAAATCAGTATGCAAAAGGAAACAAGAATCACCCCAAGCGAAGAAAGACTCAAAAAACATGGATCACTCATGCATTCCAAGTCCAAAACAAACGAAATCCTACACATGAAAATGAAATGTATACTTCCAATTCCAATGAATGATATCTACAGAAAGGAGCAAGATGTTTCAAGAAAAGAAAAGAATGCAAAATCCAATGCAAGAAACTTAAACTCTCCTTCACAATGCCTTAGTGTCAATATTCTTCTTCACAATGCCAATATCTTGTCCGCAAAAGCTCCAACTTGCTCCCTCTATGCTCCAGTCACGAGGGAGCATTTGTTTTTCAAAAGTACACTTCATTTTCATTAAAAATTAAGCTAAAAACACACACAAAATAAAAAACAAAGTCTAGAACAGGGCCTACCTAGCACCACGGAGATGAAGCTGCTGACAGGCGGTTTTGAGGTAGAACTGCTTCTTGCTCACTAGATTCAGGTGGTGGCACCGTGTATGGTAACTAGACTTAGGTGATGGCACCACTCCTTGCCAACAAAACATGTGTTCCTCCCTATAAAAATACAAAACACAAAGAGAACAATAGATCAAGTCAAAAAAAGACCAGATCAAGGAAAATGATGTTGAATTGAGTATGGAAACAGAGCATAAAATACCGAAATGACTCAGATCTAAACAGATCTGGAAGTTTCAAACCCAAATAAAGAAAGTCAGAAAGTAGATCTGACTGAAAAGAGTTGAATAAAATGGAGCCTGGATTCGAACAAGAGTTGCAGACTAAGGAATATCAGAACAATTGATACACTAATTCCCCAGCAGAGTCGCCAGATTTGTTGGCTGGAATATTTCACCTCCTGTGGACAGCAAGGTGTTCCATTGGTCTGAATGGTTTAGATCCAGAACAAATAGAGGATAGAGGTTGAATAATATCCCTAGATGCTGTAGATATTTGGAATACAAGGCTTTGACAGTTCACCTGTGTTACTGCAAAAAAGATCAACACAAAACGAATCAAAGCAACCAGAATATGATCTACTAATCTATGCTAGTGACCAAGGAATATAGCAACATATATATGAGAAATCACAACAATAACATCATATGTGGGACATAAATCAACTTGCATTAGAAATATGAAGAAGTTTACAACCAAGCCTTAGTGTTGACATGCATCTCCATGAAACCGTCTCTTCATCCCCAAAAGCTCCAACTCTAGCTCTCTATGCTCTCTCCAATTGATCTTGGGCCAAGAATCAATCCAACAGCATAGCAACACCTTCAAATGTTCTCCCCCTCAACCATGGCCATAAGCTTGTAATTATAAGGCTAGATGGATAGGATAGGTTGAGAGATGTGTGGGTGAGGTGGCCTCCAAGATCCTAGGATGGGGAATCTTGAGCTCAACTAACCCACAACAGTAGGGATAAGGCAGTACACAAGGCTTATCATCTAGAAGCCTCGATAAAATTCTCGTTTTCCCTTTTTACCCAGGGTACTGCACTTCTCCTTCTATGACAGAGCGGTTCTGGTAATAACCACCTATGGACCAAGGGAAATGGGCGGTGGCACCACTTGTGGACAACCTATGAAATGTGATGCAAGCAGGGGTACTGCTCCTAGATAAAGGGCCATGCGCGGTGCTGGGAATTTGTATGAAAGATTGATGAAAAACAATTTAGTTTCCACTCCAGAAGCTAGGATTCAGGACATGTAGGTATGTCAAACGTCTTATCACATGATGGTGATAGGATTTTGGTATAACAACCACCACTAAAATTGAAGGCTTGGTGATGGTTTATGCTTTACAAAATTTCATGCACTATTTGTTGGGTGGACACTTCAATATGTTCACTAATCATTCTGCTTTGCAATGCCTAGTCAATAAGCTGCACCAGTCATTGATTGTACCACTGCGACAGTAGCCCGATTTATTTTTGAGAACATTATGACATGATTTGGGTGTCTTAGAATCCTTATGAGTGACCAGGGCAGTCACTTTTTCAATCAGATGGTAAAAGCGCTAGCTGAAGAGCTCCAGATACAGCATAAGAAGAGTACACCCTACCATCCATAGGAAAATGGTACCGTTGAGGCCTTCAACAAAATTTTGGCAACACTGACCAAGGTATGTAACGTTAACTGCGATGATTGGGATTTAAAAATTCTTGCAGTTCTCTCAGCCTATCGCACTACTTGCAAAAAGCTAATAGGTCAGACACCATTTAAGTTGGTGTATGGGCAAGAGGCAGTCATTCCTATGGAGTATATCGTTCCCAGCTTGCGCATTGCCACAACGAAGGGTATGGATGATGCAGCTTGAATAATATTGTTTCATCACAGGATTCCACCAATATGTTGCGAAGGATCAATGGTACCGTTGAGGCCTTCAACAAAATTTTGGCAACAGTGCTGACCAAGGTATGTAACGTTAACTGCGATGATTGGGATTTAAAAATTCCTGCAGTTCTCTCGGCCTGTCGCACTACTTGAAAATGGCTAACAGGTCAGACACCATTTAAGTTGGTGTATGGGCAAGAGGCAGTCATGCCTATGGAGTATATCATTCCCAGCTTGTGCATTGCCACAACAACGAGTATGGATGATGCAGCTTGGAGAAGATTTTTTGATCACATGATTATACCAATAGGTTGTGAAGGATCAATAGAAGGCATGGCATGATCGCCATATTAAGCATAAACAGTTTGTGACAGGGGATTTGGTGTTGTTACATGATAGTAAGTTTATCAAGCATTCGGGTAACTTACAAATGCATTGGTTAGGCCCCTATATTGTTCAGTCCATTACATCTGGTGCTGTAGTTCAGTTACAATAGTTAGATGGCGCAATGTTGCTGAAACTCATCAACAGGAGTCGCTTGAAGCCATATAGAATAGGGTTGGAGATGCATATCACCTAAAGTATTAAAAAAAAATATGATAATGAGAATTTTAGTTTAGCAGCGTAAGGCAAGCCTTGAGGGAGCGGCTTCGCAAGGTTACAATTGTTAGCGATAGCCGGTTGACCCATTGCAACAGCTATTAGGATGTGGGGTGGTCAAATCAAGTAATAAATGCAGGTAGTTAAACCAGTTGGTTGGCGGCACTTGTTGAAGCAACCTGCATTAATGGATGATCTGACCGTTAGAAGCAGAAGATCACCGACAGATTCGACGTCATTACTACCTGATTTGGAAATAATGATGAAGTTAGATTTGGTAATGATGTATTTGGACTTGGAAGTGGCTATAAAACACCACGCGGGATGCATCGGATGGAATTCTTCAGTTGTGAAGAGCAGAGATAGAAGGAGAATTTTTTGTAGAGTATTGAGCAGGGTGTTGAGTGAAGTGTAGTTCGAGCTATTGAACGTCAGTTCAAAATTTGAGGGGTAAGGGATGCTGAGCGGCCTTGACACTATAGAAATTTTGAGTGAATACGAGCCCCCCGTTCGGCGCACAGCTGTGTAAGAATAAGTCATGAGTATGCCAGTGGGTTTGTTGTCTATTCTGAAGTAGAAACAGCAAATGCAGATACCCAATCCTACACCACTAAAGAAGAGGCAAAATAGAACAGCTGCAAAAGTGCATGGAGAAGGCACTGCACAGACTGGGCCGTCGATATCAGGAGTTGTTGAGTCTGTGGCACCTCGAGGTGTCTCGGTAAATGATATTTTAGGTTACATCACTCCTACTCTTCTAGGAGATAATCCACAGTAGCCATCGAAGAATCAGAATTACCCACCCAAGTTGCTAGCACTACTAGAAGGGATGACATGCTCAGTGGACATCATCCCTATGTTGATCAGGCTCAAGTTCGATGATCATGACCTAATTTTTCCTAAGGATGTCCAGGGCAAGCCACATGAATCTGTCCATACGACGCCTGGTGGTCTCGTTCAGCGCATTCCAAAACCATGGGCCAATGGAATAGAGAATTATGGGTTGTTGGGGCTCATCAATATGCCCCATTTTGGCCATTTGAATGAATCACATGCATGTGTGAAGAAATTGTTGGCATGTTTCCATGGAGGGACGCTTTGGCTGAATACGTCGATCCTTGTAACCATCAACTTGATTGCCAATATTACTGGTTTGCCTAAGGCTGGGGAGGACCCGATGCAATATATTTGGTTGGTGTTATATCGACTAGATTAATTCACCTAATTTTTAATTATCAACTGGGGTTGGTAATATTAGAGTTTACACAAAATATATGCAAAGGTAAAAAGGCTCCTATGGTGTCATAGAAATATTCTAATAAACAAAAGATCAGAAGATAAATGTTAGGGTACACAGGGTACTCCCAAAGGACCGAACACCAAGAATAGCCGCTTCACACAAACAGATCACAGATCAATACACCAATGTTTGTCACGTGGTTAAAACCCTCGAGAGGGAAACAGTCCACGGCCCCGGCCAAATAGCTACTTCGGAGCAATTTATTATGCAAAAGAAAGAAAGTTACATGAGCTTCTCATAATTGATCAACTAGCCAAGGACCCTCTATGGTTTTTAAATAAAGATCATAGACCAATCGGGTATTAAGCCACGGATCAATGGTAGGTATGAACTTAGAGAAGTTGAACCGTCGGATCACTCTATGTCTAGAACATATCGTGACCGTCGGATTAGAATATTTACAAATGCATACTAATGCATACTAAAGAAACACACTTTTACCTAACGGATATATTACACAAGTTGATCTTAACTAACTCCTAAGTGTCTAAATATCCTAACAATAAAAACCAAGTCAAACTCCTTAAATTATCTGAATAATTCGATTGGACTGGAATATCAAATTCTAAAAATCTAAAAAGAAAGACATAAACAATAATACTTATAACTTCAGACACTAAATTATACATAAAAAGAAATTATAACAACTGAACTGACAAATAACCAACTAACTACTCCATAAGCTGAAGGCTGGGGTAAAAGACAACTTATCTTATAAAGAATAGAAAACTGAAAAAAGCAAGTAGAAAACTTAATAAACATAATAAACATAAGCAACTATAAAACTTAATAAATATATTTAAATTCTATTTTTCAATACACACATAAAAACGAGAATGATTCCTATGATTACAAATAACTTAACTTTCTCTTAAAAATACTACATCTAACCCTAAACTCTAAATGCAAATGAAGATGACCATGACATAAAACAACAGTAAAAAAAATTCAGTATTTAATATTCAAAGAATAAACCAACTTAATTCATATATAAAAGAAAATTGATAAAACCTTAATCAATAACTTAAAACAACCAAACTTTTAATTGAAATGCTTAAATAAAACTACCAACTACAAACTTAATCCAAAGATTGACAAAACAAAACGAAAAACAATGTGAAAAATGCATAAAATAGTAAAAATAGAACCGAGGGTTAAATGACAGACTGAACAATAGGTCTGTAAAGGGTGACTGAATGGCATAATGGATAGACAGTCCAAATGGCGGTCCGTACAGTAGAAATGGTAGAAACTAACCTAAATGAACTCATTCTTCAGCTGAAGTTATGCAGTTCTAAACCTAATGCATGGAATTAATAAACAAACCTATTTTATCAAAAAAATAACTTCAAACTAATTCTTAAACAAAAAGAAAACATTGCATTGTAAACTAATTAATAAACTGGAATTTAACTTGAACAAACTGGAAATTACCTTAAGTAAATTCATGACAGAAAAATAAATAAACTAAACTAAATTTAAATGAAAGCAAACTATTCTATATAAATAAATTAATAACAAGAAATAAATAAACAAGACTACATTGAAATGAAAACAAACTATTCTACTTAAACCAATTCATAACTAATCAAAACTAAATTCAAATGGAAATAAACTATTCTGCTTGTCTGAAACCAAAAACTAAAAGCAATACTGGAACAAAATGACTAACTAGAAACAAATAACTAAGAACAAAAGACTGAAATCAAATGACTAAAAGTAAATGACTGAAAATAAATCTATGCGTGCATCTACTTAATTACTGAAATAAAACTAAACTAATGCAATAAAGGAAATAAAATACCTATTTAACTACTAAAAGAAAACTAAGTTAATACAATACAGGAAGTAAAATAGCATCTAATGAAAACAAACTGGAATTTAAACTAGATTAACTAAAATAGAAAAGAAAGAACTGAATTAAAGCTAAGCTAATGAACCTCTGGTTGATGAGGGGCCCTCTCAACAATCAGGGATGAAGTCTGCTAACTCCTACTCAAATGCAATCTTCAACAGCAATGTATACAAGTATTTATTCAGATTCAAAAACATAATTACAGTGCTTATAAAAAGTATGACTAACTCTGGCTCTGACTAACTAACTTTCTCTTCATTTAGAGACTAATATATATACTTTTACATAAGAGATGAGAAAGTCAACCCTAAAGGTCGACTTCTCTCTAATTTTAGGCAATCTTTAAAACGCATAATTGATTTGCAACCAACACATGGTATGGATCTTCATTCAGCATAATCATGGCATAGCATGACAATTCTATTCCTTCTTTAGCGTGGACAGGCTTCTACAGCATGGCGTGATGTTATTCCTTCGCGTGGGCAGATCCTCTTCACCATGGCGTGAATCCCTTCCTTGGCATGGAGGATGGATTGGTGTTGAGCACGGGTTTGTACACAATATAAATTTTCTAGAATGCATGTCCCTTATCAGTGCAAGCATGTGGATGGGTGGTGTTGTGGAGAGCAAGGGCGGTGACACAATCAGTCTTCTAGAACGTAGGTCGTTCTATCCCTTAAACATGTGGATAAGGAGAAGCTAGGTGGCGATCCTTCCAGAGGATGAGTTAAATGCATCGGTCGAGCATAGAGATGGTTGGTGTGATGACGAGCGAAGGATATTATAGGTTGTTTCATGTTTAAATGCTCAAAGCCAACTATGGACAGCACATAGGTTGATGAACGAGCTGAACGGCAAGCTAAACGAAACACTGAACTTTGAGCTGGATGTATAGTGAGTCAATCTAGGGCACACATGGAAAATGATCAGTGAATCTCACATGATGGATGGATGATGAGATGAACACCAAGCTGTATCGTGAGCTGGACGTATGTTGCGAAAGGAAGGCTAAATACATTTTATTGTTAATTTGCCCAAACGAACTATAAAATATGCAAACAAATATACATATTAGATAATACATTAAAAAATGCTTTAAATAACATAGTTTTGAGTTAATAAAATCATAAAAAATGATATTAATAACCACAACTATAATAACATCAAATTTGTTCTTACCTTGTGCCGAAATAACGATTTGTATGACATAAAACATACTAAAGGGAATAAAATATGTGTTTAAATATGTTATTTAATTACCAAAAATTATAACAAAATGAGGCTCAACAATATTCGTGGAAGAGAGACAGATAAGCGACTTGCGAAGCAGCTGAGGGACCGCTTCGGGTTACAATGGGATGGTCGTGCTTATCGCATTGATGGTATCAATTCGTAGACATCGCGCATTGATGCAAGAATTTTGGCCAACAAGGTTGTTCATGTAAATTGCCCAGTCCAATGCAATTCATGGGTTTTCTCATGTGCCCAGAAATGTGCCGAGGGGGTACAAATGAATTGGTCTTTATTTTTGTTGAATTAGTTGCTTGAAGCTGCATTTTTTGCTCAGACCGGGTGGCCTTTTTCTTATAGTTGGATTTTGACTCTCATCGCTCTTGTTGCTTGGATGGCACTGGAGAACTACCAACCAATGGCAATTGAGGCAGTCAATGTTTTCTGCAGTGCTCACTATCAAAACCTATGGTGGGTCATAGAACCCAGTTGCCAAACTGACTATGTTATTCATTTCTGGATCTATTGGGAAGCATTGTAGGTGGTTTTCACTGCTGTTCCTAGAGTTTCTCCCTACACCGCGACCAAGTATCAGCGGATCCTTTGATTTGCTGTCGGACCCCACTCCATTCATATTCAGGATAGGCGAGATCCTGATCGACAGTGGCTACAATTGCCTTATAAGGTCACCACATAAGAGTTGGACGCTATTGTGCAATATTGGACGAGGGATTGGTGCGTCTCGGTGAGTCAAGAGGAGTTAGATAAGGAGATACCCCCAGAGGTCCCTTAAGACCTTGCCCCGCTGGAATTGAGCATCCATGACTCTGAAAATGAGTCATCGATGGATCCTGAATATATAGCACAGCGGATGTGAGAGGAAACATGCACTAAGTGGTAGTAGGAGTACAAGGCCAACAGTGGTACCAAAATGGGGATGGAAGACCAGCTGTAGCGGCTTATCAACGCCATCGTGGATTCATCTACGGCTGCCACTACGGTGATCCGTAAATCCAACCATGAATAATTTGGTGTGGTAAGAAGTAGATTAGAGTTCATTTTTTATATTGTTTCCAAGAAACCATCAGCGAGACATTTGTTGCAGGACATCCTGTCGATCAGCACTGAGCCCCAAGCCAGGAACGTGCAAGTTCCCCTAATTGCAATCGATGCCGACAATGAAGAAGTGCACCAGCTGCTCCATCCAATCCAAAGTGTGATGTTGGATCTGAAAAAACTATCAGCTCTAGCGTTGGTTGAGTTGCAGCATGGTGTTGCATTAGAATTGGTGGAAAGGAAAATAGAGTTGACTAAGGGCTATGTTCAATCCAGGAATACCGCTGTGAAGCTGCAAAAGGAAGCAGAGGAGTTGTGCCAGGTTCACGTGCCATTAGCAGAGGAGAAGTTACAAGAAATAAACCAGCTAAAGGAAACATAGACTGAGTTGTAGTGGAAGGCTGCCGAAGAGATTACCAACCTCAAGAAGGTGCAAGACTACCTGATTGTTGAACAGGCATAGATATGTGTAAGGTGCAGCACAGTTGAGCATGCTATTTCTGATGCCTGCCAGAACATGTTTAACAATGCCTGAACTCTCACCCTAGTCAAAAAGGCCAAGAGATTGGGGCAGACTCTGGTTCAACTTCAGGACACTTACTTGCTACTCCAAGACCAGGTACAACCCACAATGCCGTCGGAGCAGGTTGCAAATCAAAAGACCTCCATTGAATAAATTTCCACTCAGTTTGGCACCATGGAGCAAGAGGCTAAAATGGTTATGGAGGTGACCACTTAGTTTTGGTAAAGTATTGTTAAAGATGAGCAACTTGATCAGCTCACTCCGTAGGTGCAAGAGGCAGAGGGTCAGTTGACAACCCTGAAGATGTCGTTGAAGGTCATGCCACTGATGGTGTAGATCACTCAGGCCATAGAACTAAAGGATCTACGGCAGCAAGCTGCAAAGGCACAAGAACTCCAGGAAAAGCGTCGTGAGAAGCTTGATGAATTCCAAGAAATCAATGGAAAATTGGTTGTTAAGGCCATTGCCACGCTTCAGGCCATTCAAGAGAATCGACATATGGTCAACACCAAGGCTAGTGAGGAACACCCCGTCTAGAAAACTTTGACTAATTGTCAAAGTATCGCTAGTACATTCTAGCTGCAGGTTCATGAAGTTGCGCAGCAATTTGAATATTTTAAGGACAACACTTCGGCACACACCCTGTCGACTTGGAATGGCTCGAGGACGAGCCACAAAACTGTGTTGGGGGCTTGTTGGCTAGGGGTTTGGAGTGAGTGAGTTGTACAGCTACGCAAGCTCACATGGTACCGCGCAAGGGAATATTGGCATGATAAGCAAGAAAATAACTGTTTTTGAATATTTGATGTATATTTTGACCAACTTTTGTTGCAATAGGTTAGTAGCAGTTAGAATTCAGTTATTAGTGGACCCTTGATGTAAAGGCATAAGCCTATTTATAGATCTACTTTGGGGCAATATGAAGGAGTCATAGAGATAGGAGAGATAGATGTATGAGTAGTTGTGAACAATTGTATTGCATATGAAATTGTAAGGGATAAAATCTGGTGCGATCTGTTTTATGGAGACTTTCCTATCTTGATAGTGATTTTATCTCGGCTTCTTTCTGATGTATGCAGTCTCTGGTTTTGGAGAAGGATTATGTAATGTGTTGTATTTGCATAAGATTAATATATGATGTGATGCATATTGTTAGAATAATCAACCCATAGTATTTACCCACTTAGACATTATTTCATTTATTTTGTCTTATTTGCCTAGTCCATGAGTCCCACCATGTGCAAGTTGTCAATTTCCTATCCATAGAGGTCAAACTTGCCATTATTGACTCATGGAGTGCCTTGGAAAGTCTTGGGAATCAAATCTAATTTATTCCTGGCCTCCTAGGTGCCCTTTTGCTTTTTCTGCTTTGTTGACTGCTTTTCCAGTTTTTAAAGCACATAAGGAAAGCTAGACTAGGTGAGGTGAACCTGTTTTATTCCCATTTCATCCTCCACTCTTTCCTCCATGCAAAAGAATGTATGAGCTTCCATTTGACCACTCTTTATATTGCCCATGCACCCTTGCTAATTCGTGGGGTCCTTGATAGATTTGGGATCGGCTTTTTACACCTATGGGGGATTTGCCTATTTTGGGTAAGCCTGCTTTATGCTAGATTTGGATGCTTCCTTATGCATTCGATTTGATCATGTATTCTATATATTCAGAATCCTATGTTATTACAGGGTTGGCTATTGTACACTCAGTTAATATAATTTTGTGTTACAGCTCCATATTCAGTCTCCATTGTTGATAATTTGCATGATCAATTGTTAATTGCTGTGAGTGAAATTAATCTACTGCAGGCCTGAATTTCTACATGGTATCAGAGCCATTGTAGGTTGTTACTCTCCTCCAAAAATTGTTTTGCAGGTTCGACATCAAGACTGGGAGCCTTCTACTGACAGCCGGGACAGATTTTCTAAAGCTATGGAGTCACAGAAAACTATCCTCACTCCCTTCAACTATTTTGAATGGAAAGCAGAGATGGAGATCTTGTTGAGAGTGAAAGGCCTCTACAGGTTGACT
>LPNX010746390.1:347425-402869 GCA_001517045.1 Pseudotsuga menziesii | reverse complement strand
TTATTCCTGGCCTCCTAGGCGCCCTTCTGCTTTTTCTGCTTTGTTGACTGCTTTTCCAGTTTTTAAAGCACATAAGGAAAGCTAGGCTAGGTGAGGTGAACCTATTTTATTCCCCTTTCATCCTCCACTCTTTCCTCCATGCAAAAGCATGTATGAGATTCCATTTGACCACTCTTTAGCTTGCCCATGTGCCCTTGCTAATTCGTGGGGTCCTTGATAGATTTGGGATCAGCTTTTTACAACTATGGGGGATTTGCCTATTTTGGGTAAACCTGCTTTATGCTAGCTTTGGATGCTTCCTTATGCATTCGATTTTATCATGTATTCTATATATTCAGCAGCCTATGTTATTATAGGGTTGGCTATTGTACACTCAGTTAATATAATTTTGTGTTACAGCTCCATATTCAGTCTCCATTGTTGATAATTTGCATGATCAATTGTTAATTGCTGTGAGTGAAATTAATCTACTGCAGGCCTGAATTTCTACACATATGGCTCAATTCTTGTCTATTTTCATAGATCTGTGTGATGCTATGACTCTGGTTGGTTAAAATGACATGTTATAGATGTGATTCAATTTCTTCCTGATGCGATCTGTTGGTTTTAAGTTGTTGCAATTTATGCTTGAATCACTACAATGTCCCTTGAATAATGTCGTGATGTTTTGATACTATATGAAGATTGAATAAGTTATGATCTCCCTCTACTGGATCCCCATGTCCTCCTTCCCCACTGTCAAAAACTCGGTTCTGACAGCTCTCCCTTGAATGCCTCGGGTGTGACCTCATCCGCTCCCTAGACATTGTTGGGAAAGATAAAACCTGTCTAGGTTGGTGCTCAGGGAGATTGCGCCACAGGGCATCGACAGAGTGGGAACCCCTATTGATGAAACTTTGTTGGTGGGATTCACCAACAATGAGAGAGCCCAGGAGTCTTTTGATGCTCTTAAGAAAGGCTTGGCATTGACCCCAGTTTTTATTCCACCAGACTATAGCCGTCATTTCATGATTTATGTGTCCGCGTATCAAGAGATGATTAGTATGGTATTGGTTCAAGATGAGGAGCTCCATGAGCATGTCATATACTATCTTAGCCAAAACCTTATTGACACAGAACATTTTTATACCCAGGTTGAGAAGCTAGCCTTAGCCACCGTCCATGTGGTTTAGCATTTCAGGCATTACATCCTCCACCAAACTTTGGTCGTATCTCACATTAATCCATTTCAATTCATCCTCACTAGAAGGATGATTGGGGGAAAGTACAATAAATAGATTTTCATATTACAAGATTTTGATCTTGAATTTGTTTCGGTAAAGTCGAAGAAATCATTAGCTTTTGTTGAGCTTATATCGGATTTTCCAAATTTGGAGGAAGAAGAGGTTCATGAGGATTCTCTTTTTGATGAGCATGTCATTCTTATATCAACCATGGACCCTTGGTATGGGGATATTATTGTTTATTTGCAAACATTGAAGGTTCCTACTCACCTCTCGCGAGATGAGCGTCGACGACTACGTCACGTAGAGAAGAACTACATTATAATGGATGATACTTTGTACCATCGTGGGGTTGATTCCATTTTACATTGTTTCTTAACTCATCAAGAGGCTAATTTTGTGCTTAATGATTTCCACGGAGGGGCATGTATTCATCATTTATCTGGGATTTCTATAGCTCAAGAATTTTTGAGAGAAGGTTATTTTTGGCTGTCCATATTTAAAGATTGCATTAATGTGGTCAAGAGGTGCCACCCTTGCTAGGTGTTTGCATGGAATATGTGTTCTCATCCTGCCCTTTTGCATCCTATTATCACCACCGATCCCTTCACCAAGTGGGGGGTCAACTTTATGGATTGTAACCTAGCTTCGACTGGGGGGCACCATCATATTATTGTGGTTGTGTATTATTTCATGAAATGGGAAGAGGCTATGTACACTATCAAATCCGATGGTGAAGCAATCGTGCATTTCGTATTTAACCAGATTATCACCCGGTTTGGCATTCCGAGGGAGCTTGTCACTAACCATGGCAGTCACTTTCAGAATAAAATTATGGAAGAGTTGTCTTTGAAGTTAGGATATCATCAAGAGCATTCCACTTCTTATTATCCTCAAGCAAATGGATAGGTTGAAGCAATGAACAAGTGACTTAAGCCCATTCTCCAACAAACCATCACACAGAGCAAGAATAATAGACATATCATGTTTTATCCTTCTTTGTGGGCCTATAAAACCGTGGTTAAGACTACCACCAGTTTTTCTCCCTATTAGCTTGTGGATGGGGTGGAGTCAGTATTACTAGTTTAATGCGAAATCCCTTCATTGAAGCTAGTTGTGGAAATTTTACCAGAGACTTCCACATTGGAAGAATGTCTGGTCCACTTAGAGAAGATGGATGAGCAGTGTTGAGATACTTTAGTGTCTCTTGAGGTTAATAAGCATCATGTTAAGGTCTAGTAAAATAAGTCTGTTCATCCATCCTAGTAGGTTTAGTGAAGGTGACTTGGTCCTTTTATGGGATCAAGCTAAGGAACCCTTGGGGGAAGGAAAGTTTAACCTGATGTGGTATGGTCCTTATGTGATTAAGCATGTGTTAAAGAAAGGTTCATATGGGTTGGTGTATTATGAAGGGACAGCCTTGGTAGAGCCTAGAAATGGGCTCTATATTAAAAAATACTTTGCATACTTTTTAGCCAGGGATGAATTTTGTATATTATTGTACATTTTTTTCAATGCATAGTTAGGTCTTCTTATGGTGATCGGGTTTGTTGATTAGCTTCCATTTTTTATGGAATATTTCGATGGAGTTTTCCGTTTACATAGGATTTGATGATGGTGCTAGCTTCCACACTCAAAACTCAGCTTCGACTGCTTGGGTGATCTATACTCCTACGAGTCAAGTGTTGTCTTTAGGAGGCATATGTTTACGGCCTTTGTCAAACAATGTTGTTGAATATAGTGGCGTTCCTGAGTTATTGTGGGATGCCATTTCACATGGTGTTCTTTCTCTTGAGGTACGTCTTGATTCGCAGTTAGTGGTCTCATAACTTAATGGATTGTATCATGTAAGGGATCCGACATTGTTATGAAGATTCTTGCATGTAATATTGCTTGAACAGCAATTTGAGAACATAACATACATTTGCATTTCAAGAAATTTTAATCAAGTTGTTGATTCATATGCTAACTATGTACTAGATTGGAATCTATTTCACACACCATAAGCATTTCACAAACACATTTTACACATGTAAATAGAATAATAATCAATCATTATAAATATTTTTCATTAAGTCCAAAAAGGTGACGTCATAATACATAAGTGTCATATACCAAATTGGGGCTTTAGAGCCACCAAAATATACTACACGGTCATACAAAATATACACCTAGGTCTCTAATCTTGAGGTGGAGGACGGTGCTAATCATGGTAGCACTCCATGACTCTAGCTAGTTGGCGAAATAATAGAACCCATGCCCTTGGTACACCAGCCACCTGGCACTCCATAGCCTCAGGAAAGTCTTCAACTTGCACCATGGGAACTCTGTGTGCCAAGCAAACAAAGTTTGTGTGAATGCTTTGGAGCGTCTACTCTGCATCCACACCCATAATCTCATCACCTCTTCCCCTCCATTGATGACAAGGAAATCCTTCTAGCCATCATGGTCCCACATCTACATGTACATGACAGAGTTTCAATATGTGTCGTCACACCAAAAACATGTTTTTTTTATTCTATATATACAAAAACAAAAACAAAAAAATTTAATAACTTTAAAAAACGAAAGTGAGTTGGGATTCGTTACCGATGTCTCCATATATTGATCCTGGTGGTAGGGACATATTTGGATCTTCGCAAAAGTCTATCCTTGCATAGGGGTAGTCGTCTATGGTGATGATTTGTTTCCACCACCAGAGAAAGAAGTCTACTGGATAGGGGTTAGCCACCCTTCCCCCTCCTATTCTCCGCATGACATGGGACCAGTATAGCTAAGTCAGATCCCTAACTCCATGAGGAGCAATGTCAACTCCAGGGCTTACCCCCAGTGCCGTCTCAAAAAAGAATGCACTTAGTATGCTTCTGAACCCAAATTTTTGTACCCTTCCCATCTTGCAGTCACTGAGCTGATACTTCATGTTTCTTAGTAGTGAGGTACTCTAGTCATATATCATAGGACCCGTGCACTCTACTAAATAGAAAATCATTGGCCTTGAGGCCTGATGGAGTGACACTAACCCTGTGATCCTACCCGTGGCCAATAGCATGTCTTTGAGCCCCAGGTTCTGAATGGCGTTTGTCGAGATTTGACTACCAACCTTCTTTGTATTAGGAAGGAAATATACATCAATGTACTCATCTATAGTCAGCCTACCACCTAGCCCACGGGTGTGGAGAACCTTCTACAATAAACAATGAGAATGCAAGATATAGCAGAAATTATGGATCATAGAAGAGACTTTATTAATCATAGGCCACTTCGAGGGGGAAACCTCCTTTGAGCAAGATCAATACAAAATAACTCTTCCATGATTACATTAGCCTCAACACTTATTTATATACTAATTCTAATATAAACAACTATTACTCCCCATGAATGTGGGATAATACAACATACTAAGTGGGCGACTTAACATCAACTATTAATCCCCATGAATGTGGGATAATACAACATACTAATGGAACGAATTACAAAGCATATGCGTCAAATAAAATATACTAACAAAATAAAGAGGAGGGTTGACACAGGTTCTTAACATCCCCTCCCTCTAGGAAAATCTTTGTCCTCAAAGCGTAAGGTGTGGAAACTATTTCCGAATCTAAAGGAGTGGTTCCCATGTAGCATCCTCAAGTTGCATGTTGTGCCACTGAATTCAAGACCTCTGTAATGGACCAAGAGAGAAGATGACAAGTTTGCTTGTTGAGGATGGCCTTTGACTTCAAAATGATGGATCCTTCATTATCCCATTCTGGTAAAATAATTTGTGCGCTAATGTTGGTTCCAATCACTTGCTAATTGCGAGAAGGAGGAAGTGCCAATTTATAAGCAACATACCCAATATTTTGAAGAACTGTATATGGGATAGAGATATTTGGAGTGAGCATTTGATTCCCTTTGTCTTTCAAGGAGGATTGCTTGTAAGGCTACAAACAAAGAAAAACCATATCACCAATTTGAAAACTGCACTCAAAACGGTGTTGATCGACCTGTTGTTTCATCCGGGTTCTTGCCATGTGAAGATTGTCCTACAGGAGGTGAAGAATCTTATGTCGGTTTCAAAGAACCATGTCAACTACCTAAACTTGTGAACTGATGGGGGTAGATGGAAGGAGTAATGGAGGTGCATAACCATAAATTGCTTCATATGGAGTCATTTTAGATGCAGTATGGTAGGAATTATTGTACCACCATTCAGTGAGAGGGAGCCACTTTTCCCACTGATGTTGTTCTTCATAGGTGAAACAATGAAGATAAGTTTCCCAATATTTGTTGACAACTATATTCAGGCCATCTATTGGTGGGTGATAAACTGAACTCATATGCAATTTGGTATCAGTGAGGCAAAAATGACTTGTGAAAGTTGTGTTGCAGTCTGTGACAATGGAAGAAGGGATTCCATGAAGAAGTAATATCTAGTCCATGAAATTTTGAGTGATTGAAGAGGTGGTATATGGATGGGTGAGAGCACAAAAATTACTATATTTGGAGATTCGATCCAGCACAACCAAGATTACAGTCTTCCCTCCATATTTAGGGATCCCTTGAATGAAATCTGTTGAAATATATGTCCAAATCCTTGTAGGGGTGGGAAAAGGTTCAAGAAATATAGAAAGGAGTGTAGTTTCACCCTTGGGGTGTTGACCAAGAGCACATTCAGCAACCATATGTTGAATTTCTCATTGCACCCCCTTCCAAAAGAAGTTACATCACACCATCTCATATGTTTTGATGAACCTAGAGTGCCCTGCCGATGGAGAAGCATGGAGTTCATAAAACACCGCATGTTTAAGGTTTGTGCTCTAGGGAAGCACCAGACAACCTGTGTATCTCATAGAAAATCAATCCCAATATTAATACAATACCACAGAAGGGTTACTGGCCAATTGTTGGATGATTTCAGATAATGAGGAGTCATTGACATAGCCTTGCTGAATAGAGTGTAACCAAGTTGGAACAGGAATAGAAATAACTTAAAGAGAAACATGGGCATCAAATGTACAGAAAAGAGAATCCACCATAAGATTTTCCATAGCCTTCTTGTAAGTGATATCAAAGTCATAATACCTGAGTTTGATAACCCATTTCTGTTGTGTTGGGGATGAGACTCGTTATTCTAGGAAATATTTCAAACTCTGGTGATTAGTCTTGATGCCAAAAGGATTCTTTAAGAGGGATGGCCACCACTTCTGTATTGTGTGAAAAATAGTCAGCATTTCCTTCTCATATGTAGAGGTGGATAAATTTTGTTATCACTCCAAGAAAATCCTCTAGGTTGTGGCTCAAGGATGCCTGGTAGCTTACAATGTTTTTAGTATTTTCTAATATGGATCAAGTTAGGTGGCCTATATAACCTTCCACTCTCAAGACATGCATGAAACTCACTCAATTACAAGGATTTTAGTTACAACTATTCAGAAGTTGACAATAAGGTACAGGGATGGAGAACGCATCAGGCTGGCAGATTTACACACAAAAAGATGTATATAAATGGATAAATCATTATAAGGAGGGTACTTATAATTCAAATCACAAAAACACACCAATAGGATGACAGCTATCAGTTTTTAATCAACTTGAAATTAACCTAAATACACATTCAGGCATAAGTACAGTAAAGACAGAGATGAAGGTTGAACAAATTATAACAAAAGAACTTATATTTAAGAATGAGCAAAATGAGAAGCTGACAATAGTATAGGTTTATAAATCCCCAAAGTTGAACCCTTTTCATAAAATCTATCTTAGGCTTTATAGCATCTTGCAAAATATACAGATCCTAAAAGCTTGGATCTTTTTTTTTACAAAAATAAACAAAAGTAATAGTTTTTGCAAATTAGGGTTTAAAACCTTAATGAACTACTTGTCTTAACTTAACTGAAGAATTATTCCACTGAATGAACTTTTAGATAACTGAAGTAGCTACTGATGATTAGTGCTACTAGCCCTCTGCCAGTTAAGCCACTGATTTCTCTTGACAGCTAGGGTTGGTGGCCTTTTGTGCTGTTATGTCATAGTAGAGCTTAAAGAGGCCCTTTTCTGATGCTTCCCTCAGTGTCTTTCATCTTTAGATTACGTCTCTGAGCCATCTGTAGTTGCCCAAAACCAATCTTGTATGCCAAAACTTGCTTTTAAGCCTTTGTCCACTTTCGGTGGTTAAGAGGCCAGTCTATCATAATCATTAGTTTCTGAAAGTGGTGCTTTCAGTGGCTAATGAAGTGCCCCAGTGTCCGCCTAAGCCACCGAAAGCCCTATTTTACAAAAAATATTAGGTTTTTCTCAAAAATGTCTTTTTAGGTCCGTTTTCTCAACTTTCCTCTTCTGCAAGCTTTGTGCCAGGAGTGTTAACAGCACCTTGGCTAGTTTCAGGAGGCTAGAGACTAACTGCTGATTAAACTAGGGTTTCTAATGTGGGGTGTCTTCTAGGGTTTGCTTTGGCCTCCTTCAGCTGCAGCCTTGGAGCCTAACCATCCTGTATAATCTAGTATTGTCCTTTAGGTACCTTGTATTTATCCTTTTCAAGAAAATATATCTTTCTCTCTGCTCCATGTAAGACTTATGCAGTAGCTTGTTCCTGTTGGTCAATGTTTCATTATTTCTCTTTAGTTCTCTTTCCAAAATATCCATCTCATAAATTTTCCTCAGTAGCTGATTGATCTTTTGAGTTTTAGGCTTGTTGTAGGAAGCCTTCTCTGTTGGTTCCTCTTGCTCCTGTGGTGTGGGGGATGGTAGTGCTTCAGACACTGGTACAATTTGCAAAGCTAGGGTTGCATCTTCTTCTTTTTCTTCTTTAAAATATGAATAGGGTAGATTTAGGATATTCTCATGGTGTGCTTCAACCTACTGGACCTTCTCACTGAAGTCCAAGTTCCTTTTTACCTTATTGGTCTTGGAAGAGGAGAGAGGTTGTTTTTCTACTGCTGCTGGAGAAATGGCCCTACTCCTTCTTTTCCCACTCCTTGGTGTGCTAGACTTCTTGGCAAGAGACTTCCCTTTCTCTTCTAGCTAAAGGCCTGTCTCAAATCCATTCCGAAATAGAAAATAAGGCCATGCCATATTCCTTATCTTCAACAACTCCTGGACCAATAGCTGGATAAGACCATGGTGGGATAGCCTGCCAACAATCTTGGATGCTTGGGCTTTCACTTTATGTGCCATCTTTCCCAAACTTCTATGTAAGTAAAAGGGAAAATTGGGAGGGCTTTTACCTGTGAAGTGATTCATCAACTTGAAATGGTAGATCATGGCTCTGTTATATCTCCCTTCATAGGTTAGGTAGACCAAAATGGCCTTCAGCAATTATTTCCACTTCTCTTCCATCCATGATGATGGCACACTCTTCTTCCACACCATTCCTCTATGCTTAGGATTAAGGTAAGATCTGAATTCCACATCTTTTGGTATGGTGGTCTTGAACCATTTTTCTCCTGTGCCAAGGAGTTCTATCACCTCAGTGATTAGGGTTTCATATATGTGGAAATCCTCCTTGCCTATGACTTCTTTTGAACTATCAAATGAGAGGGAAAATGCTTCATCCGCCTATTGATGGGATCCTTGTCTCTTTTCACAAAACTTGTAGTAGCTAACCTCTTGGAAGAGTCTACAGACCTCTAAATGTGGTTCTAAATAATTGATATCACCTAGATCCTTCTTGAGAGAATGTCCACTCTTCTTTATCTTGATGAGTGCCTCTCCTAGGTACCTGCAAAATAGTTCTCAGTTCTGTATTCAGTATGCTTAGCAGGCTGCTCCTTCAGAGCTAGTTTTTCTGGTGGAGAATAAAGATAATCTCGAAGATGAAAGTTGATGGATTCTCTTGGAACTGATTATGAGGGTTTATTCTATCATAATGGAGGATGAGATCATAAACTGATGGAAGCAACTGATCCTCTCGATCTCCTTTCCCAAGTAATCATAACCTACATCATCCAGAGTATTCGGTGGGGTTTTTGATGCTCTTTTGGACATGTGGAAGGAGACTGATGGTTTCTGGTCATATCAGTCCTTTGCCAATTTCCTAATGACCTTTTTAAATTAGTTACACAATTGGTTATGCAGGCCCATATCTTTACGGTGGCTTGTCACACCCTCCACTGATTGTTTTTTTAGATTTTTATCATTCTAAGCTAGCATTATGATCTTAGGATCTTTAACTGATAGAATAACATACACAGCAATAAAACACAAGAGACAAGAGACACAAATAATTTTCCTTAAGGAAACCATAAAGGAGAAAACCCCACAACTTCCTCAGAGATAGAATGAGCACCAATGGCAGCAGTAAAACTCAAAAACAGAAAAGATGATCTCCACAGCGTGTTCTCTTTCTCACACTGAGAGAGCTTCTCCTCTCTCACCCATGCGCCCCAATGAGTGAGTGTGTGTGTGATAAATAGAGATGCTCACTCTCTATTTATATTCTTCTGTTCACTTGAAACCCACTTCAACATGTCAGCCTCACTTAACAATTACTTAATAGAGCCAACATCTCTAGGAGTGTCTAATAACCCTAGTGCCCAACAACTTGTGGGGACTTTGCCTCCTTGGACCAACAAGGAGGGTTATCCTTAACACAACGATGGGGACTTTTGCCTCAACTTACAATGACTCACCTAGGGTTGAATTCTCTAGGATAGTCTAATAACCATAGGGCCCCACAACTGCGAGGACTTTAACTCTTGACCAATAGGAGGGTTGCCCACAATGTCTTGACATGACTTGTTACATTATAGAAACTCTCAATAGGAAAATCGAGGCATGACATGACTCAAATACATTACAGACACATCCCAGAATAAAAATCAGGGTACAATACATAAGATATATAGATGAATACATTCTGAAGTTACAAAGACATCAACACTCCCTCTTAACTAGGAAGGTATTCTCTCGACACAATTTATTAGCACAAGTATTCATCTCTATATCTTCTGGATCATCAAAGAGTTCTTGTCATATTCAAGTCATCTTCATCTTTAGTTCACCTTCATCTTGAAGTCATCTTCATCTTTAGGTCATCTTCATCTTCAAGTCATCTTCATCTTCAGGTCATCTTCATATGGATCTGGATCATCACTCGATCTGGATCATCATCACTGGATCTAGATCATCACTCAATCTGGATCATTACTACTGGATCATTATCAAGTCTTGGATCATCACTTGATCTAGATCATCACTACTGGATCATCATCAAGTCTGGATCATCACTTGATCTAGATCGTCACCGCTGGATCATCATCAAGTCTAGATCATCACTTGATCTGGATCGTGACTACTGGATCATCATCAAGTCTGGATCATCACTTGATCTAGATCGTCACTCTTAGATCATCATCAATTCTGGTTCATCACTTGATCTAGATCATAATCAAAGCTGGATCATCACTGAATCATCATCATCATTACTACTTCTACTATCTCAATCAAATGTTGATATCTCTTCATTCTTCTTGTCAAAGGAAGTTCTACAGAGCCAACCATTTTTCATGCTGGTTGTAGGCCTACCATTCATGTAGGTTTTCATCATCTCTTATATCTGACCCTAAGTTAGAATGGCCTACCCAGCTCTTACATCTGACCTCATCTTATTAGAAAGGCATGCCCAACACTCACATCTGACCTCATCTTGTCAGAAAGGCCCAGCACTCAGATCTGACCATGTGTAAACACATCGCGCCAGAATGGCTCAGCACTTATATCTAACCATGTGAGAACACACCACATTGGAAAGGCTCTGCACTTACATTTGACCATGTTAAAAAACACCGCATCGAAAAGGCTCAGCACTTATAGTCGACCATGCTCGAAAGCACTACATCGAAAAGGCTCAGTACTTACATTCAACCATGCTCAAAAGCATTGCATCAAAGGGGCTCTACACTTACATCCAACCATGCTTGAAAGCACCGCATCGGAAGGGCTCTCAGTCCCAGACTGAGGATTCCTGGTAACTGACCAGGTGCCTCCATTCTCCCAAAGAATGGCATCAGCCCTTATATTTGATCAAGTGGGAACCAATCCCTCAATCACATCAGAATGGCCATGCACTCACATCTGATCATGTAAGACTACATCTTACAGTTGTTTCAGAATGGCCCTCAGTCCCAGACTGAGTTTTCCTGGTAACTGGCCAGGTACCTCCATTCAAAGAATGGAAACAACCCTAATGTCTGATCAAGTGGGAACACTTCTCTCAATCACATCATAATGGCCATGCGCTCACATCTAATCATGTAAGAGCACATCTTACAATATTTTTAGAATGGCCCTCAGTCCCAGACTGAGTATTCCTAGTAACTGACCAGGTACCTCCATTCCAACAATGGCAATAGCCCTTATATCTGAACATGTAGGGACCAATCTACAATCACATCAGAATGGATTAGCACTCATATCTGACATGGAAGGAACCAAATCCTCTCACCATGACAGAATGGCTCAGCCCTTGCATCTGACCATGGAAGGAACCTAATTCTCTCACCATATCAGAATGGCTCTCGGTCTCATCATTTCTCCTTGGAGGGAACCTCGATCTGGAGAACACCAAGCTTCTCCCTGTCAATACATCAGCTATCTGTTCCTCCGTTGTAACATACTAGAGCTTCACTGCTCCTTTCTACACCATATCCCTAATATAGTGATATTTGATATCATACTGAAGTAGCACCTCGAAGTGCTCTTCCTATCAATGGCACTTCTTGCCCAATATGAATCCACATAACCCTCCAGGTTAATCTTCTGATTCGCCTCATACTTGAGACCATAATCAACTATACCCTTCAGGCACCTCACTGCATGGATTGCAACCATCAGGTGAACATGTCTCAATGTGTTCACAGCAAAGAAAATATCTAGTCTCGTATTCGTCAGGTACATCAAGGAATAAATCATCCGATGAAACATCATGGCATCAACCATATCTGATGAAGCATCACTCAATAGCTTCATGTTTGATTCCATAGGTGTGGTGATGTCCTTGCATTCCATCATCTTGAACCTCTTCAGGATCTCTACTGCATACTTCCCTTGTACAAGGAATATTCCATCTACATTCTGCCACACCTCCATGCCTAAAAAATAGTGCATCGACACATAACAGGAGCATCATTGGTCTTCTGCCTTCAACCTTGAACCAAAGGTTGGAATTCGCTTTACTCTTAGTAAATCCTAGAGTCATGAGTAATCTATCCATTCTTTCGTACCATGTCGAACCTTAGGATCTTCTGCAGTCACTCCCTCTGAAGCAAAGCATCATGCTCCCTCTGTCTTTCATACTCTATGGACTAAAACATTATGTACCGAAGTGACAAGTATCTTCCTTTGCTACTAATATTCTATGTATCCATCTAGGATCATTTGATACAACTATCCTCTATCTTGAACTTTTTCAAAAGTTCTTCTCACACCCATCTGTGAGCTTTTCATCCTCTATAGACTTTTATCTTCAACCTTGTAGTAAAGGTTAAGATCTTCATCAAGCTCCTAATATATGTGCTATCCAATGGGTGTCTTCTGAACTTGTACAAGGCCTTCTTTCTTTTGCACACATGATTCTTCCTGTCATATGTATCTCTAGTGGCTATAAATGTCTCTTCATAGTCTATGCCTCGTGCTACGAATCTTGCCTTGTATCCCATGATGTTCCATCTACTACATGATGGAACTACGAACTTCTCTTCATGTATCGATACTGCATCCTAGACATCATTCTTCTTGAACCTTTCTTCTTGCTTACTTCTTCATGGCTGTAAGGTTCTGCATCAATGATATCACTACATTCATCTTTATTATTCTTCATCTTGAACTATCGTCACTTGTTCTTCGGAAAAAGTCTCATTCTTCTTTGCTTGTAGGTGATTATGTATGCGATCTTTCCTACAAGTCAAATGCAGTTGTATGGTTATAAACATTTCATAAGGTATATTCATAATGAAAAATTCTTATGCATAAGTATATGATCATGCAACTACTTTATCCAATACAACATTCATCCATATCTCACAGAAACTTTCTCGATGCCTTCCATCTCTACCAGAACAACATTGATATTGTGCACTAATCCAATATGTCAGCAAAGAGGTTTCATTCTAGATAATTAGCAATGGAGAGTTGTATAGCACCATGAGATACTTACCCATCACATGCATATTAGTAGTATACTGTCATTAATGCAAACATTATATCATGCATAATACATCAACTGAATATAAACAAATGCATAATCAAAACAATATTATGAAATGACAATTGAATACTTATCTTTATTTGTTTTGTGGGTAGACTCCTTCTTGATCCTTCCTCTTCATCATCTTCTTCATTAATGACTTCATCATTTCTTATCCAAATGCACAAGATGGATAAGAGGTTCTTCAAGAATTGAGTCATTCATATTCCTTATCGCTTGAGGGATCTTCTTTGGATGGTGAGAGCTTGATCTTCAGTTGCTCCCATCTTCTCTTCTCTTCTTATGAGTTGAGATTCTTCTTCTTCCCATAGTCTGCTGAAATTAATCACTTCCTTTTGCCACACATTCCTCAAATGAATGAATCCCATGATCCTGGGAGACCATTGAAGGTGGCTATCATCACTTCTGCATTCTCCACTTCCTCTTCTATCGCTTCAAGTTGTTCTGCATTCTGGATCTTCACATTCTTCAACTATTTTCTCAAAGCCATCTTATGATTTATGTTCTTCCCTTGAAATAGATTGGTTAAGGAATAAAAAATATTTGGTGTCTTTATGGAAGACACCAGTGGTACAAGTTGATCCGTGACTGAATCAGCAATGATCTTCTTGGCCTTGACTAAATTCTTCTTATGTAAGGATATTGAGCCTCATCTCCCTCTGGAACTGAAACCTCTCTTCTTATGTAGGTGTCCAATTCATTTTATTCAGAGAGATCATATACTTCCATGCTTGGAAGTTGTCAACTTAAACAATATTATCATCATGTTGATGTGATATATCACTTTGAAATGAGAACCTCAAATGAAAATATCAAAATATTAGATCTTATCGATTTGAGGTGTCTGTCCTGGTTTCAGAGCTGGCTAATCTAGGGTTTGTCAGAGAAATAATAATTTTAAAATCTTGGAATATTTTAGATCTGATTGGATATAAATGTATCTATCTTCAATTTGATCTATCCAATGTACTCCTTTTCTGAAAATAGTGGGGGGAAGCTCCCAGAACAAGAAGCCCTAGTTTTTCAATTTCTTCTGCAGAAATTCCTGTTACTATTTCTATGGTATCTCCAAAATTACGACTCCTCTATGTCTAAAACTTCACACTAAGGTATCCTCACATGTCCCTGTTCCAAAACCATAGGTTTCAATAGCATTGGTTTCACCGATTGGGACTTATGATCATTTTCCCAGGGTGACCTGTTACAGGACTGTTCAGAACGGTGAAGTTGTACGGACTTCCACATGTCATTGTTTTATCTTCTAGGTCTAAAATTTCGACCATAGAAATTAAATTCCATTCCCTTTTTGGAACATCTCTAGAAACTTCATTTGGACCTTTGCACCCCAAGATATAGCAATTCTCCCAAGGTGCCCTGTTTAGGGATGAATTCCAAAAGAGGCTGGAACCCTAACTTGGAGGGATCATATCTCCCAGAATATAGTGAATCTGAGGTTGCATTTTGGACAGAGTGTACAGCAGGATTTCATATTATCCCTATGCAATTTTCATCTCTTGATACTTTTCCAATCCTAAGATATAGCGAATGTACAAAAACTTATCATTTTTAGTATTTAGGGTTTTTCTAGCTCGGGGTCAAACTAGGGTTTGACTTTCTCAGAGTTTCACCCAACCAAAAATATTGACCCCGATCTCTAAAATTCAATTTTGATGAGGAGAGAAATCCTATGCTGGGCTCACTCAAAAATTCCTCTTCTGTAGAAATCCCTAATTTCCCGCACCGAAAACTAAAAGTGCTCGGAATTGAATTCTGCGTCGACAGAAAGATGCGCCCTTCAGTGGAGAGTCGGCCTAGCATACTTTTGCTGATGGATTGTGGAGAGAGACCCAAAAATTCGAAATCCCTATCTTCTGCAGCTACACAATGTCTTCTTCTCAAGTTAGATCTGATACCATGTTATATTTTTATCATTCTAATCTAGCATTATGATCTTAGGATCTTTGACTGAGAGAATAACATGCACAACAATAAAACACAAGAGACAAGAGACACAAATAATTTTCTTCGAGGAAACCATAAAGGAGAAAACACCACAAATTCCTCAGAGATAGAATGAGCACCAATGGCAACAGTAAAACCCTAAAACAAAAAATATGATCTCCACAGCTTGTTCTCTCTCTCTCTCACTCAGAGAGCTTCTCCTCTCTCACTCATGCGCCACAATGAGTGAGTGTGTGTGTGATAATTAGAGAGGCTCAGTCTCTATTTATATTCTTCCATTCACTTGAAACCCACTCCAACATGTTGGACTCACTTAATGTAACACCCCGGTTTTGACCTCGTTGCATTAGATGTATGTGATGTATATATTGTAATAATCATGGTGCAGAGCTAAAGGCCAAGGCCCCACCATTGATTGGTTATGCTATGTTTCGGATTTAAATTGTCACTAATGGTATATCGGGGCATGCGGCATACATATTGAGTTTTGTCATCATGTACATATGCATATTTAATTAAATAACCCGACCAGCTACGTTCGCGGCAACTAAATTGAGAAGGGGCATGATTTTCACAAGGATAAGGGTGGGGGATGTCAAGCCTTAGGCAATGAGGGAAAAATACATGCGTCATATTTCCTTGTTTTACTCCAACCACCTCCATTAAGAGTTGTTGTTGGTAGTTGGGGAAGTTATGGCTGGGAGTGGAGTGTGGTAGGACTGTCAGTCCTTGCCCACATGCACACTCCACCCGCGGTTGACTTCACAATGGAAAAATAAACCACCCCCATCACTCCCACAGACATACTACTCTCTCCACGATAGTACAGAAACACGTGCGCACTCCCCACTCGTGACTCTCCATTTTCTGTTCATCCTCATGCAGGAGCGGAAGTCTTGTTCATTCTCACACACAGGATTTTTTCCTGGTTTTCGACTGACGCAGCGAGCTGGGAGCCGTGCTCTTTCATCCATGGTTTTCTTATGAAGGGGCATCCATGTTTTCAGCTATATGTTCTCCTTACATACTGGTATGGCTGTGTAATATCCCCGTCATTTTAATGTTGAGATTGGAACTGTTGTTCTTCCTGTGAATTATGGTCATCACCGTTCTCCTCAAGATTTTTTGTGATTGTTGTGGTCTTCTTTATATTTTGGGGATGGGAGTCTGTTCATTTCATGCACAGGTTGGGAGATTGTATTTCTTCCCTAGTGTGGTTTGGGTAAGTCTCCCTAGTGGCTTCGTTGCCCAGGACGGGCTGTTGTTTTCCCCATGCCATGAGTTTTGTTTGTTGTTACGCTTTGAGGTTGTTGCGGATTGTTTGGAGTCGTTTTCCCTGTTTAAGCTGTAATAGCTAATTAATTGCATGCATGAAATGGTTGGTCTTCGGACGGTGTTGGGAGCAGGGATGGGGGCTTGGTTTGCTTGATAAACCTGGTGGCTGGAAACCACACAGATAGAGCTAGAGGGATAGCTTTCTTCTCCACAACCCCTGAATAGCACTGGAAGGGAATGCAAGGCCTAAGGGAATGTGTACCAGAGAAGGGACTGATTCCTTATGTTGGGTGTGTGTGGGTGTCTTAGAAGCTAGGCTAGTTCTGGTGTAGGTGTTCTTAGCTCTGTGATGGGCTCACCAGCTTAGCATATAGCCTTTCCTAACTCCTGGATGGCATGATAAACCCAATTGTGTTAACTTGGCTGTGTTTTGTGTATCCTTGGCTATGTGTAAGCCTGCTTGTTCCCTTATTCCTTGGAGAATCATGCCCAGCTCGGGGGTGGCAGCATTGCTGAGAGATTAAGGAGCACACTGGCCTATGGTTGGGTGGAATGTTGT
The DNA here is from genome assembly GCA_001517045.1 of Pseudotsuga menziesii. Taxonomy (NCBI): domain Eukaryota; kingdom Viridiplantae; phylum Streptophyta; class Pinopsida; order Pinales; family Pinaceae; genus Pseudotsuga; species Pseudotsuga menziesii. The sequence continues at coordinate 385,663 of LPNX010746390.1, read as the reverse complement.
AGCAACGTAGCTGGTTGCGGAATGATTTCTTTATAAGATAAGTGATCTTGTCTATTTTACTTATGCAATCATATTTACTGTCACTGATTATGATGAACATGTTGAATGAATGCTTGTAGGAATGTATGTTTGCTTCCACTGTGTATGATAAATAATTGCATCTGTGTATGTTCCACTTCAATGCATTTTGTTTCAGCATTTTAGCAGTTTTATGGATTCACATGTTCATGGGGCTCTTAGCCCGGATGGTTAATGCCATGGTAGCGTCCTCTTCACCGGTCGGAGGGTCGGGGACATGACACTTAACAATTACTTACTAGAGCCAAGATCTCTAGGAGTGTATAATAACCCTAGTGCCCCACAACTTGTGGGAACTTTTCCTCCTCCGACCAACAATGAGGGTTATCCTTAACACAATGGTGGGGACTATTTACTCGACCTATAATGACTCACCTAGGGTCAACTTCTCCTATGATATTCTAATAACCATAGGGCCCCACAACTGCAGGGACTTTAACCCTTGACCAATAGGAGGGTTACCCACAATGAATTGACATGACTTTCTACATTATAGAAACTATCGATATGAACATCAGGGCATGACATGACTCAAATACATTACAGACACATCTCAGAATAAAAATCAGGGTACAATACATAAGATATACGGATGAATACATTCCAAAGTTACAAAGACATCAACATGTTATCTTGCTGATGGGGTCGGATTTGACTTTTTTCTAACCATTTTCTCAGTTTTCCTTTTCAGTGGTTAATAGCCTCCGGGAGTTTGTCAACTAGCTGCCAAAAAGATGGCTCTTGATGGCTAACGAAGTGTTATCTTTCCTACTTAAGCTACTGAAACCTTTACCCCATCATCATGGTGAAATCCTACTTTCGGCAGATAATGGCCTCGCCGGAAAACCTGTTTAACTGCCAAAAACCTGTCCTTTCGGTGGCTAATGAAATTCCCTAGCTTTCTCCTAAGCCACTGAAAGTACTTTTCATCCGATGCTTATCTTCCTGCTTTCAGTGGTTAGCATATGCATTGAATCTTTTTCTAAGCTACCAAAAGCAACCCTTTTCGGTGGCTAATGAGCTGTTTCGAGCCTTGCCTAAGCCACCGAATGTAATTTTTCAAATGTTGCTCACTGGCTTCTTTTGGTGGTTAAAATCCTTCCTGTTCCTCTATCCAAACTACCAAAAGTGACCCTTTTCGATGGCTAATGAGTCTTCTAGAGTCTCTCCTAAGCCATCGAAAGTGTTATTTTAACTATGCTTGCTCAGACCGCTTTCGGTGGTTCACTTTTACCTCGTGTTCAACCGTTTAGCCATTGAAATATAGCTTTTCGGTGGCTAATGAGCTATAATAAGCCTCTCCTAAGCCACCGAAAGCTATAAATTTTAAAATTTTCAACCAAATAAAAAATAGAGGCTTTCGAATTATGAGTCATACTCAGATCTTTCATTACATGAATTCAATTCTTCATACTGTCAAAATAAATTTATTCTGGGAGATAACAAATTATTTCGAGAAAAGGATTGTCAGTGAATGCAATGGGATGTTCATCTTGAAAGAGGCCAACCCCAAGTCCATTATCATAAGCATCACTCTCAAGATTGAAGAGCTTGGAAAATCAGGCATCTGAAGGGTGCATTGGAACGAAAGATGCAAGGGAGTAGTTGAGACTGCTGAAGGTTGCATCTGAATGAAATGGAGCTAAGCAATGACACCACATGAATTCATCCTAAGGATATTTTCCATGCGATGGGAACTGATGATGCTGAGAGAACCTAGTTTTAAGCCATTGAATGTGTGTTTGTTCCCATTGACTTAAAATTGCATCCACGGTTCAGAAAAATCCCATAAGATGGGTCCAAGTGTGCATAACCATTGAGTTCCCAAAATCACATCACATCCTCCTAGAGGCATGGAAAACATGTTAGAGCGCAAGTTATAATCTCCAATAGAGATACACACAATGCAACACATTCCTTTGTAAGGTAAGGTGCTCCCATTGGCAACCATGGCTTTAAAGATGGAGCAAGGATGGACAAAACTAACAGCTTATTTGGCAATGTAAGGGTCAATGAAGTTATGGGTGCTACCAAAATCAATGAGTATTGTAAGAGGAATCTTCTTAAAGAAACCCTTGACCTGCATGGTTTGTGGGGAGGTGACTTCGGCAAATGCATGAATAGCTATATTTGGGTGTTCATCATGAGAATGAGTGTCAACATGTGGCTGCTGAATGTCGACTTGATCGTCTACTAGATCCTGAGCAGCTTCACAAATTTCAAGTGCAGGTTGAGAAACCACATCCAAGAGATATAGATTTTGTTCAATACATTGATGTCCCTGGGTGAATTTCCCATCACAATTATAACAAATTCCTTTCACCCTACATGCCCGCATCTCAGCTTCAGACAAATGCTTGATAGGAGTGGGTCTAGGAGTTGGAGGGATTTGATGTCTTTGGGAAACCATATTTCTGAATGGAAAAAAGGTAGATTTCGGGTGTTATTGAGCCCTGATATTGTCCTCTGCCAACTTATCCAACCCTAGGATTTCCATCATTGTGTTGGGACTAAACATGTTAACCTCATATCGGATTGTATCCTTCAGACCACTGATAAAACAACTCCTGTAGAATGCATCAGACAATCCTTTTGTGTGATTGACCAATTTCTCAAATTTGGTCTGATACTCTCGAACAATTCTAGTCTAGTGAAGATTGGTGAGTGCTCCTAGGAATTCATCAAAACAATGAGGGCCAAATCGGTACAAAAGGAGTTGGCAGAAATCTGTCCATTGTGGCGCATCATGAACCTTGATGTACCAACAGAACCATTGAAGGGCTTCATGTTCCAAATGAAAGGATGTGAGTGAAACTTTATTGACATCAAGAGTTTTATGCAGACTGAAATATTGCTTGGCCATGTAAATCCATCCAGTCAGATCATCACCATTGAAGTAAGGAAAATCAAGCTTTAGCCCACGAAATTTTCTATAGGAAGAGGACCCAGTGCCTGCAGCAGACCCAGGTTGTTGTTGGTTGTTCATGGGTGAATATAGAGGATGGAGGTTGAGAATTTTTTGATCCAAAGCTTCGAGTTTGGTCTTGATAGTAATAAGTTCTTCTTCCATGTGTTTATTTGTGCCTGAAGAAATGATCAGTGGCAGTGCTAGAAAGTTGTGCTTTATCAACGTGAAATGGAGTAAATGAGTTGTGACAATTTTGGAATTTTGCACATTATCAACTATAATTAGATATGGACCCCAGGTATATTCAGCTTCCTAATGGTTCAAAGGTAGTCACTTGTCCACCAGGGCTATCTCAGGGTTGAGTATTGGGGCAGTACCCCTCACTTCACAGTGCAGGTAAAAATTCAGTGTTGGAGACATTTACCACCTACACACTCTTTTTGGTCAAATTGGCCTAGTTAAACCACTATCCTAAGTATAATTGACATTAATTAACATCAGTGGAGCATTGATTTCCATCATCCAGTCACACCCACACCTACCTATAGTCAAGGAGGCTAACATAGCCTTCTCCTATAGTCAAGGAGGCTAACTGGAGCACTCCGGGGGTGATCTGAGTGATATCAATGCACCTAATTGCTAACTAGTGGTTACAATCAGTTCAAATAGTCAGTTAAGGTGCCTCCTCTCATTAAATATATTATTTAATGATTATTTAATATTATTTAATGATCTGGAGTCAACAGGGGCGCCTACACCAACTTCTGATGATCAGTTTAGCTTCAGTTAACCTCATTAGGGTTCATTGAAGTCATAGAGCACTATCACTTGATGGTTGGCTTGCTATGACATGTGTTTGATCTCCTTCAGTTGAGATTCAGTCATTTATTGCACTTCGACTTTAATTAGGGTTTGGTGAGTCAATTAGGGTTTTGGTCAAGTGGTTAACTGAGTGTGAACCAATGGTTGAGAGTCAGTTAAGCCAGACTCACTCATTGATTTCAAATTGCCTCCTTAGGTATTTGAATTCTTCATTGATTCAAGCTATTGCTTGACATTGTTATTGTAACTATTCATTGTTTATTGAATATACAGAGAGGAAACCATTCTAGTTCCGATTAACACCATTTCATGAGTTATTTGTTTATTATTCTTTGATGAGATTGATTCTTTGTTCCTAGATCAATGTGCAAGATTAATATGGTATTAGAGAATACAATGGATCAAAGATCTATCTCTCAAAAACAAGATTTTTTACGGATTTCTCCATGAAATTTGAGCAATAGCTCAAAAATCCAGTACTGCACCAGAAGCCAAGGCTTACCACTTAATACCCCAAGTAAAGAACTTGTTGATCAAGCTTGCTTGATTGACTATGTTGGGTGTGATGAAAGCCTAAAATGTGCAGGATTTCCAACCTTACGGTGTCCCTTTTGTTTTGATTTGTAGGTTTTAACAGGTACAACTTCGAATGGACTCATCAATCCCTCTTCTCAACCCATTCACAAGCTATTCGGAATGGAAGTTGAAGATGATTGCATCTCTGAAGAGACGAGGTCTCTATGAGGTGTCTATTGGACTTGGAAAAGAGTCTTATGAGAATGATAATGACTAGATAAATGATGGTGATAGAGCTTTTGGAGCAATATGTCTGGCCCTTTCTCCTAGCTTGTACTACCTTGTTGGTTCTGCTGAATACCCAAAGGATTTCTAGACAATATTGGACAGAACCTTTGGCAAGCACAATGAGGATCATAATAGTACTTTGGAGATCACAGCCAGCACCACAAGAGTTCTTCACTCAAATACTCAGCCTATACTCTCTCTGATGAAGTTGTTCAAGATGAAGATGAAGCCGAATCTTCTACACATTCAATTCGAATTGAAGAAAGTCTCCATGCAGTGACTCCTTCTCCTGATGCTCTGGAAGTTCATGAGATCTCTGATATCTCATCTTCTCATATTTCTGAAATAGACAAAGACATTCAAATCTCTGATATTGAAGAAAAATACTTCTGCACTTCCATGCAAACATTCACTGGTGATTTTCCTTTGAATTCTGTGCAAAATTTACCAGTAATTGCTTCCGAAAGTGAAGAGAAATTTGATTTTTATTCCTCTAATGTTGTTGTTGGTGTAAAAATATGTAAAACCTTGGATATTTTGGAAGAAATATCAGATTATAAGAGTGACACATTCGCTCCCCATGATCTAGATCTTCTAGCAAAATCCTACAGGATTGCATGCACCAAAATTCAGAATTTTGAAGAAAAAGACAACTGTCATTAGAGGAAATTTGGGGTCTAAAATGGGCCTCCTAAGGAAAATAATAAAAAAAGCCACATCACACTACAAATATGTCATGTCAGATTAAATCTAATGAAAATCTAATGAAAGTCAACCAAAATTGTCTCATTAATGGTAGTTGACAACTATATTGATTTAATGTAGAGTTAAGAGATATTAGTCAAAAATATTAATGAAATATTTGGATTCTTGTGCACACATAATAAATGATAGGAAACTTTTGAATTTTATATTATTATTTTTTTAAAAGAATAGTCCACTACTTTTTATATATTTAATAAATGTCAAACTCAAATATATTCATTTTAATGAAAAATAGTATTATAATAGTATTAAAAAAATTAAAAAATCACTATTTTTTTAAAAATAATTTTATATTAATTCATATAAAAAATATAACATCACATAAAATAAAAAACAATAAACTATGTATATTCATATTATTTTTTATATTAATATATAAAAATTTGTGGTTTAATGGGTAGGTAGGTAAGAGAAAAAAAAAAGTAGAATCAAATTTTATTATAATTTTAGTAACATTAAAAATAGTTTTTATTTTTTATTTTGTTAGTATTTAAATGTTTTATTTATTTTTGGATGTAATAATTAAATATATTTATTTTTTTCATATTATTTAATAATATTAAAAATACTAAATATCTTTTATTTGGTATTTCAAGATAAGTCTATTTAAAATTAAATAATATTTAGTTTTCTTTTTAAAAATTGATTAATAAATGTTTTTAGTATTTCAAAATGCTTCCACTACAATTTTAATTAATGCAAAGGTTATGTTTTAGAGGAGTTGGAAGTAGTGATTAAATAAAATATTCTATATTTATTAGTTAAAGTTTATTTATCTTATTTTGAGGTGATCTTTTTAAGAACTTAACCAAGGTGAAGTTGATATGGAGTTAGCTATTGTCAAATAAAAATATGACACATAAGCATTATGTGTCCAGCTCAACCATAATGGTTGACCAAAGATATTGAAATTCTATTGGTTTAAAAATTCAACTCAATCCAGCTCATCCATGGCACAGTTTTTTATAAGGCCCATTTTAGACCCGAAATTTCCTCTAATGGCATCCATCGTCTTGGTTGACCATAATTTTGGATTTGATATGAACCTTATTGGATCTGATATGATATTATTTGGATCTGATCTAATATTTCTTGGTTCAAAATTTCAGGTTCATAAACCTTTAGTACTGCTTGTAGCTGTTCTCATCAACGATGTGAAGAAACAAGTACCGCAAGTCTCCTACAAAACTGCTGCTGCGGATTTGATTTCATTTCATAGTTTTGGATATGTTGTGAACTTATTTAGATATGATTTACATTCTGATCTGATATTATTTTGTTCATATTTTAAAATCCAATAGCTTTCAGTCATGCTTGTAGCTTCTCTCACCAATTCCGGTGTGAAAAATCAAGTACTGCAATTCTTCTTCAAATTTGCTTATGGGGATTTGGTGTTAGTTTCCTCTTATGAGGTTGCTGATATATTATTTTGTGAATAACTAGCTATTTCTGAAGCTATATCAGATTATGGAGCTCAATCATTCGCTCTCCAGAGTCCCAGGGATTCTCTACCTTTGGTCACATGCTCATCTCCTCACAGAACTAGTAAAGAGGAAGACATTCTGCATCCTTCTGGACACTTGCTCCTAAACATTGGGGCTGATTTTACCACTCATGGATTGTTGTTCAAGGCTGCAACATATCAGTTTCTTGAGTGTTCCACACATGGTTCAAATCCTCAAGAACCTTTTCTCTCTCTTCAGATGATTTCAGCTACTCTACATGGATCCAGTTTTCACCGTGCAGCTGTTTATATTTCTGATTTAGTTGAGTGCATTGTTCTTCTTCCAAAGTGGAATATTTCTCCATACATATTCATTTAGTTTGGATTTATTGGTTCACATGCACAGTCTTAGGATGCTACTGCATAGAAGAACCAATTCTTGATTTACTGCTTAGTTTGAGGCGGGGTATTTTTCCCATGAGGTTTTCCCCATTTCCTTGGTTATATTAAGCAGTTACTTTATTGTACAGGGTGACCTATGGCCTTTGTTTCCAAGGCCCTAGCATTTTTTTGCATCTATGTTTTCTAACTCTTCCTGAGTATAGCTTAAGGGGGGGTGTTGGAGACATTTACCACCTACACACTCTTTTTGGTCAAATTGGCCTAGTTAAACCACTATCCTAAGTATAATTAACATTAATTGACATCAGTGGAGCATTAATTTTCATCATCCAGTCACACCCACACCTACCTACAGTCAAGGAGGCTAACATAGCCTTCTCCTACAGTCAAGGAGGCTAACTGGAGCACTCCGGGGGTGATCTGAGTGATATTAATGCACCTAATTGCTAACTGGTGGTTACAATTAGTTCAAACAGTCCGTTAAGGTGCCTCCTCTAATTAAATATATTATTTAATGATTATTTAATATTATTTAATGATCTGGAGTCAACAGGGGTACCTCCACCAACTTCTGATGATCAGTTCAGCTTCAGTTAACCTCATCGGGGTTCATTGAAGTCATGGAGCACTAGCACTTGATGGTTGGATTGCTATGACATGTGTTTGATCTCCTTCAGTTGAGATTCGGTCATTTATTGCACTCTAACTTCAAATAGGGTTTGGTGAGTCAATTAGGGTTTTGGTCAAGTGGTTAACTGAGTGTGAACCAATGGTTGAGAGTCAGTTAAGCTAGACTCACTCATTGATTTCGAATTGCCTCCTTAGGTATTCGAATTCTTCATTGATTCAATCTATTGCTTGACATTGTTATTATAACTATTTATTGTTTATTGAATATACAGAGAGGAAACCATTCTGGTTCCGATTAACACCATTTCATGAGTTATTTGTTGATTATTCTTTGATGAGGTTGATTCTTTGTTCCTAGATCAATGTGCAAGATTAATACTAACCGCTTGGCCAAAAATGATAGCTATTTGGTTCTCCTCATGGATGGGAATCTATTCAATCTAGTGGGAGTCATTTCCCTTTTCGCCTGACAGGTCCTCTCAATGGCCAGCTACTTCGAGGTTCCTATGGTACTCCTCACAATAAGTTTTAGGGCTATGCCAAGTACTTCTCATAGTTAAGTGGATAGGTTTTATTCCCTGATCTGAATGAATAATACCACTGCAAGAATAAGAACTACTGCAATAATCACAATACCAGAAAAAATGTGGCAAAAATGCCACCCAATGCTCAAAAACCCGTAATTAGAGCCAGGGTTTTGAGATGAAAGTTTTAATATAAGCATAACCTGATGTATATTGCTCAGAATATCTATTTAAACCTATTTATGGAACTGGAACAGCCACTTTTATTCTACCCACGCAATCAGAAGAGAAATATGGGCACCCAGTCAAAATATTTTCACTTCGCAAACTCTACAACCGTCACCAAAATTCTGAAAAATTGCTGATTTTAATTCCATGATATCTCCACTTCTGAAACTCCAGATGAGATGATTTTTGTTTTTGAAACTGTGTATTTTTATAAGAGGAATTCATATATGCAACCTTTTTATTCTTATTCTATGCAAAAAAATTTAGAAATTGATCTAAAATTCGTCATCCACTTTTGCCCATTTTTTTCAAAAAAACAAATTCCCACTTGTGCCAAGGAAAGTTCTCTGATACCAGATGTGGAGAACCTCCTACAATAAACAATGAGAATGCATGATATAGCAAAAATTATGGATCACAGAAGAGATTTTATTAATCGCAAGCCACTTCGAGGGGGCAAACTCCTTTAAGCAAGCTCAATACAAAATAACTCTTCGATTATTTCATTGGCCTCAACACTTAGTTATATACTAAGTCTAATCTAAAAAACTATTACTCCCCATGAATGTGAGATAATACAACATACAAAGTGGGTGAATTAACATCAACTATTAATCCCCATGAATGTGGGATAATAAAACATATTAACAGGATGACTTACAAAGCATATGTGTATAATAAAATATACTAACAAAATAAAGAGGAGGGTTGACACGGGTTCTTAACAATGGGATCAGAGGTTCACTAACTCCCCCGTCGGGACAAACTTGTAATAAAAGATATTTCCTCAACCTCGATGCTGAGTGACATCCCATCCAACTAAAAGCATTCAGAATCCAGATCCCAGTAGTCTACTAGCAGCTGGAGCAGCCTTGGTTTAGCCCTCAAGATTCCAAGGTGCCAAAATTTGTATAACCCACAATCCCTCAGCGCTTGTTGAGCCATTAGATCTCCTTGCACTGCCTCTTCAACATCACCATTTTCCCTCTCTCTCCATTCTAGCACCATCCTACACAATTTTTTTTGAGTTTCATTAGTATTTACCTTTGAAAATCACATTTGCAGCCTTGTACGCGACTGTTTTTGAAACAGCCGCATATGTATGCAGGTATTGTGGTATTTTCCACGTATACCCAGCCCTATACACGGAAAAAGACCCGATTTCTGCGTGAGCCAAAACGCACATTTTGGGGTGGCCTAAAAAAAAATTTAACCACTAAAATTAAAAAAAAATTGCATGAAAGTGAAAGAGAAGGGCTTGGGTAATTACTTGGACCAAACGTGGAGTGATTTCGCCAGATGATGCTCCCAGAATCAGCTCTTGAAATTCTAAATATAAATGCACTATGGTGGGTGAGTTTTGAAAATGATATGAAATTTTTTAATTTTTCACTATTTTATAGAATTTTTTTGAATGTTTTACCCACTTCCTATAGTTTTTTACCGTTTCTGGCCATTTTGGACCGTTTGGACTAATATGATGTTGTAGGAGTCTATTTTGAGTGCGGTTTAACCAATACTTTGACCCCTTCATGTCAATTATAGGTATCATGTCTAAACTAGCATATAGGTTAGTATTTCACATTCACTCGCATTTTGCATGACCTTATGACCGTTTCATCTTAGCTTTAGGTACGAACCCATTCCATGATATCACGAAACCTTCATGTTTCTTTTAGAAGTGGCATTATGTGAATGGTAGAGCTTTTCCATACATGGGTGCCCTAGTTATATCCTTTAGCATTTGATGCCCATGCCGACATTTCTCCTTTAGGGTGTGGGAGTCCCTTTTTAGTTCCGCCATGTCATTGAGAAAGAGCTTCATACTCCTCTTAAACTTTATGCTGGCCATTTCCCTTGGGACTCCCTTGTATATATCAAGTCGTAATTGCATTTTCATGAGTTTTTCTTTCCTTCTTGAGATTTATGCCAGCTCCCTGACTTTGAGTTATCAACCATATAGCCCGAGCTTATCTCATGTCTAGCCAAGTAGAGCCTTTTCACTTATTTTTGTAGCTTGATCATCCCTTTTACCAGGAGGAGACCTTCCCCCGAGTGTCGTTATCCTACACATATATACATGCATTGAGCATAGGCATGTTCCACTGCTTGGAACTAGTTTGCTTGTCCCCTAACACTCGTCTCCTCCTAGTTTTGTACTATAAAGAACTTTTATTCTTTTCAAGGTTTTCAAAATATCTGAAAAAATCCAAAAAAAAATAAAAAAACCAAAAATCCGGACATGAAAAGATGTTATCTTTGGCAACAATTGAGTTGTGTCACCTTTGAACAGAGAACTATATGTCACATCCATTGGTTGGGTTATTAGTTTGACTTTAGGAGCTGTACTCGTTACTCTGGGTTTATCTCCACTGATTGATTAAGCTTCCAGTCCCTATGGAGCCTCTAATGATTCCTCCTGTGTCACGAAGATGTCCCAGTTTGCATATCAATTCCATGCAGCCCACCTTCAGTCACCATTTTCCTTTATGCTCTTCTTTGAAGGAATTCGAAGCATGAGTTGACCATTCCTTAGTTATCTCGACTTTTCATGTCAGGCATTCTTTGGTACTATTACTAGTTCATGCACATCTTGTTCATGTTCTTCCACATTATACAACATTGATGAGTACCTCATGTTGGTTGATGGGGGATTCCTTAATGCCATCCTTCCAGCATATTCCATTTCATCGACATCATATCATTTATTCTGGGATAGGATTCTAGAGTCCTTTGTGTTCCTTGAGACTTACAGTCATCAGTGATAGGTTCTCTTGCCATCGATAGTTTTGAGAATACATCAATGTCCCCTGATTAATGGATTCTTCCAAGTGTTCGACTTCAACACATCTATTCACACTTATTAGATTGCACTCTGTACCTTGATTCCCATTTTCATTATCGATGGGTAATCTCGTGTCTGTTAATGGTATACATCAATGAACGGTAATCAGATGATGGTCTACTAGGTTCAAACTTGACACATCTATTCACATAGTATGACATGTACTTGTAGCGTTTCATGTAGAAGACCTTCCAGCTTGATGGAATTCCATATATGCTACCTCCTTGATCGTGCTAGTGTTCATGAGATTTCAGCTCTCGTGATTTAATTCCAGTGTATATTAGTTATATTCATCCATTATGGATATCTTGATCTATTGTATATCAGTTGTAATCTCACAAATCATAGAGGGTTACCAATAATACACATTGAATCATACAGACATAACAAACACAAGAGACAAGAACATAGATATAGAATAACAGATTATATTATATCATGAGGGTCCATACACATAGAACTGAATCACGTTCTCATCTGGCTCAACAGCCTAATATATATGATTTACAAACAGTTACATATAAATACCTATCAGTTCGGTCAACCGAAACGACCTTATGTGTCCAACCTAATCTCTAATTAGTCGGCTATTCGACTAGTTGGCTCACTGACTAGTCCCTCCAACATCTCCCCCAGGAACAAAATATTTCTTCATCCCGAAGAAACAGGGGAGATACTTTAACAACATGTTGTCTTAGGTAGTTGTTTCTGGTATTGATTGTCTTCATGGACTATGTAGTCAGATGGTTGGTTGTTTCTGCATGCATATTTCCACAATTGCTTCTGCTGTAATAGCGAGCTGATGTTGAAATTTTGTCCAGCTCTGTAATACTTTTTGGATGTCGATGGTCAATTTTGTGATGCTTGATAAGGTCGACATCTTCTCTTGGATGGAAAGGTCTGCTATTCTTTCCATGTCGGGTCCCATGAATTGATATTTTTCTTTTGTTGTTTCCAGTAGTCTTTTCATCTGGGGGCAGATGGTATCTAGTTTAGCTAGGCTTGGGAGTGCTTGTTGTGCCCATTGGTGTGCTTGTTTTTCTAGTTTCTGTAGTTTAGCTACCTCCAATACAATTTGATCTTGTATATGGTTTCTCAGTGCTTATTCAGTGCCTTTTCTTCTTTCTAGTTATTCAATTTGTTCTCAAGTTTATCGGGTTTGCTGAAATACTTTCCCATAGTAAGTGGGCCAATCACGGAGTACTTCTTCTGTGATGACATATTCTTCCATGTGGTCCTGCAGCACTCTGTGAGCCTCCGAGAATGTTGTGTACTATTTCCTTAACAATCTGGATGTCTCATATTTTTGGTCTTCTTTCGTATTTATTAGATGTGATTGTAGGGTCGACACCATGCTTTCAAATAACTGATATGGATTTTCAAGCGGCTTGTCGGTGTCGGCCTCTAGAGGTCTTGGTATTACTGTTTGAACTAATTTTCTACATTTTGATAAGAACTCGACTTGTTCATTCTTACTATTGTCGAGTTTCTTGCGTCTGATCTGGCTTCTTGTTTTTGCCTCAGTGGCCAGAGTTTCTAAGAGTTGTCCCAACTCTACGTCTCTTAGCTTTGTTGCGTCAACTGCAGTAGTCGATCCAAGTTGGCTAATGTGGATGATTGTCGACTATGATTATTTGTGGTGTTCCTTCTTCTTTCTATCTCTTTTTCTCTTGTGTTTATGATGTTCTGTCTGTTGTTGTGCCTATGCATCTGCAAGTGGTGGATTCTCCTATGGTTGGTTTTCTGGTTGCTGATCTTCAATGGTCAGTGGAACTTCTGGTTTACTTTCTTGGGTGAGATCTATAGCTGGATGTGTATCTGGAGTATTTGGTACAGATATTTCATGGTTTGGTAAAGGTTTTATATTGGGAAGTGGTGGTGGAGATGGTGAATGGTTGGGTGTAATTGGTGTAGTAGGGATATTGTCAGTTGATGTTCGGTCCTCGACTTCTGGTGGTGAATCATTTGGGTCGTTAGAGAATAGGTTGTCAATCACCCGGTTGATATCTTCCAGGTTATCTTCCTCCACATCTCTTGCTGGCTCATTGGCTAATTGAGGGTGTGGGATGTTGAAAGGGATAAAGGATGAAGTGTGACTTGTGACAATTTGAGATGTCTTATTGGGGTTCCTCAAGAATGTCGACTTGATAATTCCCACAGATCTTGGTTTCTGGGGTATTTGTCTAGTTTGTTGAGGGAAGATCTGCCTTGATCCACTAGCTTCAATCAGTGGACATTTGGTGGTAATCCTCTGGGCAGAGGTGAGTAGTTCAGGTAATTTTTCAATGTATGCCTGGAAATCACCGTCATAGTCGAACTGTTCTTTCAGTGTCTCTGACATAGAATTCTTACAAATGTCGACTGGGATTATGGTGGGTATCTATGGATTGTCTTCCTATGTAATCTGGGTTGGAGATGGGGTGGAGGTGTAGAAACTAAATCAACAATGTTTTCACCCGTTGAAGTGGTTTTACTTTTTACCTTTTTCGGTCGACCTTGCTTTGCTCCTGCTTCAACGAACTGTCTGAATTGTGTTTCGACCGAATCTTTGTTTGTTGTTACATCTTCTATGATATCAACAGCAGTCACCAATAGTTCTTCCTCATCTTCTGACTCTAAAATGATAAGTTTTCGCTTACCTTTCCACTGTATCTAAAGTGCCTTCCTCTTCCTCGAGGCTGCTACTTCCTTTGCTATTTTCCTTAAGTTTTCTTTTGTCATAGCATATTCCGGATCATCTGATTCGATGTCATCTTCTAGTTCTTATTTTCTCCTCTGTTGGTTGGTCGGACTGATACTTTTCTCAGCTGGTTTGGTTACCTACTGCTCAGTTGGTGTATTTCCCCTTTGGGTCAGCGGTGGTATGATTGTTATTTGTAGTCTATTGGTGTCCTCTACCGGTATATCATCTGACATGAAGGTACTAATATGTAATCGGAGTTTGTAGTCCTCCTCGTTTTCTTGGTCTGTCAATGGTTCTTCAATTGTTTTATTTATTTCTTTGGATTTTGCTGGTATTGATAACTTTGTACCATATTGTCAAGCTAGCTCGTGGAAGATCTCTTCGATTGTTGGGTAATAGTAAAGAGGTTTTGCTATTTATTTTTGTCCCTACATGTACCAGACTACTGTGTTGTCTAGCTCGAGTTGAATATGAGCTATTTTCGGCAGACTTCTTCGGATGTTCTGGGGAACCCTCCATCTGTTCGTCTGGATTTTCAGGTTTTGGAACCAGTTTTCCAGCATTACTTTACCATTTGCTAATTCTTTCGATGTTCCATTATGTGAAAATGGATTGAACCTCCACATGTGGTACTTGTGTGGTTCTTGGAACTGGTTGTCCCCGACTCGACATAAGTGGTACATTGCTATTCATAGAATCAGATATGGGAACCTTATAATCTCGGCTGACTCCTGGCATTTTTCACAAATACTTTTGAGCATGTCAGAAACATGTTGATCCCAACGGTATATTTTTCCTGTAGTTTCTATTGTGTCAACTGCTTCTAGCATGTCCATCTTTATATCACTCCCTCAACCTGTAGGGGTGAGTACTGTTGCTATAATTTTGGCTACGATTTGTGGCATCTAGGCTTGTATCTGACTAATCATTAGCCCTTTCGAATTATTTCTTTTTGGTGTTCTAGTTAGTCATTCTACCAGTCCTTCTTTTATACCAATAGGGACAGGGTCACCTTGATTTGATAGACCGATAAGTTTGTATATTGCTTCTCCAGAAATTTCTACTGTTCAGTCGAAGTAAAATTTACCATTGTGATACTGACTAATGATAAATTTCACTACTGTTTATTTCATTCCTCCAAATCTTTCCATGAACGGTGTATTCATGTAGCTCATAATGGTGCTGTATCTGATCTTCTCTACTTCGGGTGTTATTTTCTTGTCCTGGTAAGCCCATTCTTTGATTTCTGCCTAGGTTTTGGACCACGAGGTTTCCTGTACCTTGGAATTCTTGATATTTCTTAACCTTCTCATCAATGGGGTTTTGGCAGATTGTAGTTCTTTTGTTTTTGCAGCTACAGCTCTGGTTTGCTTTGGGGCCATCTCGTCGGTCTCTTGGTTGACTTTTCTTACAGGTTCTCATCTCTCAAATTTCTGATAGCTGAATTGTTCTATCTCTTCAAAATACAGTAAATGATCTTTTTCTGGCCCAATATTTCTAGGTGGAGTGGGTGATGTTTCGGTTGATGGATGTATTAATGGCGGAAGTGATGGTCCAGCATGGTCTCTGGATTTTGCATTAATTGCGATTTGATTTTGGCACTCCTTCTGACCATAGTCATGAAGGCATTATTTGACCTTCGGGGTCATTGGTTGATGTTGATCATGCGAGGGGTCGATGGCAGTATGTCGATGGGTTTGGTGTTGGTTGTCGAAGTGTTGGTTATTATATCTTTTGAAGTTTCCTGTCATCCTAGGTTATGGGTGTTGGTTCTGTTTTAGGATTTTTTAGATTTTATAGTTTTGTCTGATAGTTATGGTCGTTATATATATATATATAAGAACTTGGTTTAATTTTTGTATCGTTTTAGTCGAGAACCATTAACAAGTTTCTGAAATATTATGCCTTGTAATGTCCTTAGTCGGACTGATTCGTTGGCATGAATCTCTTTGACAACGTAAGGTCCCAGTCATTCTATATGTAAATTTTTGGTTTTTTCTTTTACTCGATTATTGTATAGTGAGGCGAGGTCCCCTACCGACGGATTTTTTTTTTTGATATTGTGGTCATGCCAAGCCTTTTGTTGTTGTTTTTGGATGTCTTGATGTTGCAAAGCGAGTAGTCGGTGTTCTTCTAGCTTAATTAATTGCATCAATCGGTCCTTCCTGCCTTCTTCGACATCAACATGTAAAATATCTACTATGATAGGTGTTTGCTGTCGAAAATGTAGTGGAACAACTGCTTCTTGGCCATAGACTAGTCGAAATGGTGTTCGGTCAGTCGAACGCTTGTATGTTATTCTGTAAGCCCATAGAACTGCAAGTATCTTTTTGCCCCAATCATCTTTGTCAGTGTTGCAGATTTTTGTTAGGCCCCTTGTTAATGTTTTGTTGAATTCCTCGATTGCTCCATTCGACTGAGGGTGATAAGTTGTACTACGTCGGTGTTCAATTTTGAACTGGTCTGTTAGTGCTTTGATGGTTTTGTTAATAAAGTGTGAACCTTGGTCACTAATTAAGGTTATTGTGAATCCAAATCTGGTAATTATATTTTTCATAGATAAATTTAGCAGCTATCTCACTGGAACATGAGTCGACAGGTTCTGCTTCTGCCCACTTGGGTACATATTCTACTGCAGTTATTATGTATCTTACACCTGTTCTTTTTGCTGGTATTGGGAATGGTCCTATGATGTCAATGGCCCAAATTTCAAATGTCAAACTTGGGTTTACTGATATCAAGGTCATTTCTATACTAGGAAGAGGTTGACCCAGTCGTTGACATCTATCGCATTGGCTCACAAACTTTTTACAATCCTTGTATAGTGTCGGCCACCATAGCCCTGACTGTTGGATTTTCTTGGCAGTTGTATCTGCTTGAAAATGTCCTCCTGTTGGGCCATAATGTGCTTCATACATGATATTATCTCTTTCATGTTCTAATACGCATCGTCTGAGGATGTCATTCAGGCCCATTTTATATAAAAATCCATTTATGAGGCTATATGGTGCAGCTTTCATAGCTAAGATTTGTTTCTTTTTCGTGCTCATGACCTTTTGCATTTGACCACTTTCTAAGAATTGAGCTATTTCCTATAATTCTGTTGGGACTGCTTCTATTCGAAATAAGTGTGCATCTGGTAGGTCGTCTTTGACTCTTGTCATCTCCTCTCCTGTGTCGATTCGTGACAAGTGGTCGAGTTCAACATTTAATTTTCTTGGTCTAACAACAACTTCAAATTCGAATTCTTGGAATAGTAGTAGCCATTCACAAATTCTCCCATGGTGTAAGGGTTTGTTTACAAGGTATTTTAATGCTTGGTGGTCGGTATAAAAGATGAAAGGGTTTGCTAGTACGTAATGTCGATACTTCTCTAGTGCAAAAACCATTCCTAATGCTTCTCTCTTTATTGTCGAATAGTTTCTTTCTGCCTTATTTAGCTTTTTGCTGCTGTAAACTATGGGGTAATCCATTCCGTCATCCCCTGGTTATGTTAAGATCGCTCCTATTGTTAGTCCTAATGCATCGATGTGTACGTGAAATTTGATCGACCAATTCAGGAACCTTAGGATGGGTGCCTCAACTAAATTCCTTTTTAGTGTTTCAAATGATATGTTACATTCATCTGTTTAGTCGAACTCCCGATCTTCTCTTAATAGTTCTTCTAATGGATAGGTCATATTTGAATAGTATCTCATAAATTTCTTGTAATATCCTGTATGACCAAGTAGTACCCTGACTTGTTTTGGGTTCATTGGTGGTTTTAAGTCGAGGATAATTTTTATTTTTGCAAAGTCAACCTTGATGCCTTCTTTGCATACAATGTGTCCTAATAGTATCCCTATAGGAGTTAGGAATATGCATTTTCTTATGTTTAGAGATAGTTGGATTTGTCGGGGTCGTTCCAACATGAGCCTTATCCATTTGCAGTGATCTTTCAGCATAGACTATATTGTCCAATCACCGAAATATACTACCATTGTTTTGTAGATATATTCTTGAAATTTTTTTACCACAATTCTCGAAAATACTATAGGTGCATTTTTTAGACCAAAAGGAATAACTCTATAGGCAAATGAGCCGAATTCACATACAAATGTTGTCTTTTTCTTGTCTTCTTTGGCTATTGGTACTTGGTTGTAAATGAGTAGAATTCATTTTTTGTGACTTCATTTACGATTTCATCTACATAGGGTGTTGGGAATGGGTCTGTTAAGGTGATTTTGTTTAATTCTCTAAAGTTGACACAAATCCTTAGCTTTATCGGGTGGTGTTTCTTTGGTTGTACAACCATTGGACTTGCCCATTCTGATTGGTCAATAGGGTAGATAAATCCTTCTACAAGCATATTATCAATCTATTTCTTGACTATCTCTTTGTATTTATGAGCTAATTTATATGGCCTCTTCTATGACAGGTCAGGCATCAGGTTTAATGCCACTCTTCATTTTTCCCATTTCATGGACTAGACATTTGAGATATTTGTAGTCTCTAGGGAATACATCCTAGAATTCTTTTAGTAAGTTTACTATTTCGGTTGTGTGTTCTTCACTCCAGTAATTGCCAATCCATTTTTGGTCGATCATCATTTGATATGTCAAATTCTTTAGTTTTCACTTTGGCATCTAACCATTTTGGTGCTTTGGCTTCATTGATTGGTTGGCTCCCTTCTTTGAATTGCAAAAATGTAGTAGGAAATTCTACTGCAGTCATTCGATCGGTATCTTCTTTGTTGGCTATCTCAACTTTAAGTAATGTGTGAATTGGTTTTGTTGTTTCTGAATGGTATGATTTCCATTGAAAGCTTTTCCCTTCTGGATTTTCATTTTCCATTTGTAGTCTTGTTGACTATGGTATTGTCTTGGTTTGTATGTTATTAAATTTTATTGTCAGTTGATCATAATTTTTTGTTAGGGTGTTGTTCCTGATCGATTCTATAAACGCTTTGATTTTTTTTGCAGTTTCGACTAACTTTTCATTTTGTGGTATAAAGCTAAATTCTTTGATGAAGTTCTCTCTAAGTTCATTCCATTGAAATGTTTCACCCCATGCTTCTTCCATTTTGTAGAATTTGTTTGGTAAGTCAGATAGAATCAATGGAAACATGTGTGGCCATGTACGTTCGTCTTTATACCCAAGTCTTTCCCACTCTTTTTCACATGTTCTTATGTGTTCTTCTCGGTCCTACCCCTAGATGAACATAGGTATTTGTGCTTTCTTGGTTAGCCTATTTCCTCCAAATATTTATACAAAGTAAGTCGAAGCTGTTTTCCATGTCTGCAATCTTGATTGATGGGTATCCCACCATCTAGTAGCTTGTCCTATGAAGGTTTCTACTAAGCTTTGTAATCGGCCATGTTCACCAATGTTTTTAGATACTTGTTCTATATGCATAACTAGTGATTCTCTTTCTTTGTATCTTGGGATTTGTCTAATACTTATATTTGTTGGTTTTAAAGTAGGGTATTCCTTGCTTTTCTTTTTGAATATTTTTGGGATGATGGAAACTAAGAAACATTGTTGGACTGGTTTCTTCTGCACTATTTGAATGGTCCAGCAACCGCTTGCTTATTTCTCGTATTTTTTTACTTCCCAATCATATAATTCTACGTCTGATTTGTATCCTACTGAATTTTGATTGCCTAAGTGAAGCTCGCCATAGACATTGGGTTCTGTGTAGTCTTCATTATTTTGTATTTGATATAATTGTTGGATGTCGATTTCTTCATCAATAGGTTCTATCCAAGGTTCTTTTTGGGATGGATGGATAGGTACTATAACTTTCTATCCATTCCTTTTTAGTTTTATCCTTTCTTTATCTAAAGATATTGATTCTTTCATTTCTCTTCCCCATGGTCGGCCTACTAAATCTGGGAAGGAACTAGATCCTTCCTTAGGGTCAATAATTTCAAAGTCAACTTTGTTTGATATTCCTTTTATTGTCGTATCGACATTTCTCCAAACTCCGATAGGTTCGATCAAACCTTGGTTGGCTAATATGAGGTATATTCCTGACTCATATAGTCGAGGTCTAGCCAATTGTTCCCAAGTGCCATGAGTCATAATATTTACTTGTGAGTCGAAGTCAAGTACAACTTGTCGAACATGGTATCCTTCGATTTCTAGGTCGACAAGTGGGTCGACATCACTTTTGTCCTTTTGGTTTAAACTTCATATCTTTTTTGTTTTTCTTTCTATATTATTATTATGCTTCATATTATACAATAATTCAATGAATTGAGATAGCACTTTATCATCTTGTACTAAATGTTTTAATTCTTTAACTGTACTTTGTCGACTATTATCAATTTTTTTTGTTTAGCAAATTCTTTAAACATATTTGTTGTGTCATTATATAATTGCTTTTGTTTAGTTGGGTTAGGATAATCATTCTTTTATTTTATTTTACTTATGTGTGGATTATCACTCCCAATTTTTGTTTCTTGTCGGGTTACTATATGCAGATTCTTCGTATTGATTACATCATGTTTTTGAACACACGACAAGACATTAATGTTTTTCTTTTTATTGATTTTATCAAGCATAGCAGGCCAATCCTCTAATTGGTGATCACCAACTCCATAGCTAGTACAAAATTTTAAATTTGTTATGTCCTTGTATGGGCAGTCTGCATATCGATGACCTTCTTTATATCATGTAAAACATTAGATGGGCCGATGTGGTCAATTGTCTCGATTCCCAGAGAATTGACCTCGACCTCCATATCCTCCACGATGGTTGTTGAACTGGGGCTCATATCGACAGCCTTCATATCTTTGATTATTTGGTTCATTTTGATCATTGCTTCGCTGGTTGTTATTGTTGTTTTGTGCAACTGCATTTGTCTAGTAGACTTCTTGGTCGGTCAATTCTTTAAGTTTAAGTGGCAGTTAGCCATTGTGTGACTTTTTACTTCATAGATTGCACACCAAGATGCTTTTCCATTTTTCATTTTATATGGGCAATCTTTCATTTTGTGTTCTCCATGTTCTTGGCAGATGTCGTAGAAGCACTTTGTCTGAACAAATCGAACGTCCTGTCGACGGTTATCTTTAGCATGTCTGGCTGTTGAGAATTTTGTGCACTAGGCATCCTAATTCTTGAGGTTCAGCTCTTTCAATGATTTCTACATGATTTCTAGTTGTTCTTCCATTAGATAGTATCTATGGGATATGCTGGGAAATCTTCATCCATCTCCACTTTCAAAGCTCTGGTAAGCGCATATTCGTATGTTTTAAATGTCTC
Source organism: Pseudotsuga menziesii (assembly GCA_001517045.1). NCBI lineage: Eukaryota > Viridiplantae > Streptophyta > Pinopsida > Pinales > Pinaceae > Pseudotsuga > Pseudotsuga menziesii. Next base: position 364,285 of record LPNX010746390.1, on the reverse strand, counting down.
CAAGCTTACGTGCCACCAAATTTTTTGTGATAGACCTGCAAGGAACCACTGAATTAATAGTTGTTTATCAATTACATAATCCAGTTGGCTGAGGAGGTCTTTCCATCGTTTGTCATATTCTTGGACCGACTCTGCTAGCTTTTGAGATGTTGTTTTCAAATTTTTGGCTGCCAAATGTTTTTCATCTAGAGTTTTAAATAAAGGCAATAATTGTGCTCTAATTTCTACTTTAGATGCTTGGGGAGTTCTCTCGATACAAGTCATGTACCACGTTAGTGCTCTTTTCCTCAAGGCACCGGTGAACTGTGCCATCTATCGATCTTCAGTTGTAACCTGATTTGCATCCCATATTGACTCATAGATTAACCAATGTCATCTAGGATCTTTGTCACCCTCGTATAGAGGGATATGTGCTGATCTGTGACCCATGTTGGAATTGATGTCGCTATCTTCTCCAGGAGGTGGTGGTGGTGGGGGTAGTGGGATGTTTTGCTTGTATCATTGTGTAGATATGTTTTCGACAAAAATTTCATTCCTGTCGGTCATTTTGTTTGTCATTTCTTATTTGACAAGCAGTCGGTTCGGATCGACTTCTCCTGTCGATGTCCAACTACACTAATTTGTCTGCAGGTCCGAATGTTCTTTATTTTCCAAAGTTGTGTTTGGAAGGGGGGTTCTCCTTCATGTGTTGGGTAAAGTAAGTGGATACTTCGGTTGAAAGGGTACACCTGAAGTGTGACCCAGTTTCCTTCCTCCATTCGACAAATCACTAGATGATTATCATCATTTACCTTGTCATGTAGTCGTCTCCATTCACCAAACTCACAAGCTCTTAGTCTTAGGTTCTCTTCGACAATGGCTTGTATCCCAGTACTCAAATTCATTGGAGACAGAGGTCTTATATTTTGGGGAACTTCTATTCGGAGAGCTTCATGCTACTCTATCCACAAGTCTTCTTCCATGGGTGATGCTTCTTCATCTACGCCTTCTTTCTGTCGTTCATGACCCGACTCTGGTGGATTTCTTTCCTCGTCTGTCACCCTAGTATTCATTCCTCTTTGCATTGCTATAGCTCGTTCTCTTCTTTCTTCCCTTCTTTTCAGCCTCTTCACCCTCTCTACTTTCTGTAAATCCATCGTACCTTTGTGTGTCACTGTTCATTCACTTTTCTTTTTAGGTTGACTTTTCATTACTAGTGATGGTATCTCCTTTTAGTTGACTAGAATCCTCTTCACTTTACCCCAACATATGACCAGATACCCCCCCATAGCCTACCCGATGCTTTAGAAATCTTGGATAGTTCTGTTTGCTTGCTTAGGAAGTACTCCCACTCCCATTCGGCAATGAATTTCTCCCACTTTTTATGTTTCTCTTCCCAGTTAGAATTTGGTGGCGGTTTGTGCAGTGACGGATGAGGTTCTACAATGTGACCCACTCCTTTTTCTATCATGAATTTGAATAGTAGGGTCGATAGGGAGCACAGGAACTGCTCGGTATGGTCTGTATATAATTTTTTTTGAATTGTTTCTACCAAAGTTCTTTCTTCTATGTCTTGCTCCTCATAGAATTTGTCTGTGATATTTTCAAACCACTCCAACAGGTTTGTTCATCCCCCTTGAATCAATTTCTCTAGTAGCTCTTGGTCCTTAGTTGCTTCCAGCTTTTTCATCCAAAAGTTTCTTCAAAAGATGGGGTACCAATTCTACGAACTTCTCATGAGTTTCAGTGAAGAATTTCTCCTTCGCCTGAGCAGTGGTTAATATGTTTCTCCTCACGTAATTCTACAAATAATTTTCTATCTTATGCTCCCACCAGTTCTTAATCTCCTGTTCTGATATCATCTGCTTATAGTCATCTCAAATATGTACTACCAGCAACATAACCAATGTTGTAATCTCGCAGATCATAGAGGGTTACGAATAATACACATTGAATCATACAAACATAACAGACACAAGAGACAAGAACATAGATATAGAATAACAGATTATATTATATCATGAGGGTCCATACACACAGACTCTGAACTGAGTTCTCATCTGGCTCAATAGCCTAATATATATGATTTACAAACAGGTACATATAACTACCTGTCGATTCGGTCAACTGACACGATTTTACGCGGCCGACCTAAACTCTAATTATTTAGCTATTCGACTAGTCCCTCCAACAATATCTTCCTCCACTATGGAGATTCTAATCTATTCTATATTGTACATGGCGATAACCATGCATGTAACAATTTTTATATCATTCCCATTCATGGCCATTGTACTCTTATGTATCTGGGACTGCTCCATGTATTTGTAGTCACATGAAAATATTTATCATTGTATTATATTGATGGATGGCTGGTTCTTCCACCTGGGTCTTCATTACTTCACTTCTGGGATGGATTTTATAATGTATTCCAGCCATCATGTTACCCCTCTGACCTCACACATTAGAGGGAATCTGTTATAGTTGATTTTACCACATATGGTTGATCACATATTTATGACCTTCCTTGTCCCTCTGTAGACTCTATGAACCCCATGGACTTATATTATCCTTTGATGTTCCAAGTTCAACCCTTAAAAACCCCTATTTATCCTTTGATTGAATTGTTATATGTCATGTGTAGTTGTGATGAACTAAATTTCTATGAGAAACGGAATAATAATGATAATATGGGTCAATTGATGATCAATTGGAAATGCTTGTGTGTATCTATGTTTTTCAAAATACTAACCTATAGGGAACAAGGTGCTAAGTAAGAGTCGAGTACTGAATATGATGTGCAGATTAGAACGTACTTATGCAATGAAACTTATTGACCAAAATGATGATAGGATGACACATTCCAATAATTCTGATACCAACAAAGAATGATTTAATAAGGTATAAACCTAATATGTTGAGAGGGATGTATGTATTTCCCACCCTATGTTATTATGATACCCGAGGTCATGGGAGGGTCATGCTGAGACACAATTCCCGAGTTGTTGTGATGACAACAGTTAGATTCCTTCTGGTACAGGCTAGGTCCATTGTTCAGCTCACGCTATCGCTCTCAGGTTCTTATTTGTTCAGGTTAATGAAGCCAACATCCACTTCTATACTAGCAGAGGAAGGATAGGGAGGATGTGTATGTAGGTTAGGATGGGAGGATATGATAGTTAGTATTGTTGAGGGTTGGGTTTTTATTGATATCGATTTAGTGGTAGTAGATACCCATCCTGGTTGACCCATTGAGTTAATAAGAAACACAAAGATATGATATGAAACCATAAAAGGGAGTAAATGTTAAATAACCAAGAATGCCATAGCAATTATATTATATATATACTTGTTCTTATTGCGCGAAGGATTATTAGTATTAGTTAGTAGTTATGCATATGAAATATGATGTATGTTATAGTACATGTTTTACTTGTGCATGTACTTTCCATGCATGCACACCTTGCACATCCATGCTAGTATCGATATGAAAATAATTAGCATGTTGAATAATTGGATAAGTTGTAGTAGGTAAACATGTTAATTATGCATTAATTAAATTCAGACAATGAATGTTAAATTACTAGATATGTGTAAAACAAGTCAAATAAATCTATGAATTAATGCCAGTGTTGTAAGAATACCTTGGAAGCAAAATAAAAGTTGTATTTAAAGACTAGGGTATTCTATGAAACACAATGCAAAATGGTACGATCAAATTTAACAATGGTACAACTTTTTGTAGACGAATGTATTAAGGAACCTTGAGTAAAAATATCCTCCTATCCAAATGTCAAACATAATATAGAAACACCTATAAGATAAAAGTAGTAATAAGGATTAAAGTAGTAATGGTTTCCGTCGGGATTATATTATATTGAAAAGGGGGAAACAATAAATGAACGAATAACATTCGCATTTTTATAATATTTAGTCATTAAAACCTTGTAAACAATAAAATTTCTCCTAAGTTAATGATTGTGCAATACTTTTGTTGTCGTGGTTACAATCTCTTATTATTGCTAAGGGAATAATAATGTAAAACTTTAAGATTTGAACTACATGGACCTTCTTCACTTGAGAGAGATATCTCAACCTTAAGGATCCTTGGTAGTTGCATGTTGAATGAATACAAATTAATATTTATATCACCTCCATTTAAATCATGGATTATTTCATGTTATTTTTTATCAAGATATGCTTACAAAAAAAAAAATCAGTAGTTAGATGAGTAAAATTTTCTTGATCATGTAACTTAAAGGATATGGTTAAAAGGTAATAAGTATGATGCTAAGGTCAATAACATTGATTATAACCATTACACATAAATTATATTTAATATTGAGTTTCGACGAAATATTAATGTAAATGTCTGTTAATTATTAGAACACATTTCATGATATAAAAGATGCAAAACTATAAGATAACCTCAACATCTATGGTCAAGTTAAAACTCAGTGGGACATGTATAGCCATGATATTCTACCTAAGAGGAAGTAGAGAGTATGCATTGAGATTTTTCCCTCGCTATTTTGACCATAACTTTGGGACGGAGTTTCCCAAAGGGTGGATGTATGTAATGCCCCATATTTTAACTAGACATATTTTCAGAAAGACCTATTGTACTTTATTTGCTTATTATCTGTTAGAGTCATCTAGACTGAGTAAACTACATTTTGGCATATTAGACTTGGTTATATATTGTTACTGTGATTATGATTTTTACTATGTTTATGATGTCACCGTGATTATTATGTTACTATGTGTATGCGGTTACAATGTGTTGATTATCATGGGATTCCTATATTTTACGATGATAGTATATGCTGAAATGTTTTCATTGACAAAATGTATAATATATGATGCAGTATGTTGATGGCATCTTGTGATATGATTGATTGAATTGTTATACATCATGTGTATCTGTGATGAACTAAATTGCTACGAGAAATGGAATAATGATGATAATATGGGTCAAATGATGATCAAGTGGAAATGCTTGTATGAATGTATATTTTTTGAAACACTAACTTGCAAGGAACATGGTGCTAATTAATAGCAGAGTACTAAATATGATGTGTGGATTAGCACATACTTATGCAAGGAACATTATTGACCATACCAATGATAGGATGACACATTCCAATAATCCTAATAGCAGCAGAGGACGATTTGATTAGGTATAAACCTAGTATGTTGAGAGGGATGGATGTATTGCCCACCCTATGTTATTATGATACCCAAGGTCATGGGAGGGTCATGCCAAGACACGTTCCCCAATTTTTTGTGACAATGATGATCATATTCCTGCTAGGAGAGGCTAGGTACATTGTTTAGCTGATGCTATCACCCTAAGGTTCTTATGTGGTCACATCGATGAATATGACATCCACTTCTATACTAGCAGAGGAAGGATATGGAGGATGCAAATGTAGGTTATTATAGGAGGATATGTTAGTAGTACTTTTTGAAGGTTGTGGATTCAAAGATACCAAGTTAGTGGTAGTAGGTACCCATCTTGTTTGACCGGTTAAGTTAATAAGAACAATAAGATAAGATATGAAACCATAAATGGGAGTAATTGTTAAATAACTAAGAATGTCAAAGCAATCATCTTATATATGTGTACTTATTCTGCTTGTGTGAAGGATTATTAGTATTAGTTAGCAGTTATGCATATGAAAGATGATGTATGTTTTAGTACATGTTCGACCTGTGCATGTACTTGACATGCATGCATAGAGGAATGCTAGTATTGATATGAAAATACTTATCATGTTGAATAATTGGATAAGTTGTAGTAGGTAAATATGTTAATTATGCATTAATTAAATTCAGACAACGAATGTTAAGTTACTGGATATGTGTAAAATAAGTCAATTAAGCTATGAATTAATTTTGTGTAAACATTGTAGTAAGAAATTAAGATAAGTGTGCTCAATATGAAGTGTCAATGATAAGCATTAACCTTGGAAAAATGGTACTATTTAATTGTTAATCTTGGTTAATTTTAAACCATTAAAAATACTTTGTTTATCGATAAAAGTGTATTATATTAGTGTTAGGATACTTAGGAATTAAACAAATAAAAGTTGATATTATTATTTACCACCAATTATTATTATTAATGTTAATTATGATAATAATTAATTAGTAAAAAAACTATTATTATGTTTATTATTAAACTAAAGTTACTATTAATAACCTGTCCATTAAGAAAAGATCATGAGTAAAACTCTTGAATTGTTCCATTACTAAGTTAAAAACTTTAAAAACTATAAAAGGAGATTCATCAAGGGGTATTATTAATTTATCAAAAGTATTAGTAATTTATTAAATTATAAAGGTATTATTAATTTACTCAATAAAATGAGTAAGTTAACATAGGGATCCTTAAAATACATGTATATGTTAATTAAGTATTGCCATGTCAAAATAATGATCTGAAGTAAATAGTAATGATGTTGATCCAAAATGGTGGTTGGATTGAATTATAAAACTAATTTACATAAAGCTTCCATATTTTATTCCTTGATTAGTCAAACCTTAATTGCACATCATAATATCATTTATTGAATCTGGTTGAGCGATTGATAAACACGTAAACATCCCCGTCATTATTAAGTCAATATTTCTATTTTATGCTTAAAAATATAAAGAAGAAGTGCTGGTAATTTTATAATATTAAACATGTCTTGTAACTAATAAAACAAAGTCATTATTATATTTCATCAAAACAACGAAAATAAAGTAAAATAGAATTGGGAAAAACTTAAATGAACAATTAATCATTTGACTTTCCAAGAGAACAGGAAATCTGAGAAGTGATATTACAATTTTTATTATTATCCTATTCTTGGTTAGTGTGATTACCTTAATAGTTTAGAATCCCAAAAAGGTCGATGGTTAGGCTATGGAGTAAGGATGAAGGAAGGAGGTGGAAAATAACTATTTAGGAAAGGCCTCATGGGGAGAAGGGGGGAGGATGATATTTTTTTAGGAGAATAGAACTTAGTGAATTTTGGAAGGATAAAGGAGGGGTACCGAGGAGGGGGTTAACTCAAAGTTATGAGGAAGGGGAAATCTCAAAAATGAAAATGGAAATTGCACTACAAATTCAACTCTATGGATTGAGAGATCTAGAACTAATGGAAGTTGTTATTTGTATTATCGGATTGTGGGATCGAGGTTTAGGAAACCCTTTGGTTTCCTAAGGCCAACACAAATAGTTGGTCGATAGGGTGGTTTATCAATTTGGTCACTAAGGATTGTATGAAAGGAACTTCGGGATCGCTAGGAGCTATTTGTAGTCCTACAATATCCAGGTATTCTACTTGTACATATTTAATTATTCATTTACATTTATAAGCATTAATGTAGAAATATAGAAATAAATTGTTGGTGAAAAATTGTACATGAACACAAAATTTCTAGTCCTGCTGTAAATACTCATTGTGGAATATTTTAGAATACTATGACATAAATGAAAAATAGAAAAATAGAAAAAAGGTGTAACCAAATTTTGATGCAAAACAAAACTTGAATTATTATTAAAAGAAGCTCTAAATGAGATTTTGTACATCGAATTTGACTTAGTGACTCATTTAGTGCCCTTAGAGAAGGTAGAGCACTACACAATGGTATCAGATATAGGTTTTTATCCTCGAACATATGGGTTATGGGCCCACAATCTGATAATCCAAATAGCAACTTCCCTTAGATCCATATCTCTCAATCCATAGAGATGAATTTGTAGTGCAATTTCCATTTTCCTTTTTGAGTTTTCCCCTTCCTCATAACCCTGAGTTAACTCCCTCCTCAGTACCCCTCCTTTCTACTCCCCAAAATCACTAAGTTCTATTCTCCTAAAAAAAATATCATCCTCCCACATTCTCCCCATGAGGCATCTCCTTAAATAGTTATTGTCCACCTCCTTCCTTCGTCCTTACTCCACTGCCTCAACCACCGACCTTTTTGGGAGTCTGAACTATTAAGGTAATCACACTAACCAAGTATAGAATAATAATAACAATTGTAATATCACTTATTGGATTTCTCATTCTCTCAGGAAGTCAAATGATTAATTTTTCATTTAAGTTTTTCCCAATTCGATTTGACTTTATTTTGGTTGTTTTGATGAAAGATAATAATGAATTTGTTTTATTAGTTACAAGGCACGTTAAGTATTATAAAATTACCACCACTTCTTCTTTATATTTTTTAGGATAAAATAGATATATTGACTTAATAATGATGGGGATTATTCAATAAATGATATTATGATTTGCAAATAAGTTTTAACTAATGGAGGAATAACATATGGAAACTTTATTTAAATTAGTTTTATAATTCAATCCAACCACCATTTTGGATCAACATCATTACTTCATATCATTTCTCTAACATGGCAGCACTTAATTAACATATACATATTTTAAGGATCCGATCATAACTAACTCAGTGTATTGAGTAAATTAATAATGCCTTTATAATTTAATAATTTAATAATACTTTTGATAAATTAATAATACACCTTCATGAATTGCCTTTTATAGTTTTTAATGTAGTAATGGAGCAATTCAAGAGTTAAAATACTCATGATCTTTTCGTAATAGACAGCTTATTAATAGTAATTTTAGTTTAATAATAAACATAATAATAATTGTATTACTAATTAATTGTTATCATAATTAACATTAATAATAATAATTGGCAGTAAATAATAGTATCACCCTTTATTTGTTTAATTGCTAAGTATCCTAACACTAATATAATACACTTTTATTGATAAACAAAGTATTTTTAATGGTTTAATTAATCACGATTAACAATCAAATAGTACCATTTTTCCAAGGTTAATGCTTATCAAAGACACTTCATGTTGACGACACTTATTTTAATTTCTTACTACAATGTTTACATATAAATAATTAATAGCTTAATTGACTTGTTTTAGACATATCGAGTAACTTAACATTCACTAAATGTAATTAATGTGCAATTAACATATTTACCTACTACAACTTATACAATTATTCAACATGTTAATTATTTTCATATCGATACTAGCCTACATGTGCAAGGTGGCAGAACAAGTATATATATAAGATACCCCTTGATGAATCACCTTTTATAGTTTTTAACTTAGGAATGGAGCAATTCAAGAGTTTTAATCATGATCTTTTCATAATGGACATATTATTAATTGTAATTTTAGTTTAATAATAAACATAATAATAGTTGTATTACTAATTAATTATACTATTAATAATTAATTGTATTACTAATTAATTATTATCATAATTAACATTAATAATAATAATTGGCAGTAAATAATAATATCACCCTTTATTTATTTAATTGCTAAGTATCCTAACACTAATACAATATACTTTTATCGATAAAAAAAGTATTTTTAATTGTTTAATTAATCATGATTAACAATTAAATAGTACCATTTTTCCAAGGTTAATGCTTATCAATGAGACTTCATATTAACGACACTTATCTTAATTTTTTACTACAATGTTTACATATAATTAATTAATAACTTAATTGACTTTTTTTACACATATCCAATAACTTAACATTCATTGTGTGAATTTAATTAATGCATAATTAACATATTTACCTACTACAACTTATCCAATTATTCAACATGTTAATTATTTTCATATCGATACTAGCGTGCATGTGCATGGCTAGTGCATGCATAGGTCGAACATGTACTAAAACATACATCATATTTTATACACATAAATGCTAACTAATACTAGTAATAATCCATCATGCAAGCATAACAAGTATATATATAAGATAAATGTTATAACATTCTCTGTTATTTAACATTTACTCCCTTTTATGGTTTCATATCTTATCTTTGTGTTTCTTATTAACTTAACTGGTGAAACAGGACATGTATCTACTACCACTAACTCGATATCAGTTAACACCCAACCCTCAGCAATACTAACTATCATATTCTCCCAGCATAACCTATGTCCCCATCCTCCCTATTGGTCCTCTTCTAGTATAGAAGTGGATTTCGGCTTCACCAACCTCACCACATAAGAACCTAAGAGTGATAACATCAGCTGAACAATGGACCTATCCTCTCCTAGCAGGAATTCGACTGTCATCATCACAACAACATGGGGAGCGTGTCTCAACACGACCCTCCCACGACCTTGGGTATCATAATAACATAGGGTGGGAAATACATCCATCCCTCTCAACATACTAGGTTTATACCTTATCAAATCGCTCTTTGATGCTATTAGTATTACTAGAATGTGTCATCGCATCCTCAGTTTGGTCTACAGGGTTCCTTGCATAAGTACGTGCTAATCCACACATCATATTCAGTACTCAGCTATTACTTAGCACCTTGTTCCCTGTAGGTTAGTATTTCAAAAAAAATACATTCATACAAGCATTTCCAGTTAATCATTAATTGACCCATATTATCATCATTATTCCATTTCTCGTAGTAATTTAGTTCATCACAACTACACATGACATATAACAATTCAATGAATCATATCACAAGGTGCCATCCATGAACTGCATCATATATTACACATTTTGTCAATGAAAACATTTTAGCATATACTACCATCGTAAAATACATGAATCCCATGATAATGAGCACATCGTAACCACATAAACATAGTAACACAATAATCATGGTGACATCATAAACATAGTAAATATCATAATCACAGTAACAATATAAAACGAGTTCTAATATGCCAAAATATAGTTTACTCAGTCTAGTTGAGTCTAACAGATAATAAGCAAATAAAGTGCAGTAGGTTTGTCTAAAAAGATGTCTAGAGTCAAAATATGGGAAGTTACATTATCCCAATTGCCATCATTTTTTTTTCCAATAGGTGATGGTGGATACTTCAAAATGACGACCGTGTTAAAATTATGGTGCAAAGGATGCACTCGATCTGGTCGAAGACCACCTAGAAGGAATCATTGTTTTGAAGATGCGCTTTACCAAAGCTTCCTAGGACATGTGGTTAATGTGAAAGAAAAGAACAGAGAAAAAGAAACACGGGCAGATGATTGCCTTCTCATTATTTAGAGCTGTTTAAATAGGAAACATGAAGAAATAATACTGTGGGTGAATACCATAGTTAGGTAAATACCATGGTTTACCGTGAGATTACTTTCTTCAATACACCCCCTTAATCTCAACTGGTAGTACATCTTTAACATTGTATATGCCTAAGTGCTCTCTTTGATATACAAATGTAGATGTTCCAAATGGTTTGGTGAACATGTCAGCTAACTACTCCTTAGAGCCACAAAATAGTAAATAAATTTGTTTTTCATTGACTAACTCATGAATGAAGTGATAGCGAGTGTCAATGTGTTTGCTTTTTCTATGAAATACATTATGTTTAGACAACTATATTGCAAAATTATTATCACAGAAAATAGAAGTGGGATCTTTTGGAGTGTGTCCCATATCTTTCAACAATTTTCTTAGCCAAGCTGCATGGCAAGCTGCTATGGTGGATGCTGCATATTATGCTTCTGCAGAAGACATGCTCACAATGGGTTGTTTTTGAGATGCCCAAGAGATCAGATTTGTACCCAAATGGAAAGCATAACCAGATGTGCTTTTCCTATCATCAAGACTACTTGTAAATCACTGTCAGTGTACCCTGTAAGAGTATTGTTTGGTGTATGAATGTACCAGAGCCCATATCCAAGTGTGCCTACAACATATCTCAGTATTCTTTTTCCAACATTCCAGTGAGAGTTTTTGGGAGAATCCATAAATCTGGAAATAAGACTGACAGCATACATCAAATCACGTCTTGTTGCAGTCAAATACATTAAACTTCCTACCAATTGTTTATAGAGTGTATTGTTTACTGATGGTTCATCACCATTCTTGGTTACCTTACTGCCAAGAGCTATGGGGGTTTCTGCTGGTTTACATTTACCCATTCTGAATCTCTACAAAATATCAGTAGCATACTTATGCTGGCAGATGAAAATACCTTTATCAGTTTGAGTAATGTCATGTTCCCATTTTGACAGCACCATGAAGTAGATCGAACCCCATGGATCCTAGTGATAGATTGAATTAAATAATTAATAAGGGGTTAAGATGAGGAAATTAATTAATTAGGTGTGTGCATTTAATTTTATCCATAGTTTCTACCCACTTGGAATAAATAATTATGGAGCATTTAATATTATTGCTGCAATTACTATTTTTATTAATTATGCAATTAAATGATAAACTTGCCAAGTGAAGTAAGCACTAGTGTCCAAAAATGTTGCCAAAAATGAGAAAAGAGGAATATTTCAGGAAAAGCAGCATAAATCTAGAAAGCAAGATAAAACAAGAAAAGAAGGAAAGTATGAAAAGCAGGAAAGTTCAGAAAAGAAGGAAAGTCAAAAAAAGAGGAAAAATAATGAAAGGCAAAGCAAAGAAAAGAAAGGAAAGTATGTCCACTCATGGGTGACCTATTCTCACAAGTCACCAAGCCAAGTAACTTGCTCAACATGTCAACATTAATTCTATAAAAGAATTATTCCAGCTCCATTATTCATTTTTGATGATTTGACATTGTGGTTATGCTATGTGAGCATACTTTCTGAGTGTTGTGCCTCGGACCATTGGGTGATGATCCCCAAATCCCTCCTCCATTCTCTTCCATCTCCCTTTCTATCTATTGCAGGTTTATGGAGCACTAATGTCAGCCATTTAAGCTTATTCCAAAATTTATTACAGCCTCCATCAAGTTCAGGTTGAGCTCCGGTTAATCCCATGCTTCACCTATGCTCACAACCCCTTGCTGGTCAAGATTAGGGCATCCTGCCCCTTAATTTTGGAAGCATATTTGTAATGGTCAGTCAATACTATAATTTATGTTCTGTAGTGTCATAAGTTTCTGAACATTACATTTATCAGGTCGATATGTCTCAGACCCTGAATGATATTATCTCAGTTCCATTAAAAGACTCTATTTTATCAGTGTATGAGGGAATTGAGTGAATATGTGTGTTGTAATGAATTTTTAATGATGGGAAATGGATTCAAATAAATATTCATGTTCAAAGAGTTCATAATTACCTCTTTTATAAATCTCAATTTTCACAAAATTTGATTTAAGATGATTCAATAGTTCTTTTAAGACCCTAGCTAGATTACTAGTTTCTAATAACTAGTTTTACTGAAATTGATGCAAAATAGGTTCTGTTAACCAAAATTGAGCTATGTCAGTTTCTATAGATCAGTAACAGGCCCTCCTTCCCATATCAGTATCCAGAATCATTTTTGGTTTTGGTTGTACCACCCTTTTTCATCCTCCTCTGTGCAGGTTCTCTCTTGACCAAAATAGCCAGAAATCCCCAAATTCACCCAAAACACATATAACCTTCCAGAACTTAAATAAACTATATAAATACATTTTATATAATAAATTAATGCTTTTACAAACCTCTGTAAGTATTCTGAAGCCTCTGGTTGAAGCAGGCAGAACTACTATCCTTAGTTGCACGGTTTGGCTGCCTAGAAGCGTGGTAGTAGGTTTCTGCGATGCGGATTCTGAAACCTAAATGGAACCAGATATAAATGTGTTATGGGAGAGGAGATTCAATGTCTTACATCCCTTTTCTTACTGCTCACTGATCACTCTTTTCCTCTGCAAAATCTTCCTGAAGAAACCATTGTTTTGCCAATCCGAGAAGGCTCTGTGTGGACCCCTTAAACTTCAGAAATATTTAAGAAAAAAATTACAGAATTAGAGTTTCAGGTCTGTACACTAGACTTGGAACATTATAGTGGTATCAAAGCTCTTTCCTTGGATCATCCTGTGGAAATAAATCTCTCATGAAATAAATTTGTAGCCATGTCATACTATGAGGATGACTATGATGAGCAGTATGAAGAATACTGCAGAAGATATGAAGAGGAAATACTCTATGTTGATGGAGGCATACTAAAACATGAATATGATGAAAAATATTGGACATCAGATGGGGAAGAGATCAGATCTGATTCTCTAATGGTTAAGAAAATCTTGACAGAGATTATTGAAGCATGTGAGAACATGTCTCACTGCTATGAGGACTATCTAGCATTGGGTAGGAATATTTGTGCAAACCTTCCTTTTGGAGATTATATTTATTTCAAGTATGGATTCCGGCCCAAGCATGATTATGAGAATTATTTCAAGAGCGGCAAGCTATCCAAAGCGGAACCAATTTGTTCCAACTCTCTGAGAAAAGAAGAAGAAGATAGAACCAAAAATTAATATTCCTCCAAGCCATCAACATGTTCAAGACTTAAGAGTTTGTTTGGTTTTTCTTCAAAAAGAGCTTCTAAGTATTGTGACATGAGTACCACTAAAGATGAAAAACTCACAAGTTTCTTGGAGGAGAATAGAAATGAAGTGCACACAGATATCCAGGAGGTGAAGTGCAAATCACCACAAGTTGGTTGCATAAGAGAAGAAGTTGAAGAGGAATCCACTTCAAGTTTGTTGGTGGGTGATCTTCGGATCACTGTTCAAGGTTTTGGCTCATGTAAGGGTGGTGAGATATCTTTTAGATCTGATCCAAAAGAGAAACACAATTCATATTTACAGTCGCCCCTTGAGCCTCACAAGGAAGAAGAAATTGAGCACATCTCAGTAGGGTGTGAAGCAGAGAAATGGGCAGGTGAACAACCCACCATAATTCCACCACATAAGGAGGAGAACATAACACATGGTGAGTTAGTAAATTCTGATTTTTATGTGTCATTGTGTAAATATGATATGGAAGGCACTTCCAGTGAAAATTTCAGAATGGTTGAGTCCCTTACTGATGAGGTTCACAATTCTGGTGTCAAAAATGAATGCAGTATGAAGGATGAAAATTTGAGAGAATATCTTTCTGGTGCACCATGTTGTCGCCCGAAACTGGCACGCGGGTGCCGAAAGCCCATGCCGCGGGCGCGTCGGCCCGGCGACAACCTCTCGAGAGAGAGGGAAATGTCACCACACCTTCTCTCTCCTCGCTTCAGGCTGGCTCTTCTCCAGCTCTAGGGCGGTTTCCCTAAGTTCGGATCTCTAAGGCAGGTGCAGCTAAGGGCAGGGTGATCTGAAGAGGCTGCCTTAGAGAAACTTGGGTAGCATAAAGGAAAATAAGTTGGATTGATGGGTAGGAAGGGAAGGGAGGATCATTACTCGAGGAAAAGGCCAGTGCCAGTATCAGAAGGGCGAATGGAGTCAGAAGGGGAATCAGAAAGGCTTTGCGTTTTGCAGAAGGGAGATCAGGCTGGTCCGCTCCATAATCAGAGGCCAGGAGAATAGTAGTATAACTGACTACTTTCCATTACTCCCGGACCTCCGAGAACATGGCGGCGACAAGCAACTTGGCAGCCGCAAATGCTTGCCCAACGTGCTAGATTGTTAGCCTTCTATGCCGGCTTAGTCTACAACTTAAGAAAACACAAGATTACCACTGAAATACCCAACATGTCCAAAAATCTCAACAATGAATTTCTTTATTAACTCTGGGGAAAAATACTCCCAGCCCAAAAACTTTCCCCAGTTTACAATGAAGAGCTATGCTCTTATAGGCCCAAAAAGACTCTCCAAAAAGTCTAAAAAATAAAATGTAATAAAAAAATAAAAATAAGGAAAAAGTGGTTTTAGATCCACTTTTCTCTCCTAAGCAAATATGTGACCAATTTTTTATTAAATGGAACTCATGCTTTGACTAATTATTACATGTCAAAGAAACTACACGTAACCCCAACAGGATTCAACTTCTCTGGCGGTGGAAATCCGATCAGATATTTGTCATTCAATAAAGTGGGTCATTCGGTGAATCATCCATTTGCTACCAGATTCAAAACGTGGCAACAAGATACTGTAAACCCACGAACTACAATTGTAGTCGGTGTTTAATGAAGATGTGGGTGATTGGGTGGACAGATGTTCCTCACAACTCCACGTGGTGAAGCCGATTCCACTAACAACCCGTGAGTTGCTCCATCGCCTGGTTGATTCAGTGGATAGACGCTAGTACGGAGAGTTCGAGTAACTGGTTGCCAAGAGGAACGTGGAGACAAGTATATTTCCACTCGGCTGCCAAAGAAAAGACTTGTGATCTCCGATTAAATTCTACAACAGTCATACCTAGCTGAACACCGAGCTCACCATTTTCCATTATGCGCTGAGTGGTTGTCAAATTTAATGGCGGATGATTAAGCTCGGCTGCAAAACGTGGCCTTTTAATTTTTAATGACTCAACCCATGAGCTTCCCGAACGTTTAGCTGCCAAAGAAAATCGGGATGCTGCTCCCAACTCCACGATTCAGGTGATAACTGTGAGGGCTGCTAATGCGTGGTGGATTCTTGTGCTACTGAACCCCGAGCTCTCCAAATTCCACAAGAGCCCTCGACTTCAGCGACTAAATGGTGATTTTATAAAATCGATTTGTGACTGTGTGGTCTTCTGTAAACTGTAAATGCGCCCCTCTAAAGCATCAATCTCCTCTCGTGAAGTTCTTTTCTTAGCTGCTCCATCTCGATTTGGTTCAACAGTCACAATCCTCAAAGTTTTGCACACTAGATGCATGGTAACAAACAAATCGTTCAACAATTGCTGATGTTCTGACCTATCATTACAAGTAACTGGAAGGTATAACTCAATAACATAGTCATCATTTCCAGTATAAGTGCTCTGCAAATGAACACCAACAGCCGCATTCAGGCCAAACATTCGTGCATAATGCACAAGGGGGTATTCGATAATATTGAAGCTTTTCACATCACTTGAAAAGTATGGTTGGTTGGAGGCAAAGGCTTTTCCTGGAACTCCCTGGCCTACCTCCAAATGGTATTCAGAGCAAGCAACCCG
>LPNX010746390.1:332650-347094 GCA_001517045.1 Pseudotsuga menziesii | reverse complement strand
CCAAGTTGTTCTTGCTGGAAACCCCATTGTCCAAGAAGAATCGCTCTTGCCTTTTCAAAGCTAACAATAGATTCCAGCCGTTTGCGTATAGCACTACTCAATATGAGCTCGTCCATTGATGTCTTTGGAACAACCTTGTCTGTGAATGACTTCATCTGCACTACCAATAAATCTGAAGTTATCTCCATATTTTTTAGCAATAATACTAGCATTTCAGCCACGGAGTGAATGGTCTAATTTGTATATTTGAACAGTTTTCTTCACTTCCCTTCACCTTTTGTTTGGCACTCTGTTTTAAATACAAGACCACAGTCTTCAATAAGGGCATACTTTTCCACTGTGTGTTAGAATCTGCACTTTTACTCAAGCAGTCATGATACTGCTGCTTTGTTGATATCCCTGTCAAATTCGGGGTAACATCTGGCTCCATGGGGGACGTGTGCTCTTGAAGAGAGCGCACGAGAACCTCATCATCTCTGAATGTTCGCAGACCAGTTTGAAGGAAAGAAGTGATGGGATGGCTTCATTCACATCCCATACTTTATTACAAAATGAAGACATACTGAAAATTTAAATGCTCATGCAAGAGCTTATTTTTCTTCCTACCTATCTAACTTAACATGAATCTAGCACACGTTAGGTGTAGGCATACAAGTAATGAAGCCATCTCAGCTCCTTGTTAACAGTAGAGCATCTCCCCATGTGTTTGGTCATTAACCAAAACAAGGTCTTATAAAATACGTTGTAGATCTGACCTGAAAATGCCACCAAAGTATGGCTGTCATAGAAGTGCTTACGCTGCAAACACAGGTCATCTTTCAAATCTCCAATCATATAGCACATTGGAGTGCACGCTTCATCAAGATAACACTGAAGAGGGCTTAGATAAGCATTGGGCAGGCCTTCGTCAAACTGGATTTTGTTATCCATAAGACTTTCATGAGACATATCTGCAACACAAATGTTATTAGTATCAAAATATACCTGATGTAGCATCTCATCTACATCATGAGGCTGTTCATAAGCTTGGGGCAGCTTCACATCTTCTATTATAGCTCTATCAGGGATCTCTTCAGCAATGTCTTCAACCAAGGTTTCTTGTACTGCTTCCTCAACCATATCTTCCATGGTTTGTTCTTCATGAATCTCTTCCTCAAGTTCATGATGGACCCTAGGGATGAGAGCATCATATTTTTTAGCAAGCTGCTCAATCTCATCTACTGTCCCATCGTGCCAGCGGAGGAGAAACCTCTCGAAAAAATTTGGCACTGAATCTATGGATTTATCCAACAAACCACAGAACCAGGTATTTGCATTATTTACCAAAGTTATGGCAAAAACAATCATAATTTCATCCTCATGATGAACATTAACATCAGCCATCAGTTTGCAGAAAGATGCAATATGATGGGTCGCTGAAACACCATCACTTCCACGAAATTCGGGAAGAATATCATGAATCTCAGGGTCGTAGCACTCACTAGGAAATCCATGGACTTTCGAGAAGTCCAGTGGGCCGTAAGCCTCGTGCCACATATCCCATGGTTCTTCCATAAATCAAACAATGCGGTACTTAATTTGAAAAGACGTGTTAAATCATACCTCGTACCAAACTTGTGGAGTCGCCAAGGTGAGCTTGAAAGCCTTCTGATGAGTGTGCTCACCTCTACACCCAATCGGATCTTCAAATCTGTAAAAGGACAAGGGCTCTATCCCTTCGTGGAGTCGCCATGTGAGAGGAATAATCTACAACGTAATCTCCCACAGATGTCAATGAAGCATAGTCTTCAAAATCCGGGAACTGGACTTTGTCCCCAGCAACGGCGCCAAAATGTTGTCGCCCGAAACTGGCACGCGGGTGCCGAAAGCCCAAGCCGCGGGCGCGCCGGCCCGGCGACAACCTCTCGAGAGAGAGGCCAATGTCACCACACCTTCTCTCTCCTCGCTTCAGGCTGGCTCTTCTCCAGCTCTAGGGGGGTTTCCCTAAGTTCGGATCTCTAAGGCAGGTGCAGCTAAGGGCAGGGTGATCTGAAGAGGCTGCCTTAGAGAAACTTGGGTAGCAGAAAGGAAAATAAGTTGGATTGATGGGTAGGAAGGGAAGGGAGGATCAGTCCTCTAGGGAAAGGCCAGTGCCAGTATCAGAAGGGCGAATGGAGTCAGAAGGGGAATCAGAAAGGCTTTGCGTTTTGCAGAAGGGAGATCAGGCTGGTCCGCTCCATAATCAGAGGCCAGGAGAATAGTAGTATAACTGACTACTTTCCATTACTCCTGGACCTCCGAGAACATGGCAGCGACAAGCAACTTGGCAGCCGCAAATGCTTGCCCAACGTGCTAGATTGTTAGCCTTCTATGCCGGCTTAGTCTACAACTTAAGAAAACACAAGATTACCACTGAAATACCCAACATGTCCAAAAAGCTCAACAATGAATTTCTTTATTAACTCTAGGGAAAAAACCTCCCAGCCCAAAAACTTTCCCCAGTTTACAATGAAGAGCTATGCTCTTATAGGCCCAAAAAGACTCTCCAAAAAGTCTAAAAAATAAAATGTAATAAAAAAATAAAAATAAGGAAAAAGTGGTTTTAGATCCACTTTTCTCTCCTAAGCAAATATGTGACCAATTTTTTATTAAATGGAACTCATGCTTTGACTAATTATTACATGTCAAAGAAACTACACGTAACCCCAACAGGACTCAACTTCTCTGGCGGTGGAAATCCGATCAGATATTTGTCATTCAATAAAGTGGGTCATTCGGTGAATCATCCATTTGCTACCAGATTCAAAACGTGGCAACAAGATACTATAAACCCACGAACTGCAATTGTAGTCGGTGTTTAATGAAGATGTGGGTGATTGGGTGGACAGATGTTCCTCACAACTCCACGTGGTGAAGCCGATTCCACTAACAACCCGTGAGTTGCTCCATCACCTGGTTGATTCAGTGGATAGACGCTAGTACGGAGAGTTCAAGTAACTGGTTGCCAAGAGGAACGTGGAGACAAGTAGATTTCCACTCGGCTGCCAAAGAAAAGACTTGTGATCTCCGATTAAATTCTACAACAGTCATACCTAGCTGAACATCGAGCTCACCATTTTCCATTATGCGCTGAGTGGTTGTCAAATTTAATGGCGGATGATTAAGCTCGGCTGCAAAACGTGGCCTTTTAATTTTTAATGACTCAACCCATGAGCTGCCTGAACGTTTAGCTGCCAAAGAAAATCGGGATGCTGCTCCCAACTCCACGATTCAGGTGATAACTGTGAGGGCTGCTAATGCGTGGTGGATTCTTGTGCTACTGAACCCTGAGCTCTCCAAATTCCACAAGAGCCCTCGACTTCAGCGACTAAATGGTGATTTTATAAAATCGATTTGTGACTGCGTGGTCTTCTGTAAACTGTAAATGTGCCCCTCTAAAGCATCAATCTCCTCTCGTGAAGTTCTTTTCTTAGCTGCTCCATCTCGATTTGGTTCAACAGTCACAATCCTCAAAGTTTTGCACACTAGATGCATGGTAACAAACAAATCGTTCAACAATTGCTGATGTTCTGACCTATCATTACAAGTAACTGGAAGGTATAACTCAATAACATAGTCATCATTTCTAGTATAAGTGCTCTGCAAATGAACACCAACAGCCGCATTCAGGCCAAACATTCGTGCATAATGCACAAGGGGGTATTTCATAATATTGAAGCTTTTCATATCACTTGAAAAGTATGGTTGGTTGGAGGCAAAGGCTTTTCCTGGAACTCCCTGGCCTACCTCCAAATGGTATTCAGAGCAAGCAGCCCGGTAACCTAATAAGTGACTATCTGTCACATAATATGCCATATGCTGAATTGACAAGCATGTTCGTCCTGTGTTCTTATTTAAAATTTTATAGCTCTTTTTACTCGAGTTCTCATCAACTGGGAGATTTGAATGTCTGCATGGAATCCACGTCTGAGCTAGTGGCAATTTGTGAGTCTCGCAAACTGCTGTCACAAATTCTAATATCTCATCTAGAACAGAAAGACGGTACCGACAAGTGATCTGTGATCTGGGATGATCCCATACCTCTTGGGAATTTAAATTCACAGTCTGCAGCTTATCCAGGAGCTCTAATCCAATGTGCTAACAGGTAGTCCCAAGTTGTTCTTCCTGGAAACCCCATTGTCCAAGAAGAATCGCTCTTGCCTTTTCAAAGCTAACAATAGATTCCAGCCGTTTGCATATAGCACTACTCAGTATGAGCTCGTCCATTGATGTCTTTGGAACAACCTTGTCTGTGAATGACTTCATCTGCACTACCAATAAATCTGAAGTTATCTCCATATTTTTTAGCAATAATACTAGCATTTCAGCCAGGGACTGAATGGTCTAATTTGTATATTTGAACAGTTTTCTTCACTTCCCTTCACCTTTTGTTTGGCACTCTGTTTTAAATACAAGACCACAGTCTTCAATAAGGGCATACTTTTCCACTGTGTGTTAGAATCTGCACTTTTACTCAAGCAGTCATGATACTGCTGCTTTGTTGATATCCCTGTCAAATTCGGGGTAACACACCAAGGATTAATGAGCACTTAAGTTGCAGCCCAAATTATGTTGTTGAGGACTTAAAAGATGAATATATTGCAGAAACAACATATGGATCAGATTTCAAAACCTCAAGTGCACTGCATGAAATTGATCCAGTGATGGAAATTGAAGAGGAGAAACATCTACAAGAACCTCATCTTCTTGCAGGGTCATTGAAGATGGATGAACAAAAGATCCAAGAGGCCCTAAAAATTTTCCATGAAACTCATGCTTCAGTTTCAAATATGTGTTGGGAAGCTGCTTTAATGGAATACCAATCTTCCTTTCAAGCCATGGAGAATATCCAGAAAGCAATGTCCACAGTCAAAGGTAATTTCTCACAATTGCTTTCAGATAGAAATGACATGTTTGAGCTTGTTGAGTTATTGCGGGAAGCATCACTGCATGATCAAGATATTATTTGCATATATGAAGAAGAGAAATACAAGATCAAAGGTGATTTGTTGGCCACCCAAGATTCGTTAAGATACACTCAAAGTGCCCTCTTAAAATCACAAATGAAGATAGAACAATTCCAACAAGAGTGGCAAGAATTGGCTCAATCCTCAACATTTCCTGAGAGTCATCCATTTTGGGTAAATGGAATAAAAAATTCCATGGAAGAACCTCATGAGTGGGTGGACCATGAGGATCATTCTCTACGGTATGTGCTTGAAGAGTATGCAAAATAGTTTGATGAGAACCAAACACTCGATTTCTTTCCAAGGAAACTTGAGCTGTTCCTTGAAGACAGTCACTCTCCCATGGAAGAGTGGGATGAGAGAACCCAATTTGGGCCATCCAATAATGAAAAATTTTCATCCATAAGTCTGATTACTGAAGTTTGTAGACATGCAAACAAGGTTGACAATTCCTTCCCACATGTCCTAGATTCAGCAACACCAATGGGGAATGAACAGTGGGTGAAGAAATTTTTCTGGTTTGTGTCACATGTACAACAAGGGGATCATGATTTGTCTCCATGGGAGATAGATTCTATTGCAGAAGAGATGGATGATTATAGATCATATAAATCAGAAAGAAATATCCATGATTCATCCACTGGATGGTTGGATAGAGGAATCACTGAAGAGGAAAATATGGAAGGTAAAAATTTTATGTCTTGTTGCAAGAATTTTTTTTTTAATATTGCTGATTTTTCTATGATTTACAAGCAACAGAAAAGGAATGTCTGTGTAGCCACTTTTGACAAGAAGGAATTAGATCTACACTTACTTTCAATGTGTGGGTCAATTGATGGAGTTTTGCACCCTTGGATCAATGGCAGAGAGTTGAGCCATTGGATGAAGAGGGGAGCACCTGTTGAGTTCCATAGAGACCATGATACCTCGTTATTTGAGGGAAACATGAACATGACTGATTTTGATTCAACTTACTCTCTTTTGGAGCAGCATTTTAGAACATGGGATCCTCACCCTTGTCACTTGAGTTTCATGTATACCACACTTGTTCCTTGTGTGCATTGGTCACATCAGAACATTTCAATTGGAATGGAACGACTGGTGGAATTGTGGCCTCACTTTTTGGAGGAATATTTGGGGATGCATAGTCTTTCTTTGATTCATCCCTACATTGGAGAGTTGCATATCTTGATTGAAGGTCCCTCAAAGTTTCAGGTTTGCATTGGAAAGGATGATTTTCCAATATGGTGGCATGATGTTTTCATCTTTCCCAACATTTCAAATGATGTTGATTTTTTCTTGTTACTAATGTTTGGGGAGATGCAGCATGAACAGTGGGATCTAGGCACTGTTTTTCTTAATAGATTTTTTTGGACAGTATTCCCATACATGAGAGTTCCATATAAGCAATGGGATCCTGGCATTGTTTGTCCTTGGAGAAGTTGTTTGCATGTTGGCATGATGGAGCAAGCCAACCCTATTTTGAACCAGTTCATCTATGTTGCACTTGGTTTCAGTTTCCCACATAGGGAACACCTCATTGGATGGACTTATAGTTTACATAGTAGTAGTATATTTTCATTTCTGATGTTCATATGGGATCTTGACACACTTTCCAGATACTTCACTTGGATAGAAGTAGGCATGTTCAATTACAGATGTAGTGAATATTTTATGGGAGAGAGGATTATGATCAGAGTAGTGCAACAAAAGCATGATGGACCTCTTGGGATACTTTGCTTGAGGACAAGCAATCTTGCGAAGGGAGGACTGTCATGTTCCCATTTTGACAGCACCATGAAGTAGATCGAACCCCATGGATCCTAGTGACAGATTGAATTAAATAATTAATAAGGGGTTAAGATGATGCAATTAATTAATTAGGTATGTGCATTTAATTTTATCCATAGTTGCTACCCACTTGGAATAAATAATTATGGAGCATTTAATATTATTGCTGCAATTAATATTTTTATTAATTATGCAATTAAATGATAAACTTGCCAAGTCAAGTAAGCACTAGTGTCCAAAAAAGTTGCTGAAAATGAGAAAAGAGGAATATTTTAGGAAAAGCAGCATAAATCCAGAAAGCAAGATAAAACAGGAAAAGCAGGAAAGTTCAGAAAAGAAGGAAACTCAAAAAAAGAGGAAAAATAATGAAAGGCAAAGCAAAGAAAAGAAAGGAAAGTATGTCCACTCATGGGTGACCTATTCTCACAAGTCACCAAGCCAAGTAACTTGCTCAACAGGTCAACATTAATTCTATAAAAGAAGTATTCCAGCTCCATTATTTAGTTTTGATGATTTGACATTGTGGTTATGTTATGTGAGCATACTTTTTGAGTGTTGTGCCTCAGACCATTGGGTGATGATCCCCAAATCCCTCCTCCCTTCTCTTCCATCTCCATTTCTATCTATTGCAGGTTTATGGAGTGCTAATGTCAGCAATTGAAGCTTATTCCAAAAGTTATTATAGCCTCCATCAAGTTCAGGTCGAGCTCCAGTGAATCCCATGCTTCACCTATGCTCACAGCCCCTTGCTGGTCAAGATTCGGGCCTCCTGCCCCTTAATTTTGGAAGAATATTTGTAATGGTTAGTCAATACTGTAATTTATGT
The DNA here is from genome assembly GCA_001517045.1 of Pseudotsuga menziesii. Taxonomy (NCBI): domain Eukaryota; kingdom Viridiplantae; phylum Streptophyta; class Pinopsida; order Pinales; family Pinaceae; genus Pseudotsuga; species Pseudotsuga menziesii. Next base: position 339,492 of record LPNX010746390.1, on the reverse strand, counting down.
TCTGTAGTGTCATAAGTTTCTAAACATTACATTTATCAGGTCGAGATGTCTCAGACCCTGAAGGATATTATGTCAGTTTTGTTACCACCTAAGTTGTACTTAGTGGTTTTTTATGAAGTGAGCCTGGTGAACTGGACAGGTTTAACTTGTTTGGACTTCAAAAATACCTTTGGAAGTACTTCTGGGAAGTGCTTGTTGTATCATATCACATGTTCATACCCCATGGGGGAATTGTAATAAATGTTCTAGCATGATATTGTCTGTAAAAGACTCGGTCTCTTAGACTTCATTTGTCAATCCGATCAGCCCAGGGTGTTTTCTCCCTTGGTTATTATTGGTTGTTGAACAAACGACTGATAATTTCTGAGTTTTTCACTCCATACCTCCAAAGTTGGGGTGGTCAGCTTGGCATTTAGGCCTATTGAGGTTATTAGAGTCTATGTGTCAATGTATAAGCATGCTAGACATCTTTTTTGAGTCATATGAACATGTCTAAGTCCCCCTAGGTGTTTTTCAATTTTTCAATTTTTTAATTTTTTCAGTGTTTTTTATTAAATTAAAATTTTCCAAAACTTAGGCTATTTTTTAATAGTTTAATTGCAAAAAATTTATTTTGTAATAAAAGTGGGCCAAATAATTGGTTTCAATCATGTAGGTGCTCATTTTTAAGCTAAGAGCACCATGTAAACCCATGGACCCACTTTTTCCTAAGTTTTGAGTGATCTTCCATCACTCAGGTCAGAAAGCCCCAAAAATCAATTATTGATTATTTTAATTAATAAATTGATGAATAATGGAGCAAATCCAAAATCAATAAATCAATGGATTCTCAACCGATTTGACTGAAATCAATCAGAACTAGAGCAGATTGACTGGATCTGACAAATCCTTGACTGAAGGAGGGGATCAAATCATATCCAGACTTGATCTACAGCTGTCTTCATAGGGAATTGTGCCCTCTCTCTCTCCTCCACATGTGTGGACTCTCCTGGATGCTCTGTGGGCCAATGTGGCGGTGTATAGGTTGATGTGTCAGCTCAATCAAGCCCCTGGTTGACAAGTAGGCTCAGTACAGCTTCAGTTCTGCATTGATGAACTCTCCATCAGTTGATTTCACTTGATTCCATGAGGAATTGCACCCCCCCTGGGTTGGATGGCCTACAAATTGTATATATCCAGGCACAGCCTCCTCTTCCAGGATAGTTAGAAATGGGATTGAGGTGATGCTGCTATTGTAACTCTATAATTCTTCATTTGAAATAAAGAAAATCTTTGGAGGAAATACGGTGTGGTGCCATTACATGTGTGGATGATTATTGCCATCGTTTTACTGAGGTAACCTGTATCTGTGGTCATTTTTTGCTAATTTCTTGTAGATCTGTGGTTAAGATTGGTAATTAGTTTTTTACAATCTTGATAGGAAAGGTGTTGTTCAATAATTTTATTGACTATCACTCTCCTTGGATGCATGTTTAGAGATCTAGATTTAGCATGTCCTATAAGCTTATATGCATGTTATCTTGAATCTCTTTGTATGTACTAATTGGATCTCACAAGTTTCTTGGCAAGTTCTTTGATTTCAGCTGAGTTGCAGGTTCATACTTTGGAGAGGATGCTGATCTAGTTTGCTTCTTCATTCTCCTCAAAACATTTCAAAGGCATAGTCCCTCGACATTCCACCTGAAATCTCTACTGCGGATCTTCAAGGAAACCAGCACTTTTCTCCTCTTCTTCCTCCCTCAAAATCAACACTTTACCCGGTTACTTGGTTCAGTTCATAGCTGTGATTTCATTTGGATCTGTTTCATCAAAGTAAAATATACATAGATATAATATTTCATAGCTCATAACCCAGATATTGCACTTAAAAAGGTTTCATAAACATTCTAGATCTAGCTATAGGGAAATCGTCTTTTTTGCATGAAAATTTAAAGGAAACTTGTAGATCCCATGCATTAGATTTCCTTTTGCTGTTATTAAATTCAATATTTTGCAATATCAGTGCATTTTTGTTGGCTGCACAAACAGCAATCCAATATCCCAAGGAAAGCTTGCTTTCCTTGGTTCCTTTTCTACCTGTTTAGCTAGTTTTAACTTCATTTTTTGTGAGATAAGGTAGGCTGATCCAAAGGTACTCTTAAAGTGATTTTGTGAATTTTTTATTCTAATATGCTCATTTTCTTTTAGCAGGTCTGACAGAAGGGAAATGAAGCTGCTATCTGAAGTGGCCTTAGGAGCGCTCAAATCCCCCCAGGGGTCTCCTTTTTCACTAAAAACTCAAGACTTTTCCAAAGTTGTAAAATCTTGGTTTCAGCCTGTATAAGGACCAAGAAGTTTCTGATAATTTCAGTTCACTGATTCTGTAACCAATAATAAATAAAATTATCTTTGGAATAGGCTCTTTCGAGCCCATTCCCCATCCCCCCTGGGGATATTTGTGTTGGTGTCTTTTTCGTCGATTTATGTTTATTTATTTTTTACTAACATTGATCTAATTTGCAGGTTAGTATACTTGATTTTGTTATTAATTCCATACTCCATATATTACATTTCAAAGTAATCATAATACTTACCCCACGATTTCCCGATTGACCCGAAAGGGGAAAGAGATTCGTGGTAGGATTAATTAAGAAACTAGAACTATGTAGCTGTTTGATTTTTTCTATAATTTTTTTATCAGCAACATTAAAATTAACCCCTCCTCGATTCCCCGATTGAGATCCACTTGGATCAAAAGAGGTTCTTGGAGGCTTTTCTTTTAAACAAGAACACCCATTTTAAAACTTACTAAAATTGACAAGACTCCAGTGTGTATGCTCTGCACTTGGCTGTGGTTCATCCGATCAGTCAAGATGTATCAAAAGCACTTGGGTGACTAGTATAATTAGGACTTACTCTCCCCAACTGACAAACCATCAGGGTAAAATCCAACACCTAGATCAAACCTCTACAGTGGCAAAATACCCAAAGGAAGCGGGAACTTCTGAAAAGTGACCTCGGGGCATCGATCTATGTCACACCCTAACAGGTGTGTTATGAAAAATAGCCCCAGAGACTCCATTTCATCCCATGTATTCCTTGCGGGTAACCATAAAGGTTTAGTTTTTGACATACTCCAAGCACTCTAGGGTATATCTAGAGTCCCCCTTTGCCTAATTTAATCAACTCATACTTCACATTTAACTTAAAACATACCAAGATGCAATCAAAAAACATTCACTCCAAGCACATCCAAGCACGTCGATCTTATTGATTTGACTCCATTTTAAGGCACTGGTCATTTTTGCTTCATATATACATTCTGTATCAGCTTTGTGCTTTCGTGTGTTTATTTTCGTATCTCGTCATCTTTAATTGTCTATAGTTAAAATATTCAAACTCCTAAGTAACTGATTCAGTTTAACTTCATCACACTAAGAACTCATCCTTAGTAACTTAAATAGGGTCTACCCCCCTTGGCTTCGTTAGGAGTTGAGCCTAAACGGAGGAGTCAAGAACAAGGTGACAGCCTTGACTCAAGACTTGCCCCCAAGGACACACCAAGTGGCTTGAAGATTTCTGCCATGTGACACAAGTGTGTGAAAGGTGGAAACACTTTTTGGTGCCGTTGCCGGGGATAAATATTTTTATTCCCGAGTACGACTTAGATTAAATTTTTTCTAAACAACTAAAAAGATAAAAAAAACTTTTGATTGATCTAGTCTTTAAAAAACATAAAAATTAAAACTCGATCCATCTGGTGACTCCACTGTCTAACATCCCTTCAAGAATTTCTACCCGAAGAAACCGTCAACAATTATTCAATCCTCTCCCTGATCCCAAAAGGTTTATTAGGGAAAGATTGAATAGGAATAATTCTCGTAGAAACCTTGAAGATTTAGGAGACCAATCCCTCTCAGATATCCATCACATATTTGTAGAGAGTCATACTTTCCAATCTCAAGAAATGACGGATTTTTACAAACCCCTTGAATTTTCTCAGATAGTAGGTGCTCCTCATAACATTCTGAATGATGCTATCAAGAAGCTCCCCAGGTTCAAGGGAAATAATGCTACCACTACCAAGACTCATCTCCGAAAGTTTGAAAGGCACCTAGTCAGTTACTGCGATAATGTTGCCTCTAACCATGAAGATATCAAAATGAATCTCTTTGCTTTATCCTTAGAGGATGATGTTGCGGAGTGGTATGAAAACCTTGGTGATGATTCATATAAAACCCTTAATGAATTCCTAGTAGGTTTTAAGAAGAAATGGGGGCAAAAGAAAGAACCAAGACATTTGCTTGCTTCCCTTCATAATATAAAGAAAATGGAGAATGAAACCATGGATGAATTTAATACTAAGTTCAGGCGTGTGGTTACGGACCTCCCTAGAGACATCAAGCCAAGGGATGCCTCCATATTGATATCCTACATCGAAGCTTTCATTGGTGATTTGAGATACCAATTAAGGGATAAAGATCCGATCGATCTAAAAACTGCTCAAGATCTGGCCGAGAAAATAGAAAGGAATATGCAATCTTCGAGCAAATCCAACATTCCAGGTTACACTAGGGGAAACACTTCGTACAACAAAGAGAAGGGAAAGGCCATTGAATTAGAGGAAAAGGAAACCTCTAAAGACCCCATGGAAAAGGTAACTAGCCTGTTGGAAAAATTCATGACAAACCAATCTGAGCAATTGAATAAAATTCAGAACAGAATAGTTACATTGGAGAGAAATAATGGACCTAGGAATTTTCAACCAAAACAGAATCAAGTATATCAAAGGAAGTTTCCTCAGCAAGAGCCTAGGATTCCAAACCAGTTAGACTCAACTAACCCGATAGATGAACTAATTCCATGGTGCAGACCTTGTGAGCAATTCCACCCAGAAAGTACTTGCTACATAGCAAACCAGGTTATAGAACATGGGATGGCGGAGGTTAGTAATCAGGAAACAACATCAAGCGAGTCTGATCATGTGTACATGGTAGGCCGAACCTATCCTCTATCAAACCAGCATTGGCATCAGGCCACAGATTACAGTTTCGAGAAGGATCTCCTGTCTAAATTTTATGGTATAATGCCTCCTCTGGAATAAATTAAGGAAATGAAGGAGAAGGGAGCTGTGTATAAAAGAAGAGAAAAGCAATCACTGTCTAAACACTACAAGCCAAAGGTAACCACTCCTCCCCTCCCAGATCCTCCTATTGTCCCTGAGTCAAATATTGATATGGGAGAATGGATAAGTAGTGCTAAGATTCATGTTTTTGCAACTGATGTCCTTAAAATTCCCGGTCAAAAAGAAAATTTGTTGAAAGCCTTAGAGGATAGTAAAAGTAAAGCTCATAATATTATCGAAGAGGATCCTCTTCCTAATAATAATGCTATATTTTAAGCTGAACATATTGAACCCATATATATGCCCATAGTCCTCAACAGTGTTGATCCGAGAAGAGAAGATCACCCACCTTTTTATGTCTCCCTCTTAGTTGATAAAATTGTCCTTCATAACTATATGTTAGATTTAGGAGCTTCATCAAATGTCATGACAAGAAAAGTAATGGAGCAATTAAATCTAAGGGTCACCCGACCCTACCACAATGTTTGTGCCATGGATGCAAGAGAAATTGAAGTGGTGGGGATAATCTTAAATTTACAAGTTAAGTTGGCTAAGTACCCTGATATCGACATGTCGATGGATGTGGTGGTGATAGATGTTCCAGATAATTGGGGTATGTTGTTATCCAGAAAATGGGCCACAACTCTTGGTGGGCACATTCAAATGGATTGGACATATGCTACTATACCTGCATCAGAGAACACTAGGGTGATTCTCCACAGAGAAAAGCTGAGGAAACGGCATGTAGAAAACCCTAAGAAGCCCGGAAATGAATTTTTTCATTTCACTGATAATTTTGGAAACTATGATATTTTGTCAAATTTCATGGCCCCCATTAAGGAAAACATTAAAAATGAAAATATCGATGAATTTTGGCAAATGTACTTTGATGGTGCTTATTCCAAAACCGGAAAGGGTGTGGGCATCATGGTCATCTCTCCTTCAAATAAAGTCTACAACTTTGCATTCAGGTTAGAGTTTGAAGCATCAAACAATGTAGCCGAGTATGAGGCATTACTCCTAGGGTTAGAAACCACTAAAGATATGGGGATAAAGATGTTGAACATAAAAGGTGATTTAGATTTAGTTGTCCTCCAGATTAAGAATTAATATCAATGCAAAAATGACAAACTAAGAAAGTATAGGAATGCCACATGGGACACTATGGAATGGTTTGATGCACTTAACATTCAAAAGGTCCATAGGGAAATGAATGGGTTAGAAGATAAATTAGCAGTAGCAGCATCCACCCTCTAGCAATTGGATGAAATGATTAATGGGAATGGAAAGATGGAAATAAATTTCAGACCTTCAATTCCAGATAATATAGACCACTGGCAAGTGTTCAAAGATGATGAGCAACTCTTGAGAATCATCCACAATCTACAAGAGTTTGAGGGTTGCAAGATCAGTTATCAGCAGGAAGGTAAAGAGTATCAGGAGTGCGAGGATAATGAAAGGAATCACATCCTGAGTAGCCTTATATCTTTTGAGAATATTTTCGATCGTTAGGATCATCATAAAAAAATAAAAATAAAAATAAAAAAATTGGGAATTATATGGAAATAAACATAGGAACTGACAAGGATCCCAAGTTAATAAAAATTGGAAAAGGTACTTCGGAAAAGGAAATGAACAACTTGATCAACCTAATCAAATATTATAGAGATGTGTTGGCCTTTAGTTATGATGAGCTTAAAGCCTATAGGGAGTATGTGTTTCAACACACTATTCTCAT
>LPNX010746390.1:290418-332505 GCA_001517045.1 Pseudotsuga menziesii | reverse complement strand
TTCATAAGAAGATTCATCCCAAACTTAGCAGAATTAATGAAACCTCTACAAAAGCTATTAAAGAAAGATGCTAAGTTTGAGTGGACAGATGAAGGGAAACATGCATTCAATTCCATCAAAAATGCCATATCCATGTCCCCGGTCTTGACTAGTCCATATTATTCCAAGGAATTCCAAATATTTTTCTTTGCCTCAGAAGACACCATTGCCGGTGTTTTACTTCAAAAGAATAAGGAGGGACAAGAGCAACCCATAGCCTTTATGAGTAGAGCCTTACAAAATTCATAATTCAAGTATACCACGATGGAGAAACAGGCCTATGCTCTTGTCAAGTCCCTTAAACATTTCAGAACTTATATAGGTTACTCCAAAATCATTGGATATGTACCCCATGCAGCTGCTAAAGATATCATGTCCCAGCAGGATTGTCTAGGAATCAGGGGTAAGTGGGTTTCAAAAATTCAGGAATATGATTTGGAGATAAGACCTACTAAATTAATTAAGGGACAGGGTCTTGCAAAGATGTTGACCCAAGGAAATGAGAAGGCTTTAGGAATAATCTGCCAGAGTGGCAATTCAGAGCAAAGTGTATAAGATGAGTTTTCGAGATTAGAGCAGCACCCCTGGTACAGCAACATCATATTTTTCCTCCGCAACCTTACATGCCCCGATAACTTACTGGGTCATAAAAGAAGGGCATTAAGGTTAAAGGAAACTAAGTATTGTTTGACCAAAGATGGTTTGGGTTGGAGAAACCCAAATGGTTTGATACTTATATGTGTCGATGAACCTGAGTCCAAGAAACTCATGGTTGAGTTCCATTCAAGATTTTGTGGTGGACATTTTGCAGCTAAAACAACCGCCCACAAAATCCTTAGAGCAGGCTACTATTGGCCAAACCTATTTTCAGATGTGCAAAAGGCTATCAGATTTTGTCCCCAGTGTCAGTTATTCACCGGAAAGCAACAAATGAAAGCCTTGCCTCTAAATCCAATAGTAGTCCAAGCCCCTTTTCAGCAATGGGGGCTTGACTTCATCGGTAAGTTCAAGGATAACTCAAGCAATAGTTACTCTTGGATTCTTACCGCCACGGATTATTTTACCAAGTGGGTAGAGGCAATACCCACCAAAAAGGCAACCGATGCCATAGTCATGGATTTCCTAGAAGATAAAATCATCACAAGATTCAGTGTGCCAGCTAGAATAATCATGGATAATGGCCCATGCTTTGTTTCTTCCGAGATGTCGTCTTTCTGTTTCAAGTACGGCATTATCCTATCTCACTCATCTAATTACTATCCCCAAGGAAATTGTCTAGCATAATCAAGTAACAAGAACTTAATGACCATAATCAAAAAAATTGTGGGTGACAATAAGAAGGCTTGGGATAGCAATATCAAATTGGCATTATGGGCCGATAGGATCACTAAGAAAAGTTCAACAAGGAGGAGCCCTTTCGAACTAGTCTATGGCCTTGATGTTACCTTACTAGTCCATCTAAAGCTTCTAATTTATCAACTCCTCCAGACATTCAACTCAGATCAAGAGGGCATCCAAAATAGAATAAACCAGTTGATCTAGCTAGATGAGAGCAGAAGAGACTCTCTTGACCATAGTATCAAAAATTCAGACAAGGTCAAGAGAGCCTTTGATAAATCTACCCGGCCAGGTTCCTTCCAAGTAGGTGACACGGTTCTACGTTGGGACAAACAACGGGAAAAACCTGGGAAACATGGAAAGCTCGACAGCTTGTGGTTGGGACCATACATCATCGATGAAATAGCAGAAACAAACTCCTTCTATCTAAATGACTTGGAAGGAGAAATACTAAGCTTACGAGTGAATGGTTTCCTCCTCAAGCTATTTTTCGCCGAGACGGTTTGATGCCTTTAGTGGCATCGGTGGTTTCATGGCCAATTTCTAAACCTTGCCCTGCATGTATTTCTAAATTGTATATATCATATTGTTGTATCATAGATATTGTTGTATTATAGTTATTTTGTACCATGTTGAAAATTTTCCTTTGTATATTAGTTTGTAAAATATTCCTTTTTGTACATTATAGATTAATTATGTACATTAGTTTGTTTTTATAGCTATTTTTTTCTTATATATACATGTTAATGACAAACTCTAATTGCCTCGTAGGACCCAGAGATTCCAGAGTTCTCACATCCTCTCCTTTGAACAGAAGATCAGTCAAAGAATGTGTCCCAGATGGAGCCAGAATGTTACCACATAAGTTGTACTTAGTGGTTTTTTATCAAGTGAGCTTGGTGAACCAGACAGGGTTAACTTGTTCGGACTTCAAAAAGACCTTTTGAAGTACTTCTGGGAAGTGCTTGTTGTATCATATCACATGTTCATACCCCATGGGGGAATTGTAATAAATGTTCTAGCATGATAATGTCTATAAAAGACTCGGTCTCTTAGACTTCATTTGTCAATCCGATCAGCCTAGGGTGTTTTTTCCCTTGGTTATTATTGGTTGTTGAACAAACGACTGATAATTTTTGAGTTTTTCACTCCATACCTCCAAAGTTGGGGTGGTCAGCTTGGCATTTAGGCATATTGAAGTTATTAGAGTCTATGTGTCAATGTATAAGCATGCTAGACATCTTTTTTGAGTCATATGAACATGTCTAAGTCCCCCTAGGTGTTTTTCAATTTTTCAATTTTTTAATTTTTTCAGTGTTTTTTATTAAATTAAAATTTTCCAAAACTTAGGCTATTTTTTAATATTCTAATTGGAAAAATTGATTTTGTAATAAAAGTGGGCCAAATAATCGGTTTCAGTCATGTAGGTGCTCATTTTCAAGCTAAGAGCACCATGTAAACCCATGGACCCACTTTTTCCTAAGTTATGAGTGATCTTCCATCACTCGGGTCAGAAAGCCCCAAAAATCAATTATTGATTATTTTAATTAATAAATTGATGAATAATGGAGCAAATCCAAAATCAATAAATCAATGGATTCTCAACCAATTTGACTGAAATCAATCAGATCTGGAGCAGATTGACTGGATCTGACAAATCCTTGACTGAAGGAGGGGATTAAATCAGATCCAGACTTGATCTACAGCTGTCTTCATAGGGAATTGTGCCCTCTCTCTCTCCTCCACACGTGTGGACTCTCCTGGATGCTCTGTGGGCCGATGTGGCGGTGTATGGGTTGATGTGTCAGCTCAATCAAGCCCCCAATTGACAAGTAGGCTCATTACAGCTTCAATTCTGCATTGATGAACTCTCCATCAGTTGATTTCACTTGATTCCATGAGGAATTGCACCCCCCCTGGGCTGGATGGCCTGCAAATTGTATATATCTAGGCACAGCCTCCTCTTCCAGGCTAGTTAGAACTGGGATTGAGGTGTTGCTGCTATTGTAACTCTGTAATTCTTCATTTGAAATAAATAAAATCTTTTGAGGCAATACAGTCTGGTGCCATTACATGTGTGGATGATTATTGCCATTGTTTTACTGAGGTAACCTGTATCTGTGGTCATTTTTTGCTAATTTCGTGTAGATCTATGGTTAAGATTGGTAATTAGATTATTACAATCTTGCTAGGAAAAGTGTTGTTTAATAATTTTATTGACTGTCACTCTCCTTGGATGCATGTTTAGAGATCTAGATTTAGAATGTCTTATAAGCTTATATGCATGTTATCTTGAATCTCTTTGTATGTACTAAACGAATCTCACAAGTTTCTTGGAAAGTTCTTTGATTTCAGTTGAGTTGCAGGTTCATACTTTGGAGAGGATGCTGATATAGTTTGCTTCTTCATTCTCCTCAAAACATTTCAAAGGCATAGTCCCTCGACATTCCACCTGAAAGCTCTACTGCGGATCTTCAAGGAAACCAACACTTTTCTCCTCTTCTTCCTCCCTCTAAATCAACACTTTATCCAGTTACTTGTTTCAGTTCATAGCTGTGATTTCATTTGGATCTGTTTCATCAAAGTAAAATATACATAGTTCTGATATTTCATAGCTCATAACCTAGATCTTGCACTTAAAAAGGTTTCATAAGCATTCTAGATCTAGCTGTAGGGAAATCGTCTTTTTTGCATGAAAATTTAAAGGAAACTTGTAGATTGCATGCATTAGATTTCCTTTTGATGTTATTCAATTCAATATTCTGCAATATCAGTGCATTTTTTTTGGCTGCACAAAAAACAAGCCAATATCCCAAGGAAAGCTTGCTTTCCTTGGTTCTTTTTCTGCCTGTTTAGCTAGTTTTAACTTCATTTTTTGTGAGATAAGGTAGGCTGATCCAAAGGTACTCTTAAAGTGATTTTGGGCATTTTTTATTCTAATATTCTTGTTGTCTTTTATCATGTCTAAGAGAATGGAAAGGAAGCTGCTGTTCGAAGTGGCCTCAGGAGCGCTCAAATCCCCCCGGGGTCTCCTTTTTCACTAAAAACTCAAGACTTTTCCAAAGTTGTAAAATATTGGTTTCAGCCTGTATAAGGACCAAGAAGTTTCTGATAATTTTAGTTCACTGATTCTGTAACCAATAATAAATAAAATTATCTTTGGAATAGGCTCTTTCGAGCCCATTCCCCATCCCCCCTGGGGGGATTTGTGTCGGTGCCTTTTTCGTTGATTTCTGTTTATTTATTTTTTACTAGCATTGATATAATTTGCATGGTAGTATACTTGATTTTTTTATTAATTCCATACTCCATATCTTACATTTCAAAGTAATCGTAATACTTACCCCATGATTTCTCGATTGACCCGAAAGGGGAAAGAGATTCCTGGTAGGATTAATTAAGAAACTAGAACTATGTAGCTGTTTTCTTTTTTCTATCATTTTTTTATTAGCAACTTTAAAATTAACCCCTCCTCGATTCCCCGATTGAGATCCACTTGGATCATAAGAGGTTCTTGGAGGATTTTCTTTTAAACAATAACATCCATTTTAAAACTTACTAAAATTGACAAGACTCCAGTGTGTATGCTCTGCACTTGGCTGCGGTTCGTCTGATCAGTCAAGATGTATCAAAAGCACTTGGGTGACTAGTATAATTAGGACTCACTCTCCCCAACTAACAAACCATCAGGTGAAAATACAACACCTAGATCAAACCTCTACAGTGGCAAAATACCCCAAGGAAGTGGGAAATTCTGAAAAGTGACCTCAGAGAACATATCTCTATCACACCCTAACGGGTGTGTTACGAACAATAGCCCCAGAGACTCCATTTCATCCTACATATTCCTTGCGGGTAGCCGTAAAGGTTTAGTTTTGGACATACTCCAAGTACTCTAGGGTATATCTGGAGTCCCCCTTTGCCTAATTTAATCAACTCATACTTCACATTTAACTTAAAACATACCAAGATGCAATCACAAAACATTCACTCCAAGCACATGCAAGCACATCGATCTTATTGATTTGACTCCATTTTAAGGCACTGGTCATTTTTGCTTCATATATACATTGTGTATCAACTTTGTGATTTCATGTGTTTATTTTCATATCTCGTCATCTTTAATTGTCTATAGTTAAAATATTCAAACTCCTAAGTAACTGATTCAGTTTAACTTCATCACACTAAGAAATCATCCTTAGTAACTTAAATAGGGTCTACCCCCCTGGCTTCATTAGGAGTTGAGCCTAAACGGAGGAGTCAAGAACAAGGTGACAGCCTTGACTCGAGACTTTCCCCCAAGGACACACCAAGTGGCTTGAATATTTCTGCCATGTGACCCAGGTGTGTGAAAGGCAGCAACAAGTTTCATTAAAAGACTCTATTTTATCAGTGTATGGGGGAATTGAGTGAATATGTGTGTTGTAATGTATATTTCATGATGGGGAAGGGATTCAAATAAATATTCATGTTCAGAGAGTTAATAATTATCTCTATTATAAATCTCAAGTTTCACAAAATTTGATTTAAGATGACTTAATAGTTCTTTTAAGACCCTAGCTAGATTACTAGTTTCTAATAACTAGTTTTACTGAAATTGATGCAAAATAGGTTTTGTTAACCCAAATTGAGCTCTGTCAGTTTCTATAGATCATTAATATACCCTCCTTCCCATATCAATCTCCAGAATTATTTTTGGTTTGGTTTGTACCACCCTTTTTCATCCTCCTCTGCGCAGGTTCTCTCTTGACCAAAATAGTCAGAAATCCCAAAATTCACCCAAAACACCTATAACCTTCCAAAACTTAAGTAAACTATATAAACAAATTTTATATAATAAATTAAGGGCTTTAAAAACCTCTGTAAGTATTCTAAAGCCTCTGGTTGAAGCGGGAAGAACTACTCTCCTTAGTTGCACGGTTTGGCTGCCCAGAAGCGTGGGAGTAGGTTTCCATGGCGCAGATTCTGAAACCTAAATGGAACTAGATATAAATGTGTTATGGGAGATTAAATTCAATGTCTTACATCCCTTTTCTTACTGCTCACTGATCACTCTTGTCCTCTGCAAAATCTTCCTGAAGAAACCATTGTTTTGCCAATCCGAGAAGGCTCTGTGTGGGCCCCTTAAACTTCAGAAATATTTAAGAAAAAAATTACAGAATTAGAGTTTCAGGTCTGTACACTAGACTTGGAACATTACAGTGGTATCAGAGCTCTTTCCTTGGATCATCCTGTGGAAATAAATCTATCACAAAATAAATTTGCAGCTGTGTCATACTATGAGGATGACTATGATGAGCAGTATGAAGAATACTGCAGAAGATATGAAGAAGAAGAAATCCTCTATGTTGATGGAGGCATACTAAAAAATAAATATGATGAAAACTATTGGACATCAGATGGGGAAGATATCAGATCTGATTCTCTAATGGTTAAGAAAAGCTTGACAGAGATTATTGAAGCATGTGAGGACATGTCTCATTGCTATGAGGACTATCTAGCATTGGGTAGGAATATTTGTGCAAACCTTCCTTTTGGAGATTATATTTATTTCAAGTATGGATTCCTACCCAAGCATGACTATGATAATTATTTCAAGAGCGGCAATCTATCCAAAGAGGAACCAATTTGTTCCAACTCTCTGAGAAAAGAAGAAGAAGACAGAACCAAAAATGAATATTCCTCCAAGCCACCAACATGTTCAAGACTTAAGAGTTTGTTTGGTTTTCCTTCAAAAAGAGCTTCTAAATATTGTGACATGAGTACCACTAAAGATGAAAAACTCACAAGTTTCTTGGAGGAGAATAGAAATTAAGTGGACACAGATATCCAGGAGGTGAAGTGCAAATCACCACAAGCTGGTTGCATAAGAGAAGAAGTTGAAGAGGAATCCACTTCAAGTTTGTTGGTGGGTGATCTCCGGATCACTGTTCAAGGTTTTGGATCATGTATGGGTGGTGAGATATCTTTTAGATCTGATCCAAAAGAGAAACACAATTTAGATTTGCAGTCACCCCTTGAGCCTCACAAGGAAAAAGAAATTGAGCACATCTCAGTAGGGTGTGAAGCAGAGAAATGGGCGGATGAACAACCCACCATAATTCCACCACATAAGGAGGAGAACATAACACATGGCGAGTTAGTAAATTCTGATTTTTATGTGTCATTGTGTAAATCTGATATGGAGGCACTTCCAGTGAAAATTTCAGAATGGTTGAGTCCCTTACTGATGAGGTTCACAATTCTGGTGTCAAAAATGAATGCAGTATGAAGGATGAAAATTTGAGAGAATATCTTTCTGGTGCACCAAGGATGAATGAGCACTTAAGTTGCAGCCCAAATTATGTTGTTGAGGACTTAAAAGATGAATATATTGCAGAAACAATATATGGATCAGATTTCAAAACCTCGAGTGCACTACATGAAATTGATCCGGTGATAGAAAATGAAGAGGAGGAATATCTACAAGAACCTCATCTTCTTGCAGGGTCATTGAAGATGGATGAACAGAAGATCCAAGAGGCCCTAAAAATTCTCCATGACACTCATGCTTCAGTGTCAAATATGTGTTGGGAAGCTGCTTTAATGGAAGACCAATCTTCCTTTGAAGCCATGGAGAATATCCAGAAAGTAATGTCCACAATCAAAGGTAATTTCTAACAATTGCTTTCAGATAGAAATGACATGTTTGAGCTTGTTGAGTTATTGTGGGAAGCATCACTGCATGATCAATATATTATTTGCATATATGAAGAAGAGAACTACAAGCTCAAAGGTGATTTGTTGGCCACCCAAGATTCTTTGAGATACACTCAAAGTGCCCTCTTAGAATCACAAATGAAGATAGAACAATTCCAACAAGAGTGGAAAGAATTGGCTCAATCCTCAACATTTCCTGAGAGTCATCCCTTTTGGGTAAATGGCATAAAAAATTCCATGGAGGAACCTCATGAGTGGGTGGACCATGAGGAGCATTCTCTTCAGTATGTTCTTGAAGAGTGTGCTAAACAGTTTGATGAGAACCAAACACTTGATTTCTTTCCAAGGAAACTTGAGTTGTTCCTTGAAGACAGTCACTCTCCCATGGAAGAGTGGGATGAGAGAACCCAATTTGGGCCATCCAATAATGAAAAATTTGCAGCCATAAGTCTGATTACTGAAGTTTGTAGACATGCAAACAAGTTTCACAATTCCTTCCCACATGTCCTAGATTCAGCAACACCAATAGGGAATGAACAATGGGTGAAGAAATTTTTTTGGCTTGTGTCACATGTACAATAAGCGGATCATGATTTGTCTACATGGGAGATAGATCCTATTGCAGAAGAGATGGCTGATTATAGATCATACAAATCAGAAAGCAATATCCATGATTCATCCACTGGATGGTTGGATAGAGGAATCACTGAAGAGGAAAATATGGAAGGTAAAATTTTTATGTCTTGTTGCAAGAAAATTGTTTTTAATATTGCTGATTTTTCTATGATTTACAAGCAACAGAAAAGGAATGTCTGTGTAGCCACTTTTGACAAGAAGGAATCAGATCTACACTTACTTTCAATGTGTGGGTCAATTGATGGAGTTTTGCACCCTTGGATCAATGGCAGAGAGTTGAGCCATTGGATGAAGAGGGGAGCACCTGTTGAGTTCCATAGAGACCATGATACCTCGTTATTTGAGGGAAACATGAACATGACTGATTTTGATACAACTTACTCTCTTTTGGAGCAGCATTTTAGAACATAGGATCCTCACCCTTGTCACTTGAGTTTCATGTATACCACACTTGTTCCTTGTGTGCATTGGTCACATGAGAACATTTCAATTGGAATGGAATGACTGGTGGAATTGTGGCCTCACTTTTTGGAAGAATATTTGGGGATGCATAGTATTTCTTTGATTCATCCCTACATTGGAGAGTTGCATATCTTGATTGAGGGTCCCTCAAAGTTTCAGGTTTGCATTGGAAAGGCTGATTTTCCAATATGGTGGCATGATGTTTTCATCTTTCCCAACATTTCAAATGATGTTTATTTTTTCTTGTTACTAATGTTTGGGGAGATGCAGCATGAACAATGGGATCCAGGCACTGTTTTGCTTAATAGATTTTTTTGGACAGTATTCCTATAAATGAGGGTTCCATACAAGCAATGGGATCCTGGCATTGTTTGTCCTTGGAGAATTTGTTTGCATGTTGGCATGATGGAGCAAGAAAACCCTAGTTTGCACCAATTCATCTATGTTGCACTTGGTTTCAGTTTCCCACATAGGGAACACCTCATTGGATGGACTTATAGTTTACATAGTAGTAGTATATTTGCATTTCTGATGTTCTTATGGGATCTTGGCACACTTTCCATATACTTCACTTGGATAGAAGTAGGCATGTTCAATTATAGATGTAGTGAATATTTTATGGGAGAGAGGATTATGATCAGAGTAGTGCAGCAAAAGCATGATGGACCTCTTGGGATACTTTGCTTGAGGACAAGCAATCTTGGGAAGGTAGGACTGTCATGTTCCCATTTTGATAGCACCATGAAGTAGATCGAACCCCATGGATCCTAGTGACAGATTGAATTAAATAATTAATAAGGGGTTAAGATGAGGCAATTAATTAATTAGGTGTGTGCATTTAATTTTATCCATAGTTGCTACCCACTTGGAATAAATAATTATGGAGCATTTAATATTATTGTTGCAATTACTATTTTTATTAATTATGCAATTAAATGATAAACTTGCCAAGTCAAGTAAGCACTAGTGTCCAAAAATGTTGCCAAAAATGAGAAAAGAGGAATATTTCAGGAAAAGCAGCATAAATCCAGAAAGCAAGATAAAATAGGAAAAGAAGGAAAGTATGAAAAGTAGGAAAGTTCAGAAAAGAAGGAAAGTCAAAAAAAGAGGAAAATAATGAAAGGCAAAGCAAAGAAAAGAAAGGAAAGTATGTCCACTCATGGGTGACCTATTCTCACAAGTCACCAAGCCAAGTAACTTGCTCAATAGGTCAACATTAATTCTATAAAAGAAGTATTCCAGCTCCATTATTCAGCTTTGATGATTTGACATTGTGGTTATGCTATGTGAGCATACTTTCTGAGTGTTGTGCCTCAGACCATTGGGTGATGATCCCCAAATCCCTCCTCCCTTCTCTTCCATCTCCCTTTCTATCTATTGCAGGTTTATGGAGCGCTAATGTCAGCCATTGAAGCGTATTCCAGAATTTATTACAGCCTCCATCAAGTTCAAGTTGAGCTCCAGTGAAGCCCATGCTTCACCTATGCTCACAACCCCTTACTGGTCAAGATTCGGGCCTCCTGCCCCTTAATCTTGGAAGCATATTTGTAATGGTCAGTCAATACTTTAATTTATGTTCTGTAGTGTCATAAGTTTCTAAACATTAAATTTATCAGGTCGATATGTCTTAGACCCTGAAGGATATTATCTCAGTTCCATTAAAAAACTCTATTTTATCAGTGTATGGGGGAATTGAGTGAATATGTGTGTTGTAATGAATATTTCATGATGGGGAAGGGATTCAAATAAATATTCATGTTCAGAGAGTTCATAATTATCTCTTTTATAAATATCAAGTTTCACAAAATTTGATTTAAGATGATTTATTAGTTCTTTTAAGACCCTAGCTAGATTACTAGTTTCTAATAACTAGTTTTACGGAAATTGATGCAAAATAGGTTCTGTTAACCCAAATTGAGCTCTGTCAGTTTCTATAGATCAGTAACAAACCCTCCTTCCCATATAAATCTCCATATTTTTTTATTTTTTTTGGGTTTTACCACCCTTTTTCATCCTCCTCTGCGCAGGTTCTCTCTTGACCAAAATAGCCAGAAATCCCCAAATTCACCCAAAACACCTATAACCTTCCAGAACTTAAGTAAACTATCTAAATACCTTTTATATAATAAATTAAGGCTGTTACAAACCTCTGTAAGTATTTTGAAGCCTCTGGTTGAAGCAGGCAAAACTACTCTCCTTAGTTGCACGGTTTGGCTTCCCATAAGCGTGGTAGTAGGTTTACGCGGCATGGATTCTGAAACCTATATAGAACCAGATATAAATGTGTTAGGGGAGATGAAATTCAATGTCTGACATCCCTTTTCTTACTGCTCACTGATCACTCTTTTCCTCTGCAAAATCTTCCTGAAGAAACCATTGTTTTGCCAATCCGAGAAGGCTCTGTGTGGACCCCTTAAACTTCAGAAATATTTAAGAAAAAAATTACAGAATTAGAGTTTCAGGTTTGTACACCATACTTCGAACATTACAAGTAACTTCCAGGCCAAGGAAGTACTTCATGAGTCCTAGATCAGTCATTTCAAATTATTTTTTCATGACTGTCCTAAATTCTTCAAGCATCAAATTTAATAGTGTAAATCATGTCATCAACATAAAGACATACCATCAATATTTTACCTTGCTATGTTTTGACATACAGAGTGGGATCATTGCTACTTCTATTGAAACCATTGTTGATGAGGTAGGAGTCAATCCTACTGTACCAAACTCGTGGAGCTTGTTTTAGACCATACAGGGCCTTTTTCAGCTTATACACTTTGTCTTCATGACCTTTGACAGTATAACTAGGTGGCTGGTCTACATAAACTTCTTCTTCAAGAATGCCATTAAGAAAGGAAGATTTCACATCCATTTGATACACAGGCCATTGATTTTGTGCTGCAATGGCAAGTATAGCTCTGATTGTATCCATCCTTTCTATAGGAGAAAAGGTTTCATCATAATCTATACCATACTTATGTGCATAACCTTTGGAAACCAACCTTGCCTTGTTCTTTTCAAGTTCTCCTTTTTCATTCAATTTGGTCTTATAGACCCATTTGACTCCAATACTAGTTTTGTCTGCAGGGATGTCAACAAGATCCCAAGTCTGATTTTTCTCTATTGCATCAATCTCTTCATTCATGACTTTTACCCATTGTGCATCCTTCACTGCTTCATTAAAGGATGTGGGATTATAGGAGAAGAGAGCAAACTGAAGTTGCTCGTCAAGAATTGGAGTTTGTTCATATAACTCTGTCAAGCTTTTGGTTTTCCAGTTCTGTGGTGGACCATCTGTTGCATCTTCTTGTTGTTGTACTTCAAATCTTGGAACTCTAATAGGTAGATTTGGCTGATATGAGTGATCTTCATGTTGTATGCCTGAAGGATCACTCCAACATTTGTCTTCAATGAACTTTACATCTTTTCTCACCACAAGCTGCTTGGTGACAGCATTATATAGCTTGTATGCCTTGTGATGTTCACTATAACCAGTGAAAATGCAGCGCTCACTCCTCTTGTCTAACTTTCTTTTGAGCTCATCAGGTATATGCGCAAAAGAAACCAAACCAAAGATTCTAAGATGTGAGACACTAGTCTTAGTGCCACTCCATGCTTCTTCAGGAATCTTGTCTTGGACAGTTACTGTGGGTGATCTGTTGAGCAAGTAGACTAAGCATCCAATAGCTTCAACCCAATACTCATTTGACAGCTTCTTGTGTGACAGCATGCTACAGACCATGTTCATGATGGTCCGGTTCTTTCATTCAGTAACTCCATTCTGTTGTGGAGTGTATTTGGTGGTGAACTATCTCTGGATGCCATGCTACTTACAAAAATCTGAAAAATCATGTGAATCATATTCACCTCCACCATCTGACTTGAGCATTTTAATGGACTTTACAGACTGCTTCTCAGTGAGAGCCTTGAACTCTTTAAACTTGGAGAAGGTCTCTGATTTGTGCCTGAGAAAATAAATCCATGTTTTTCTGCTAAAGTCATCAATAAAGGTTAGAAAATAATAACTACCTCCTATGGATTGGGTTTGCATGGGTCCATAGAGGTCTGTATGAACTAACTCAAGTTGCTCTTTAGCTCGAGATGTGGAAGTGGGAAAATTGTCCCTATAATGTTTACCAGCGATACAATCCTCACAGGTGTTGGATTGTTTATGAATAACCAGTAATCCTTTGACCATTGACTGTTTGTGTAGGATATGGAGACTTTTGAAAGGAAGATGACTAAATCTACAGTTCCATAACCAGGATTGATCTTGACTAGAAACTGTATGAACTACAGGATGTGGAAGGTTAGCACTCCTAATTCTAAGAGGAAAGATTCTATTCTTGGTCATTTCAACTTTGGCTATGAGTCTCTTACTAGGAGGTTTATCATAGATAGCACAGTATGTATCATGAAACCTAACATCATACTTATTCTGAAGTAATTGACCTATACTGATCAAATTTATAGTCAAATGAGGTACATAAAACACCTCATGAATGGACATTTTTTCATTTTGATTACTAAGTACAAGAACAATACCTTTGCCTTTTGTTGGAACCAGAGAGTCATCTCCTAGCTTGATATTGGTGATAACAGAGGAATCTAGACTAGAGAATAATGACTTGTTACCTGTCATGTGATTGCTGCAACCGCTATCTAGTAGCCATAGATCTGAGCTGCAATGGTCTTTAGTTGCTTAATAAGACAGAAATATCACCTCTGACGAGCCTCCTTCTTCTTTGGAGACATTGGCTCTGCTATTGTTCTGGTTATTGTTCTAGTCCGCTTGCTTCTTTTTGCATTCACGTTCATAGTGCCCATACTTCTTGTAGTAGTTACACTGAACATTGGACTTATTTGTCCATCTCTTGTTTCTTCCCTTCTGACCTTGAGAGTGGTGAGAATGTTCTGAGTGCTCTGATTGTTCATGATTGTGACTGGTTCTATCTTCTGTAGATCAAGACCATCGACCTCTTCTTCCTCTACCCCATCCTCCTCTGCCTTGACCTCTATTGAGGGAAGCCTGGGTGTTGAATGCATTGCTCAACAATTCTTCTTCTTGATTGAATCGTGCTTCATGAGATAGAAGAGATCCAGTCAACTCTTCTAAGGTGAACTTAGACAGATCTTTGGCTTCTTCTATGGCAGTCACTACCATAGCAAATTTCTTGGTGAGACATTGAAGAATCTTTTGAACAACTATTTTTTGTTCTAGTATTTCACCATAAGTTTGGAATTGGGTCACAAGACCCGAGACCCTAGTCATGAACAGATCTATAGATTCTGACTCCTTCATATTTAAACTTTCAAACTGAAGGCGTAGAGTTTACAGTCTTGCCATTTTAACGTGATCGGTTCCTTTGTAGGCTAATGCAAGCAGATTCCAAGCCTAATGTGCACTGGTAGCACCTGAGATCCATGGAAAAATGGACTCTTCAATGCAGCTTTGTATCAGCCATGTGGCTATGAGATCTCTATCTCAGCGAGCTTTGAGAGCATTTTTCTATGCATTATTCATTGTGGCCAAAGCAACCGCTTCGATTTCTATGAACTCAGTTTCCACCATATCCCAACATTTGTTGAGCTGCAGAAATGTCTTCATTTTGATAGACCAAAATTCATAGTTTGATCCAGTCGAAATAGATCTGGAGATCGGCTTCAAAGAACTGGTATTAGCCATCTAATATGACTAAATGAACAGAACAGCAAGAAAAATGAACAAATGAAAGGCTGATTTGGGCAACCTGAGGCACTCTCCAATCCCCTTCCCAAATGGGATTAGATCCTGAGACCAACACAGTACAGATCCATAAAATTTGAAGTAAAAGAAATGTGAATTTAACTTACGAGGTCCACAGTTAGACTGAATGCACACGATGGAGATTATCTGCAAACTGCTCTCGGCAATTTCCTTTTCTTTGAGATCTAAAAAAAAAAGGGGCCTGCAATCTCCATTTGCTGTCAAAATGTGGAATGGAGAACCGTTGTTAGTTGTAGAGGTAGTCACCACAAGTAGTACTGTAGCGAAAGGGCAAGGGCTTGCCGATCCTGAGTCTCAACCAGACTTGATTGCTGCCGAGAAGCCTTCGCTAGACTCTAATGCGCTGGGACGGAACGCTTCTACTTCAAGCAAGGACAAGGTTAGTAGCTTGGATAGATTTCGAGATCGTTATGGCATTTCCTCTGACTCCGCCTTCATTTTCTTCGCCTGTTTCTTGCAAACATGTTTCAGAGATTTTGCATCCTGAAACCCCTGACAATGCGAGCTTAAAAATGAGATCTGAAACAGAGTATTCGTCTTGGGAGAATAGTAGGGTTTGCATCCTCCAATTTGAGCTTCTGCGCTTACAAGAATGAATGGTCTCCAGAGAATGAATGAGAAGAAGCCTACCTCGTGACTGCTAGAAGGGCGATAACTACTTCATTTGCAATATTCTTGGGCACTGCTCTCGTGCTAGGATGAAGCTGGAGGTCGTGCAGTCTGATCTACAGAGCAACTCGTGTGCCAATTTTAATTGATTTGCAACGAGATCTCCAATTTGAAAAACAAGTCAGATCTCACCGCATTAATTCCTGCTGACCAAATCTATGGTATCTTCACCAAAAAAATATTGTGGATAGAAGACAAGTCGTCATTGCCTCTACAAAATACAACACAAAACAAGTCAACCTTGAGATTACTAATGAAGACAAAAGCTCAGATCTGAAAATTCGAAGAAACTGGGCCAGATCAACAGAGATCGCAGCCTTCAATCGCAGGAAGCCTCGACAATATCACTCTGCTCTGTTCAAATTGTGCAGATTTGGGAGAAACGGAAATAGATCTGCAATGTCCGTAGAGTGCTTTCCACTCTGTGAAAAGGCTTACCCCAACAATGAAAGGATCAGGCCTTAGGCTCTGATACCATGTGAAAGAAAAGAACAGAGCAAAAGAAACACGAGCAGATGATTGCCTTCTCATTATTCAGAGCTGTTTAAATAGGAAATAGGAAGCAATAATACTGTGGGTGAATACCACAGTTAAGTAAATACCGCTGGGTAAATACCGTGGGTTACCATGAGATTACTTTCTTCAATAGTTAAGGCATAACACACAAGATTCTGTACGAAGTGTAGTCTTCCTGGTGGATGGACTAGTCAGGAAAATAAATGAAGATTACACTAATGAAGTTATGTGATCTTGGTGAAGACTGTCGATGAGGGCATCTCTGTGCATAGAGTGTGCAAATGAAATCTCTATCAAGATCCATGTGTAGGAGGTTGGAGGAAAGGGAGGGTCATTGTAAAGGAGAAGTCATCACTACTATTCGAAAAAGGCTAACTGTAGTGAAGTCACTTGAAAAAGAGAGCCTCACTAGTACAAGGTGGAGGTGTTTAAGACATTTCTTAAAGACAAAATTACTATTTGTCTTATATTCTCATTTAGATTGTTTTTATCTTTTTAGAAATGCTTAAGAATATTTTTTTTTAAAACAAAATAAACATTCCATCTTAAATTTTTATATTTATTTTATATGTTTTTTTATGTTTTTATGTTTTTTTTTTGTTTTCTTACATGGAAACAAATTTGATAAGGGAGGGAAACAAAATTGGGATTTTGCATGAAGATTTTTCCAAGCCATCATCGTGTGTTGGCATAGATCCATTGAAATCGAAGTTGGAGGCCATCAAAATCTTTGTCTTTACCTAGCCTTGCAAATCATATCACTAAAATTTATCAGGTTTTGTAGTGCAAAATGGTTTATTTTCTTGATTGTATAGTAAACTACATTCTTTAAGCATATTTTCATCATTTTCCAATGATGTTTATTACATAGTCGAGGTGTCGCACAATTTTTATTATTTGTCAATGGCTTTTTCTCACTATCACTGTTTTGTGAAGCTCATCTTTTCCAATTATATTGATATGGGTTTGTGAAGCTCATCTTTTCCAATTATATTGATCCCCATATCAACATAGTCTATTAGCTTCGTGATCTATTTAATTCTTTATGAGGCAGATCCTCACTGAGGAAGATCTCCTTCCAGCTAGACCTTATTATCAAGAAATCTGAGAACAAAGACGAAGGACCCTCCTCCTCCAAAGGAATTGGCCTTCATGGAAGAGAATACCATGCCAAATTTATAGGCATATAGTTTTTCCTCTTGTTTAAAATATTATAAGCATCATATATGTATTTGCAGAATGGATTACAACTAGAAAATAAATACTAATAATGGCCTACCAGGAAATCTAAAAAAAATATTGATAAACATATACCACGTAGCACACCACTGATCTTCGTGTCCTCGGTATGCCGGTGCTGGCCCCATCTGGGTTTGCTGCCACTGGTACCCAGAAGAAATGTTGTCCCTGGTATCCGAACATGTGATAAAAAAAGAGTTGTTTAAAGAGGGGATTTTTTGACCTTGTTTTTGGCTAGTTTTTAACCATGAACCTTTATGGAATTTGTTGGGGTTTTTTTGTTACTTGATTTCATTTTCATTTTTTAAGCTTAAAATTATCCAAATTACAGATTTTGTAGATTAAATTCACTAGATTCCTACAGAAAATCAGTAGAAAAGTCAAAAAGTCCCTTGTTACACAGCTTCCATAAAAAATGAAAACTCTTATTGTTGGAAGAGTTTGTGGGTTTCGTGATCTGGTAGCCTTTTTAGCAATTTGTTTTGTTGATGTAGACCGCGTAAAGCAACGCTTCTCGGGTGTGGAATGTGTGTCTGCAAGGACCACGCTTGGTTTGGGTAGCTACGCCCGGGGAAATTAGGATTTAGGGTGAGATTAACGAGGGTAAAAGTGAATATTTACTCCAAGAACTCAGACTCATAAACTATGATCTTATTTGAAAAGCCAGAATTGTGGGATTTCTGATTAAACCAAAAATTAAAACTAATTTCACTAAACTATAAAATATGAACATATCTGAAGCCATAATTGTGTGGTTTATTTCTTTATGGAAAAGGAAACACAAAATTAAAACTCATTAAAATGGAGTATAAAACATGAGAATATCTGAAGCCACAATTGTGTGTTTTATTGATGTGAAAGAACCCAAAAATTAAAACTCTTTTTAATGCAGCACTACAAAATATGCTCATATCTTGAGCTAGAATAGTGTGAATTCTTCATGTAAGACGAAATCAGAAATTAAAACTCATTTTACTGAACTATCAGAGCGCTTCTTTAGATGATAGGGAGAAACAAAAACTTAAGAGCTCACCTGCAAGCCCCAAAACGCGCAACTTTTCGTTACTTGAACTTGATAATTGGAATTGTAGCTTCATCTATGTATTCCAAAGCAATGCAGAACACATTAACCGAAAACTGGAGTTGCAGCTTCACCTCTGCATTCCAATTCAAAGCAGAACCCAAGGGACTTTTTGACTTTTAGGCTGATTTTTTGCCCTGAATTTAATCCACAAAATCTGTAATTTCGGTTGTTTGTTGGACTATTTTAAACTTAGAAATAAAATCAAGCGATAGAAAAACTCCCAACAACCACAAAATCTGTAATTTCTGAAACTCCCAACAACCACAAAATCTGTAATTTCTGTTGTTTGTCAGACTATTTTAAACTTAGAAATAAAATCAAGTGATAGAAAAACTCCCAACAACCACATTCATTCTGTAAGATCTAGCAGTGTTTTTGGAGAGTTTTGAAAATTCCGCCACATTATGTAAGATCAATTATGTAAGATCTACCGGTATTTTAGGAGCTTTTCGAAAATTTTCTAAAGATTCATCACAAAAATACTGATAAAAACCAACCGAAAACAGAGGTGAAAAAGTCCCTTATTTAGACAGCTCGTTAATTAACATAAACACACATTAATGAACGCAATCGTTGAACTCGATGGGCCCCATTTGGAGTTACAATTTATGGTTTTACAAAATCTAGGGGCTAGTTTGAAGCAGGTGTTCTGGAGCTGTGTTCAGCCAACAATTAGTTCGTCTGCAGGATGGAATCTACACCGTATAAATTCGGAGGCTATTTACTCGTGCTGTAAAGTGAAGGGAGGGAGGAACGACTGGCTAATGATCAACGAAATAATGTCCCTCCCAAAATGCCCCAATTCGATAGTTGATTGCCAGTCGTTCGAGAGGACATAGTGGATCTGCCATCTTCGCCTCTACATTCCATATCAAAGCATAACCCATTAATTCACATAAACACACATTAATAAAAAATAGTAGTGCATGATGAAATGTTTTAAAAATGCATAGCTAACCAGTGTCTTGTTACAACGACCTCAAAAACTGCGCATACCTTCTCAGCTTTCGCAGTTTCCCACCAATAGAATCCCTCTTTGCAACACCATTCTCCCTATTAAATCCTACACAAAAAAGAAAAAATACAAATGAACAAACCCAAACCAAAACTGAAATAATTAAAAACAAAAACAAAAGCAAGGCAAGCACAGGCATACACAAAAGACATAAGCATGGCCATGCTTAAAGAAAGCTAAGAAATACGAGATACATATTTGGAATGTAAGATCCTCCATTTCCAGTACTTGGTAGAATAATGCGATGGACTAGATTTTATAAATGCCACATTGTTTGATTCTGATCCGGCCTAAGACCACATCTACACGAAATAGGAGATACCTGTTGTAAGCACATTCAAGGTATGGTTAATAGATGCATGATTAGAATTTTCAGAGGAGACTCCATCCCCTTGTATTTTTTCTTGCGTTTTATATTGATTAGCATATGACGTACGCTAGGGAATGAGAGTGCTGGTACATGTCAATAAAATTCTCCCTGGTAGGGGTCAAGGGTAACCACAATGCCCGTTTCATTGCCATAAAAATGGCTCACTACCTACCATTCCCAAGGCCAAACCTCATTGATGGCCTGCGCTCCCACATTGAAGATGACGGAGCTGTCATTCTGTTAATGCAAGATGATGAAGTCGGTGAAGGAGTCGGCGGATTTCAGCTTCTCAAGAATAGGCGCAGTACATGGTTCCACGTTGAAACCATTTCATATTCCATTGTTATCCACATTTGCGAGAAGCTCGAGGTATATAAAATATATCTATCATTATAAATATCAAGCGATTTTTATATGTTGAATGTAAAGGTTTGTTCCTGCACGTGATGACTAATGGAAAACGCAAGAGCATGTGCTCGAGAGTCGATACAGTTTTCCTGGTCGTACGGTCATGGTATCGATCGATCTACGCTTGGGGGTTTGTTTGGTCTATGCAAAGCAAGGCTACATAATGTGGGGTAAAAGGAAAAGTGCACAAACCTCTAGGGCTACGTGTTTGTTCTTCAATTGTCTCTTTACCTTTTTCCACTTCCGTCCTCTCAGCTCTGGTCAGTTCACAATCTTGGTTATCTTCAGTTTTTCAAGTGCAATTCTTCTAGTGTCGCCGCTCTGGCCACTTCAAAATATTTCTGATGTTCTTTTGTGAAATTCATTGAGCATAATTAATACCTCAATCTAACGCACCTCGTGAAAAGGTGATTTCATCGTTTTCATTAAATTAGTTATGGATCCCTCACTGAAATTCGAACGCAGGCTTCATAAAGTTCTATTGTGGACTCAAAAAGGTTTTATCGTGGCATGATTAAATTCTATATCACATTGTCTTTACATTGCATCTCATCAAAGTTTACACCGAGAGTCTATCAAATATTTTATGGCGCAGCTCAATTAAAACCATTATCGGAGAAGTTTGACCTTTCGTATCACATCCTTCATAAATTTCTAACCACGACACCAAAGTTAAATAGCAGCCTTTGAGAGGATTTCCAAGTGTGCAGTATTTTAAAAGTTTGCCAACACTCTTTGAAATGTATAAGTTTCCAACATTTCTGCAAGGTCAAAATAACACAAGCCGTGAAGAACTTCAGCAAATCAATATCTTATTACATAGATGAGTGTTACTTATAAAGGAAATCAAAACCGTTATCTACAATTAGATAATGAGATTATTAACTAGATTTTACTAACTAATAATTGAAATAGTATTTACAATGTAATCCCGAAGGATTATTCAACATTCCTCCCTTAATCCGAAGGGACATCTGACATGCCAAGCTACATTCTAAATTTTTCGAACTTTTCACGGCCCAATGCTTTAGTAAAGATATCTGCAATTTGCTCGAAGTAGGACAATGTGTCAGATGAATGCTTTTGGCCTCAACATGATGTCGAATCAACTGATATTTGGTGTTGATATGTTTGGTTCGATCATGGAATTTTGGATTCTTGGCCAATTGAATTGCAGAAGTGTTGTCAACAAAGAGAGGCGTTGAAGTCATTTGTTTCTCCTGCAAGTCTTCAAGTATTTTACGAAGCCAAATTATTTCTTTTGTTGCTTGAGCTGCTGCAACATATTCGGCTTCAGTGGTAGAATCAGCAGGAACAGATTGCTTTCGTGATCTCCATGTGATAGCTGCTGATCCAATGTTCATCAAATAACCTAAAGTAGAGACCCCGTGCTCTTTATCTCCATCAAAATCTGAATCTGAATAACCAGTGAGATGAAAGTCTGAAACTTTAGAATATTTGATGCCATAAGATTGAATGCCTTTTAAATATTTGAGCATTCACTTTGCTGCATTCCAATGACCTTCATAGGGATGATGCATAAACCTGGAAAGTATTCCTACAACAAAAGTTATGTCAGAACGAATAGTATTGAAGATAAATTAAACTTCCAACAAACTGCCTGTACTTTGTTGGATCTTCAAATGTGCTACCTTCATTTGAAGTAAGCTTTAGATTCTGCTCCATTGGTGATGAAACATGATTACAATCCTGCATACCAAATTTGTTTAATAACTCTCCAACATATTTTTTCTGAGAAATGAAAATGTGCTTTGGTTTTTTATCTACTTCAATTCCTAAATAATAATGTAATAATCCCAAATCTGTCATATCAAAAACCTTTTTCAACTCTCTTTTGATAGATACTATATAATCCTCATTATTTCCTATGATAAGCAAATCATCCACATAGACAACTAGATATACAACCGATCTTCCAACTTTCTTGACAAATAAAGTTGCATCATCTAGATTGAAGTGCTTATAATTCAATTTGAGAAGATGCTCAATTAACTTTTCATACCAAGCTCGAGGTGCTTTCTTTAAACCATATAAAGATTTGACTAATTTACATACCTTCTGTTCTTGACCTTTGATAGCAAATCCTTCAAGCTGATCCATATACACATCTTAAGTCTCCATTCAAAAATGCGGTTTTAACATCCATGTGATGTATCTTCCATCCTTTTTGTGCTGCTAATGAAAACAAAGTTCGAATGGTGCCCCATTTAGCTGTAGGAGCAAATGTTTCTGTGTAATCAACACCTTCTTTCTGTGCATACCTTTTTGCTACAAGTCTCGCTTTTTGTTTGTCAAATGAACCATCTATTTTATACTTATTTTTATATATCCACTTGTATCCAATCGGTTTGGTTCCAATTGGAGGGTTCACCAACCTCCAAGTTCCATTTTTTATTAGAGCATCATACTCTCTTTGCATTGCACTTTTCCATACATCACTATTCACTGCTTCTTGAAATGATGCAGGTTCATCAAATGCATGAAAGTTTAATTCACAATCTAATGTTACAAAATGATCATACCTTTTAGGAAATGTCTTAGGTCGTATTGATCTACGAACTTCTTGTTGTTGTGGTGTTTGTTCTGTTTCTTCTTTAAGAGCAGGTTCTGCATTATCCATGATACTTAGTTTATCCATTCCATTAACAATATCATCAACTGTCTCATCTTCTGTTTCATCAACTTGTGCATTAGAATCATCAACTTGTGTATTAGAAGGAAATTACAAAACTTGACCTTGACTTAGAACAGGAATCCACCCTTCAAGATTTGGAAGTTCATTATCCATTTCATGATAGATTTTTTTAGAATGAAATCTATCAAGCTGAATAAGTTGTTTATCAATAGTGAGTGCATATTTCTCAAACTCAAGAAATATAACATCTCTAGAAACATTAAACTTCTTGTTATCTTCATCATACAACCTATAAGCTTTAGAAGTATTAGAATATCCCCAAAAAATACACTTCCGACTTCTTGCTCCCAATTTATGTCTTTGTTGCTCAGGAATCAAAGCATAACATGTGGAACCGAAAATTCTAAAATGCTTGACAGCTAGAAGATGATCATGCCACATTTCATAAGGTGTTTTGTTTTGTATTGCAGCAAAATGACATCTATTCTTAATGTAGACAGCACAAAGAAGTGCATCTCCCCAAAACATTAACTTGACATTTTTAAAAAACATCATTGATCTTACCATATTCAAGAGTGTCATATTCATATGCCACACCATTTTACTGTGGATTACAAGGAACAGTTGTTTGATGTTTATTACCATTCTCCTACAAATATTTTTCAAACTCTTGAGATGTATATTAACCACCGTTATTGGTTCAAAGGGTTCCAATATTGAGTTGAGCTTCATTTTTAATCCATAAGTGAAAATTTCTGAATGTATCAAAAGCTTGAGATTTTGCTTTTAATAAATAAACCCAACACATCCTCATAAAGTCATCAATGAAAGTCATGATATATTTGTTACCATTTGCTAATGGAACGGGCATGGGCCCACATAAATTTGAGTGAACAAGGCCAAGCTTTCTTGAAGCTCGAAACATAGAATCATTAAAAGGTTGTTTACTGTGCTTTCCTAAGATACAAGCATCACATGGGGAAAGTTTTCTTGGAATAGTAGGAATCCCTTAAACTCCTTTCTGTTTGATAATCCTGAGACTGCCATAACTAATATGACCAAATCTAGCATGCCACAATAAGCTGGAAGATAAATTACTATTATGGTGAACCATATTTGCAGAATTCTGTGAATTGGATGATGTACCATTCAACTTTAAAAGTTTTTTATCTTCCACTCCATTCATTACAACCACATTATCATAAGCTCTTCTAATTTCAATGATACCATCAAACATATGTATCGAGTGATTTTGTTGTCTAATTTGCACAAGAGATATTAGATTTCTCTTCAATTGTGAAACATAAAGCACGTCAGAAAGTCCCGATAATTTCAATCTAACAGAACCAATTCCTGAAGGTTTTAACTGAGACTTATCTGCCAAATGTACTACCCCATCAATTTGATCACTAAAAGTTTCAAAGAAGTCTTTTCTAAATGTCATATGACATGTGGCTCCGGTATCCAATAACCAAGTATCATTCCATGAAAACGAAGTACTGAAAGCTTCTTCAATTCCTAGATTACAATTTGCAACAACATAATGTGTAGATTCAGGAGGGTTATCTTTATCATTTTCTTTATCTTGTACTTGCTCTTTCTTGTTAACAATTTTATCCCAAGAATTTCTATAATAAATGGCAATATGACCAGTTTTTCCACATCTATAACATTGTTTCTCTCCTTGATTAAATATTTCCCCCCTTCCTCTATACTATCCTCTTTGTCCTCTAACTCGACCTCCCCTTCTATTTTCATCCTTTGCAAATTCTTCTTTTGATTTGTGTCCTTTCTTTGCAAGACACAAAGTTTCTTCATTGGGTTTAGACTCCTTCCTAAATGCTTTCTCTCTTTCTACAATTTTCTCAACAAGTGTTTCAAAGGTCATAGCTTTCATTTGGACACTAGCTTGAAGTGATTCTAAATAATGAGTATATGTAGGATAAAGAGCTTTAATAAATGCAATAAGTTGAATGTCAACTTTTACACCAGTTGCATCAATATCATGGAAAATGGCTCTGAAGCAAGTTTCTTTGGATCATTATCTTTTAACTCTAAGTTAAATAACTTCATTAAGAATTGCATGATTTCAAGCTCAGAATGTGTATCATACAAATCTTTTAGTTTCTTTAATGCTTCGCAAGCACTTTTGCTAGAAACTAAATGTCTACTTACTTCTTCACTTACAGAGGCAATAATCAAGGCATAAGCCTTCATGTCCTTGCTTTTCCATAATGCTAACTCTTTAGCATTAGTAGGTGGTACTGGTACACTTTTATCCACTTCATTTATTGCTTCTCCATCTTCCTTATCTTCTAAATTCTCATTTTCACAAATTCCATCCCACATATCATTAAAAATGAGGGTATTTTAAACTTTACGAAACAATTCTTGATAATTTTCTTTTCCAGAAAAAATAACTCCAACAATTGAAATTAAAGAATTCATTGAAATTTACTGTGTAGTAATTTTTTGTGTACAAAATACAGTCTGAAATATTCTTTTCCTCTTAGCCAATGTTCTTTAAAATATTTTTATCTTCTAAAAAGATTTCCCGAAAGGTTTAATATTTCAATTTAAAAAACCTTGCACTCAAATATAAATGACTGTTTAAAAACTTTTATTTTCTGAAAAGAACTCCCCAAAGATTTGATAATTAATTTAAAGAAACCATTGCAAGAAAATATAAATGGCGGATCTCTTCCTCTTTCTTTTTCTTTAAAAAAAAAAAAAAAATTCTTCAAAAGAATTATCGGAACAATTTACGTGCAGTCTCCTCTTAATGTGTAGTCTTTGTCTTTCTTCCACAATCTTTACTAAGCAGCTCTCCTTTCTTCCTTTCTTGGTGATAGCTCTTTTGCTGGCTCCTTCTTCATGTGCTCCTTCTTTCTCACCAATGCTTCACTGCCTTTGCTCTGATACCACTGACACAGGCCGTGAAGAACCTCAGCAAATCAATATCTTATTACATAGATGAGTGTTACATATAAAGGAAATCAAAACCATTATCTACAGTTAGATAACGAGATTATTAACTAGATTTTACTAACTAATAACTG
This sequence comes from Pseudotsuga menziesii, assembly GCA_001517045.1. Classification (NCBI taxonomy): domain Eukaryota; kingdom Viridiplantae; phylum Streptophyta; class Pinopsida; order Pinales; family Pinaceae; genus Pseudotsuga; species Pseudotsuga menziesii. The sequence goes on along the minus strand of LPNX010746390.1, from coordinate 306,548 downwards.
AAATAGTATTTACAATGTAATCCCGAACGATTATTCAACAGGAACTCTAACTAATTCTCGACCCCGATCCATTTCATGGATATCGAGCTGGTATATATGTTCTTAAAGAGAGTGGAGAGAATTCATATAATCTATTTGCTTATGACTTTTCTCCATGTGTATGTTGTATTGAAGTATTTTTTTCGAGTTTGATAACAACCTATCCTATGTAGGTTTTTTTTACCTTTAATAAAAGGTCAATCACTCTTTTCATGGTTTGATTTTATTTTTATTTTCCTGGTTTGCTGTTATTTTTATTTTGAATTCAGATCAGTAATATTTATGCAGATGCAATAAATATTTTATTTTTATTTTCTTGGTTTGCTATTATTTTTATTTTGAATTCAGATCAATAATCTTTATGGAGATGCAATAAAGAAATATGTGTGTACTTGTTTTCATAATAAGTTAACTTGATTTTTTTCCCATTTTTTATTTAAATTAGGGTTTTAAAATTTATGTATTTATGATTGAATCCATTCAAATTGTAGATTTGTATTATAACAATATATTTAATACACATCCATGATCATTTTTTATTTAAATTAGGGTTTTAAAATTTATGGATTTATGATTGAATCCATTCAAATTGTAGATTTGTATTATAACAATATATTTAATACACATCCATGATCATTTTCATTAGATTTGTACTATAACAATATATTTAATATATGTCAAAGATCATTCCGAACTATTTCCAACGATCAGCGCTGTAGTCTTTTCATGACCATGCTCTATGAACCAAGTTATGTTTAAAAAAATCAACCAATTTTCCTACGTTGTTTTCTCGTGAAGACTAAACGTGAACGGAGTAAAATTCCATATAATCAATTCAAATCTATATGAGCTTTGAATGGGAAGTTATCTTTAAAAAAATCAACCAATTTTCCAAAGTTGTTTTCTCGTGAAGACTAAACCTGAATGGAGTAAGATTCCATATAATCAATTCAGATCTATATGAGCTTTGAATGGGAAGGAGTGCATGGATGCGATTGGAATAAAGATGAATGGGTAAAATACTTGTAAATTGTTTAGTTAAGGCATATAATGTTGAAGAGTGTAATTTTATCAGCAATTAATTTATGAGTTAGATCATCCAGGGTATTTACTCACCTATGGTATTCATCTATAGTATTGTTATTTTGTATTTTCTATTTAACAGCTATTAATAATGAGAAGGCAATCAATCTTCCCATAGTGCTTATGTTGTTCCATTGTTTTTATGTCCTGATTCGTCTATTGTTGGGGTAAGCCTTTTCACAGAGTGGAAAGCACTCTCACTTAGAAGCCATTCAGAAGTGGCTTTCCTACGAAGCTAGGGCACTCTATTTTATTTTATTTTCCAGATCTGAATTTTATTTTGGTTAATTTTTGTTTTTGCCCTAACCCTAAAAACAAAAACAAAAAAGGTGGAGGATTTTGTTTTTATATTTTTTGAGATCTCATATTGCTCTAGATCTGTGATCTCTTTCTTGGTGGAGGGAGCTCTATCATTCAGATCTCTCACACCATTGCATGCTCACTAGATCTACACTCTCCACATATGCTTTCAACGGATGCAAAAACGTGGGCTTAAAAAAGTGAAGATCTGACCCACTACGAGTTTTCCAGATCTGATTGCCAGAGCGCTAGTGCGCCTCTTACTTCAAGAAGCTAGTGCGCCTCCAAATCTCGGATCAGATCGTGGCTCTAGCAATGGTTTTGAACACACAGCAGATGAGATCTCTCAAACCATTTTAGATCTATAGAAAGAAAGCTCAAAAAAAACCTTGAGACTAATTGAACCATCTCACGATTAAGCAGGCAGCGCATGGTTCAGGTAAAAGCCATCGATTTTTCTTTTTCGTGGAAGATAAAAAAAAAAAATTATTTTTTGGGCCATCTTATTATTATTTTTTAAGCCGGAGAGAGCGTTACCTATAGAGGCCACTGCTTCTTTTCCACACTGAAAGAGTGGTGCCACTGCCTCTTGTGAAGAGGAAAAAAGAACGCCTCTTGTGAAGAGGAGAAAAGCGATGCCACCGCCTTGTTTAAATTTAGAATAAGCAGTGAAGTGCATTGTTGAAGCGCCCACCAAATCAACATTTTTCATTCCAGATTTTCCGCCTTCTCTCAATTGCTCTCAAATGCTAGAAACTGGCCCCATGAACTCCCTAACTAGACTTTTTGTCAAATAAAAAAAAAGGGCATCTAGAGATAGGATGGCTTGATCATCCAATCTTATTGAAGGTTGTGATCTATAAAAGCAGATCTATTCTTGAGGATGGTACTACCACCAAAGAATTTGAAGAGGTAAGAAATATCTTAACACCACAAGGTTTATGGCAGAGATTTAATGGTGATGAGTATGATGTATGGGCAATCAAAGTAATTAATGTGTTAAAATTACAATATTTGTGGCACTTCATAGTTGAAGAGGATCCCATTGATCCAGAAAAGTTTAATGCTTTGACAGAATTCGACTTATGCACAAAGGTTGTTTCTTAGTTCCCCTTGAGTTTATACAAGCCTCCTTCTTCTTCACCAATGATGACTGCATCTTCAATATTCTTTGCTTTGAGCCACATGAGTACTTGACCATCTATGAAAGCAACTCTGAATCATTTGTTATCTAAAGCTAAGATAGGAAGTAAATTCTTCTTCAGACCAGGTACATATAATACATCTTTCATCTTTAGGGGATTACCTAAATCAAGTTTGTAACTTGCTTCACCAACTCCTTTGATCGGATATTGATAGTCATCTCCTAGGGATACTTTCTGAGGGGAGATCTTTTCTTCAAGTTTGGACAAAGTTTTCTTTTGTCCCATCATGTGCTTTGAAGCACCGATATCAATAAGCCAAGTGTGTTCTCCAGGTGTTACAGACCCAGAGAGTGCAAAGAATAGTACATACTCTTCTGCATATTCTTCTCTTGCTTGCTTTCTTGGATGTCCTTCTTCTTCTTCTTCTTCATCTCCATGTTCCGCTAGATGAGCATGATATCTTTTTCTCTTGTTGATCCTCTTCTTATATTCTTGTCTTTTCATAGGACAATTTTGGGAATGTGTCTTATCTTATCACAATGAAAACATTGAAAACCAGAGTAGTCTCTACTTGGAGGATTTTCTCTTACCTTTTGGATTCTTCTGGGAGGTTGAGACTCCCTGAAATTTCTTCTCTTGAAGTTGGATTGACCTATTCTTCTCTTGCTATGAGTGGCTAGGGCTTGATCATCTTCCTTTAGTAAGGCTTCTCTATTTGCCACTCTAGTCTCCTCTTGAATGCACTCTTCCCATACCATATCAAACTTCATGCTTTCTTTTCTGGCACACATCATCTGGATGAAGGACTCCCAGGGTCTAGTGAGACAATTGAGCGCAGTCATAACCATTTCATCTTCATTAAGCTTATCTCCAATAGCTTCTAGTTTCTCTTTGATCTGAGAATCCCTTGTGAAGTAGTCTTGGATGGATTCTCCATGACTCATCTTGGTGCTCTTCAGTTGAGCTCTTAGATTCATCTTTTTGTTAATGTTTCTTCCCTCATAAATTCTAGATAGGGCATCATACATTTCTTTTGGAGTCTTGTTGGATGAGACTTGAGGGATCAAGTGATCCTTGATGGAGTCAGCAATAATCCTTTGTGCCCTAGTCATATCCTTCTTGTGCTTCTCCTTGGCTTCAACTTCTTCGAGTTCTACAACTTCTTCTTTGACATACTTATCAAGATCATTCTCTTGGAGAATGAGACCAATCCTGTATTTCCATGCTTGAAAAATTCTCTATGCCTTCTAGCTTGTCCTCAAGCTTAGTGCTTGGGGCCATCTTGTGAGAAAATCACAAAAAATTGAAATTTTGCAGAATGAGAAACTGACCTTACCAGGATATGTTCTTGAATGAGGTGAGTTGACTGGCGTGCTTGGATTCTGGATATTTCAACTCTTCACCTTCCAAATCAGACTTGCAAGATTAAGCTTCTATAGCTTTCTGGTTCAGCATTTTTCTGGTGTAGCTATCAAACTAGGGTTTGACATTCCTGGAGACTCACACACCTAAAAACATTGATTCCAAGCTCAAAAGATGCACTCTGGGAGGGAGCAACTTTCTATGCAAGTAGTTTTCTGAAACTCAAAAATTTTCCTGAAACCCTAATTTCTTTCGAGGAGAGAGAGAGGGCTATTTCACATTGTGAAAGCTATCATATTCAGGCTAGCTCTGATACCATGTTAAAATTTCATATGATTAGCTAAAGCATCAGCAATTAATCTCGTTTTCATAACAAAAGCATATAAATAGGATCACTGAAAGAAACAATATCAAAAGAACAACATAGATTTATCCTGGGAAAACCCTAAAGAGAAAAACCTAACAAAAGCTTCCTCAATATAGATGCCCCAAAAGATAAAAGGTAAAACCTAAATACTGATCAAAGACTGGTCCTCCTCCTTCTCCAGTTACTTCTCTCTCCTTCACTAATGCGCTGCACAAGTGAGTGTGTGTGTTCCAAATGAGGAGTGCCACACCTCTATTTATATTCATCCGTTCACTTTAATAATGAATTTCGACATGTAGGCTCGAGTTAATCATGTAGGCTTGAGTTAAACATGTAGGCTCAAGTAACCATAACTGGGGTGCTAATGACACACCTTTACAATTTTAGGGGACTACCTCATGACTCTTATTAGTTCTTCCAATTAGAAGCATCGGAGTATAAAGAAATACAATTGGTTCTCCCGGTAGGACCATCGGGGACCACAAAAAATACATATAGAATATTCTTCGAAGTTACAATATTTCAACATTAAAGGGACACAGAGAGATATTGGGGGTTAGAATATTAGAGAGAGACAGAGATTGGGGTTTAGGGTGTAGGGGATTATAAAGATAGACAAAGAGAAATTAAGGGCTAGTGGTTTAGAGATGCAAAGAAATATAAATATTGGAGGTTGTAGGCTTAGAGAGAGAGAGCGATTCATGGATGTGGGTTTAGATGGAGAGAGAGAGATTGGGAGATAGGTTTTATGGATTTATAGATATACATAGAGAGTTGTATGGGTAGGTGGGTGAGAAGTGGGGGTTTGGAGAGTGAGAGACAGAGAGTGAGAGAAACAGATTGGTGATTAATGACTTAGAGAGAGACAGATATTGGGGGTTAGGGGTTCAAATATAGAGAGAGAGTGTAATACTCCATAAATTTGTAAAAATTTAAAAATTTTCCATGCAACATTAAATGTGAAAATATCGCTTAAGTAATTTCAACTAACCACTACGGATAACATTTTTGCAATTCATTTTCTAGAATACATATATACAATGTTTTTATCACTAACAGTATATAAATGAAAATAATGAAATGTCAGTATAACTAAGCACGGGATGGAATGTATTGACATTAACTCTATAAAATCCTAGTTAAAGTAAGATTTTAATAGATTGTTCTTCTTGTCTTACTGAAGAGGCTCTTGGTTGTGCCCGTGGCTTACTTATATTATTGAAGCTAATGCATTCCGCTGGTGTTTTTTTTTACAGGTTCTTTTTCCATGTAATATTTATACTTCCAGTTCATCTCCCAGGTTTCTCATATAGATCTGCAGAAATAAATATGCTAGAGTACTTGTTTAACTTTCAGCTTTTGATTTCTGAAGGTATTGAAAAACGTATCTATATTCTATGAACTTTATGTTTATGATCACTTCTTACTTGGAAACGGATATTTTACCTTCTAGACTCTTCCTATAAATCAGTCTATTTGATGTTAAACCTAAATCAATTTGTTTAGGCTTATGGTTATCTTCTTTCCATAGTTTTGTTTTTATATACTGTTACAAAAATTATTTGAAGTAAATCAAATGTAGGGGCTTAACCCTACTACACATAAGGTTCCTAGTATTTACATGTTAGCCTAGCATAACTTGCATTAGTCTTTTATATATATATATACAAAATAATAGTATTATTTCATATATTAACCATAAAATTTTAAGCTATGAAAAAAGAGGAAAATGATTAAAACAAAGTTTATTGTTGGCAGGTAAATACAATTGCTTGGATTAAATCGAAACCCATAAAATTGTTTCAATGGTGGATTCCGATGTCAATGATTTATGGTGGGAGTTTAGTGTTAACCCTAAGCATATAAGTTCTATTAAACCCTAAAACCTCGCTTGGACACCATTTCTTTCGGCACTTAAGGGTGGAGCCGAAAAGCTCTCGGCCTCTTGGCCTCCAAAGAATTTTTTTTTAGCTTACTCTGAGGTAAAACTTTTCCTCAATGTGATTTGTAAACTTTCCCTTTGTTGTGGAGCTACTGGGAGATAGTTGCGGGTTAAAAATTAACTGGTTTTGTGTTTATCTATGGGTGATTGGCTTCCAAAGTGGCGTATTCAGTACCTCCTTTCCACTTCTCACCGTGGTCTTAGACTGAGAGATTCTTGAATTTAGTGGTTTGATACTATGGTTTCCTTTACCTGGGTTTTGAGTGTGGAGTGACTGGGTTTCTTCAAACTACAACATGGCCGAGGATGAGAAATCTCCAGGTAAAAACTTCTTCTTACTCTAAAAATTTCTATCTATTTTAGAAATAAATATAGTAACCAAAATAAATTAATGATATTTGTAAACTGTGGTTGCAGGTCGTCGAAACCCTTGGTCAATAAGGGAACAATTCAAAGCTCGCTTATGGAAACAACTATTGATGCTACACTTCAAAAAAAAACCGGTAAGCCTCGGTTGTAAACCTTGAGGTTTCCTTCGGCAGGTTGTGTAAAGCTTAAGGATAAATGTATGAGAGAAACACAGATTGGATGTAGGGTTTCATGGCTGTAAAAATGGTTGGTTGTTTCTTTTGGTTAATTTTAAAAGCCATATGGCTCAATTCTTATTGTTATTAAAAGATTGTTAATAGATAGTAATGAGGGTTTTAAAACTTGTTCTAATTTGATAGATTTTATAGATTTGATAGTGATAAGAACTTCCATTCTGAGTTTTGTGAAAGGAAAAATTATAAGGACTTGATCTTTGCTTTTTATACACCATAGTTTGGAGATAAGGGAAACAACACTGTAAATTTTAAAGATCCTTCTATTTCTTTTACTTGCACCTTGTGTGTTATAGATTTTTATTAAAGAACACCGTAAATTTGATTATGGTTTTTAAAATTTGTATTTATTATGTTTAAATTATAAGTAAAGCGAAATTCTAGGATTTTTACTATAAATGTTTGTATTCAAGAAACAGGAAGAATTTTCCTTGGTTGAAGGGTTCAAGCTTGTAACCTGAGCAAAATTGTGTAAAAAGTTTTTGAATATTTTGCTTTAACTCCTTTTACTTGGTTTATGTTATATATATATTAAACAAATTATACTGTGCTTATGTATATATTCTTGTGAAATTAGGGTAGCTTAAAAATTATGAAAGTATTTAATATTTATAATTTATTTGATTTTGAATATATGGAGGGTTCAGATAAAATGAGAGTATTCTTTAACTTAAAGGAAAGAAGTAAAGCAAGCTTGGGTTAACAGGTTTTTAGTGTTGTGTCCCAAAAACATAATATTTCATTTTATTTAATATTCAGTGTTATTTGTTATTTTTACTTTTTAGTATTTATATTCTTTAATGTTTTCCATTATTACTGAAATTAAAACATTTATTTATTAGTAATGCTTAATTTATTACTATACTTTAAATTTACTGTTTATATAATTTACTATTATCTTTTTGCAATCTTTTTCCAAATCTGTAGTAGTATATTACTTATATATATAAATAGGTTTACCCTTTTGAGTAAAATAATCTTACTGAGTTAAGATAAATTTAGTTACAAAACTAAATATTAGTTTGAGTAAAACACTCTTTACAATGTTTATGAAATTATAATAAACAAAAATATTTAATATCAGAACTTCTGCAAATGAGGAATTTTTCCTTTATACATTTCTAATAATACTATCAGTAGAAAGTAAATGATCATATTTTTGCAAATCTTGATTTGATTTATTCATAAAAATTAAATTCACCTATTGTACTAGAGTACTACCTCTTCAGAGGTGTGGAAAAATAGAGTCAGGTAATTCATTCATCAATAAATTTAAAACTAACCCTTATCATTCATTCCATAACTTAAATCAATATCTTCTTGAAAATAAAAACTGGTTACTGTCTATATTTTAGAAAACAACTTATCAAACATAATAGTAATTCTACCTTAACTTCCTTTATTTTAGTATTTATAAATGCATAAGATAAGTAAAATAACAATTAGAACCTGTGAACTTGTAGAGGAGACAACAACCTAAGAATCCAGTTCTACCCAATGAATTCCTGAAGAAAGCTTATCTGCAAGTCTTAGGATCCCCGAGCTTGTCCACTGGTCCACCTGGTTGAAAGCACTGAGGGAGAGAATGGGTTATGAAAACCCCTGTAACTTTACAGAGTAATGAGCAGTAATACTTCTTCTTGTAGCAGTGAGAACTCAACCAAAACAGCTGCAGTAGTTCAGTAAATCAACATTTTCACACTCAAATCTTTTGCTTTTCCCTCCATTAAATATCTTGTGCAAAAATTTCACTTAGAAATTTCACAAGTAAACATTGAACACCCTCAACTGAATTCGATGGGTAGTTTATAATCTTGCTTAGGTATTTTGGGTAAGTTTTTCACGTAATGAGCCACCTTCTCTTGTTCCACTTTCTTGGGGAACATGACCAAAAAAATAGGAAAGTTTCCTCTTGTAATAGCTAGAAGTAGTTTGAGGATGCTGCCAAGTGTCAATCTACTCTAAACCTAGTTTATTCCACCAAGTGGCTAATAGACCCTCATTTAACAGCCTCCTTAAGCCGTTGTTTCTTCTTTTATTTATTAATTAATAAAATATTCAACAATTAAATACAATCCTCCTTGACCCCACTTGGTCAATATTTACAAACTTTACAATAAAATTAAAACATAATGTCTTCTCAAACATATAATGTTTTTTAAATTTAGGGTATGTGACATACATCCCCCCTTAAATATAACATCGTCCTCGATGTTATTTTATTCATCGTGCTCAGAGATGCTCTGGAACAAAATTGGATATGCTTCCTACATATGACTCTCCAATTTCTAGGTTGCTTCTTCTAGACTAAGGTGCTTTGATTTCACCTTCACCTGTCCAATGGTGCAATTCCGAAGCAAGATCTCCCTCCTATCAAGGATACAATCTGGTTCCACCAGAAAATCTCCTTCGGGTTCCACCTACACATCATTGCAATTTATGACATGAGTAGCATCATGTACATCTCTTTTTTAAAAATATATATGGAAAACATTATGAACCTTTAAATTTGGCATTAAAGCTAGTTGGAATGCCAACTGTCCCATTCTGGACAATATTTTGAAAGGCCCACAATATCTGGGTGCTAACTTAGCACAAATTCCTAACTTTAAGGAACTCTTTTTAGGCCCTACCTTTATGAAAAAATGTTCACCCACCTCAAACTCTTTCTGAATTCGTTTAAGATATGTTTGGCTTTTCTATCTATCTTGTGCAACCTTCGAATTACCTTGCACCTGCTTTATAATTAACTCCATCTCCTTTAATATATCAGGTCCTAGTACTAACCTATCAACTGGGTTACTCCATGAGATGGGAGTATTGCACTTTCTTCCATACAGAATTTCAAATGGGCTGTATTTTGTTGAAGCTTGGTAGTGGTTGTTATACACAAACTCAACCAATTGTAACTAATCGTCACATTTACCTGGTTGTTCTCTAACATACATCCTTAGCATATTTTCCAAGATTTGGTTCACCCTTTCAGTATGTCCATCTATTTGGGGATGAAAAGATGTATTGAAATTTAAAGTATTATTCAAACCTTTAAATAGATATTTGCAGAAATTCCCTGTAAACATAGGGTCTCTGTCAAAAATTATAACTTTCGATATCCCATGTAAATGAAATATTTGTTTCATAAATATTTCAGCAATATTAGCAGCCTTGTAGGTGGTATTTACTGGTATAAAATGAGCTGCTTTACGGAGTTTATCAATGAATACCATTATCAAATCATTCTGATTCTAATTTCTAGGTAGACCTGTAATAAAATCAAGATTGATTATTTCCCATTTCCAGCTAGGGATGGGTAATGGTTGTAATGAACTGGCTGCATATTGGTGTTCAGTCTAAACTTGTTGACATTTAAAACACCTAGAAATATATTATGCCAGTTCATGCTTCATATTTGGTCAAACAAATATTTCAGCAATATTAGCAGCCTTGTAGGTGGTATTTACTGGTATAAAATGAGCTGCTTTACAGAGTTTATTGATGAATACCATTATCGAATCATTCAGATTCTGATTTCTAGGTAGACCTGTAATAAAATCAAGACTGATTATTTCCCATTTCTAGCTAGGGATGGGTAATGGCTGTAATGAACTAGCTGGATACTGGTGTTTAGTCTGAACCTGTTGACATTTAAAACACCTGGAAATATATTATGCCAGTTCATGCTTTATATTTGGTCAGAAATAATCTTTTTCATAACATGGTTATGGTCTTTTGATAGCCAGGATGTCTTGAGTAAGGAGTCTTATGTATTTAATTTAAATTCAACTGCTTAATTTTAGGTACATTAGGTATATACAACCTGTTTTTATAAAGTATTAATCTGTTATCATTTAGACTGTAACCTGTACTTAAAATTTTAGTTAAACTTTTTGCTACTTTAGCTTGTAATTTCTAATAATTTTCATCCAATTTTAGTCTTTCTTCCAACTGATCTTCTAAATCAGTTTTATAAGTACTGATTGCTGCCATGAAATTCAATCTTGAATTTCTACTTAAAGCATCAGTGACTTTACTTTCTTTTCCCTTAATATGTTGGATCTCGAAATCGTACTCGCTAAGAAAAGATAGCCACTTAGCTTGCCTTGCATTTAAATTTGGTTGATCCAACAGACATTTTAAACCCTTATTATCCATCATTAACATAAATTTTCTTCTAATGAAGTGATGGGGCCACATCTTCAAAGCATGTATGACGGAAGCCAACTCTAAATCGTATGTAGCATAATTTTTTTCATGAATCTTAAGTTTCCTAAGGCTCATATGCAATTACGTCTCCTTCTTGAGTTAAGACCCCGCCAAGACCATCGTTGCATGCATCAGTGCATACAACAAAGCCCTTGTTAGGATCAACAATTCTTAAAATTGGTGCAATAGTTAATAATTTTTTTAATTTCTTAAAACTTTCTTCACATTTTTTATTCCACTCAAATTTATTTCCTTTCTTCTGTAAAGAAGCTATGGGATTTGTGATTCCTAAGAATCCCTCAATGAATCTTCGATAGTAACCGGTGATCCCCATGAATGACTGCACATCGGTCACATCCTTTAAGACCGACCATTTTTCAATTGCTTTTATCTTTTCTGGATCCACCAAGGTCCCCTCTTTAGTTATCACATGACCCAAGTATTGTATTTTATCTTTAAAGAAGTCACAGTTACTGAACTTAGCACAAAGATTATGTTCCCTTAACACTTGTAAATTTTTTTTTAAATGTTCCTTGTGTTCTTCTTTAGACTTTGGAATAAATTAAAATATCATAAATAAAAAAACTATGAATTTATCGAGATACTTATGCAATACGTTATTCATTAGACACATGAAGACAACCGGGGCATTAATGATCCCAAATGGCATGACAACAAACTCATAGTGACCATATCTGGTCCTAAAAGTTGTTTTAAATATATCTTCATCTTTGATACAGACTTGATGATAACCAGATCGTAAATCAATCTTTGAAAATACTATTGCACCTCATAGCTGATAAAACAAATCATCTATACAGGGCAACGAGTATCTATTCTTAATAGTCATTTGATTAAGCTGATAGTAATCAATTCATAAGTATAGAGTACCGTCCTTCTTTTGAACAAAAATGATAGGTGCTCCCCAAGGAGACATGCTTGGTCTTATATACTTTTTATCAATAAGTTCCTTTAACTGTGATTTTAATTTGTTAAGTTCCAAGATATTCATCCGATAAGGATATTTTGAGTTAGGTACTGGACCAAGTACCAACTCAATGGTGAAATCCAGTTCCCTTTGCGGAGGAAGTCCCAGAATTTCCTCCGAAAATACATCTGAATACCCTCTCAGGATTGGAATATCTTCCAGTTTTAGTTGATCTTCATTATTGATTTGTTCTTCATCAGTTACAGTTACAGAAAAATATTTACATCATTTTCGAACAACTCTCTTTAATTGCAAGGAAGAAATTTGTTTGATTGTTGTTTTCCTAGGAATTCCTATTACGGTTACTATTTCTCCTTCATTATTTACACATGTAAAAGTTTTATCAAAACAATTCAAGACTACTCTATGTCGTTCTAACCAGTCCATACCAATTAACACGTCATAAAATCCTAACGAAAGTACATTTATCTTCACATAAGTATCAAGATGATTCATTACTAAAGTACAGTCTTTCACAAAATTAATCACTTTTCTTTTTGCTCTTGTAGCTAGTTGAATCAGCCATGACTTTGTAAACTTTTCTACTGGTAAATTACATTTTTCTGCTAAACTAGGAGAAACATAACTCAGGCTATCCCCTGGGTCAATTAAGATAGAAATGGGTTATTGATTCATCTTACCTTCTACTTCAACCATGGAAGTTTGATAATCAATGTGTCTGTTTTCTAGCGCTGCATTGATCCTGGGCATCCCCTTTGCTAAATCACCAACAATGATCTCTTCCTGCATTGTATGAATGTTGCTGACGGTCTTCTTTTTGTTAGGTCAAACTAATGCATAGTGAGGTCCATTACAATCCCAACACTTTATTGGTTCTTTACGTTCGTTATTCTTAACGTAGTTGCTGTGATTATTAGTAGGTTCTTTATTTATAGGGCCATTAGGGTTTGGATGTGAGTTACCTTTATTTCCTTGAAAACTATTATTAGGAAAATTACGTGCATTATTATTCCTAAAATTTTGATTAGGTGTAAACCCCTTCTTCTTATCTTCAAAACTATTAGACCTCTTGGCTTTCTAGTTTGGCATGTTTTCCCTTTTTCGGTTCTGATCATAGAAGAAATTTGTTTTTCGCATAGCCTCTTTAAGGGTTTTAGGATTATCGTATTCAATTCTATCTTTAATGTGGAAAGGTAAACAACTTAGAAAACGCTACAACTTGGGCTTCTCATACACAATGTAAGGCATGTAACGTAGTAAACTTAAAAATTTACAGTTTAATTCCTTCTTGTTCATAGTTCCCAACTTCAGTTCATAGAACTCTTTAGCTAGCTCTTCATAATATTACTCTAACATAAACTTATTTTTCAAAGAATTTTTTAAATGTACTCCAGTTAATATTCTTTTCTTTAATACCTTTTACTCGTTTTAAATCCTGCCACCAAATATATGCCTTTCCAGTTAAGTTGTATATGACCATTCTATCTTTTAACTGATTGAAGTAATTATAGATTTGGAAATACTTCTTCTTTCCAGACAGCCATGCTTCGGCTTCCTCTCATTTTGTTGTTTCAGCGTTGAAAGTTGGTGGTTTTATTTTCTTAAATTCTCTCGAAATTTCCTCATAAGGCTTATATTTTCTTTTTCTAGAATGGTAATTATCCTCACTGCTATTGCTAGAATACTGGCGATTTTTCCTGTGTGTGTCACCATACATTTCAGAGGATGAACTACTTTCAATTTTAGTTTGTTTAGACTTTTTAATTTTATGTTGGTAGGATGTATTTTTAGATCCTATCTGTTCATCTTTCCCTGCACGCTGGAATTTTTCCATCAGTATCTGGTTCAACTCCTCTTGAGCTCTTAGAATTCTTTCATTCTCTTTTTTAATTGTTTCCATTTCAGTTTTTAATTCTTTGATAGTTTGTAATAGTTCAAAGGAATTGTTAGTTATTTCTTCCTTAACAGGTTCTTTTCTAGAATTACTCTGTTCGTTTAATGGGGACCCTTCATCTTCATATTCCTCGAGTCCTTCCATACCTGTAATTCTAGTTCAGAAAAAAAAAAATCTGGTAACGACATTTCAAAAGAAAAGTAATAAATCAGTACGCATGCATTTTGTTTGCTATTTGTCTATGTGATTTGAGCCGCATTCAGGCCTAGTTTCTGAACCTGACTACGATAACATATGTAATACTCCATAAATTTGTAAAAATTTAAAATTTTTCCATGCAACATTAAATGTTAAAACACCGCTTACGTAGTTTCAACTAGCGGCTACAGATAACATTTTTGCAATTCATTTTCTAGAATACATATATACAATGTTTTTATCACTAACAATATATAAATGAATATAATGAAATGTCAGTATAACTGATCCCGAGATGGAATGTATCGACATTAAGTATTTAAAATCCTATTTAAAGTAATATTTTAATAGATTGTTCTTCTTGTCTTACTGAAGGGGCTCTTGGTTGTCCCCATGGCTTACTTAGCTTATTGAAGCTAATGCAGTCAGCTGGTGTTTTTTTTAGAGGTTCTTTTTCTAGGTAAGATTTATACTTCCAGTTGAGCTACAAGGTTTCTCATCTAGATCTGCAGAAATAAATATGCTAGAGTACTTGTTTAACGTTAAGCTTTTGATTTCTAAAGCTATTGAAAAACTTATTTATCTTCTATGAACTTTATGTTTATGATCACTGCTTACATGGAAAGTCATCTTTTACCTTCTAGACTCTTCTTGTAAATTAGTCTATTTGATGTTAAACCTAAATCAATTTGTTTAGGCTTATGGTTATCTTCTTTTCATAGTTTTGTTTTTATATATTGTTACAAAAATTATTTGAAGTAAATAAAATGTAGGGGCTTAACCCTACTACATGTAAGGTTCCTAGTATTTACATGTTAGCCTAATATAACTTGCATTAAGCTTAAAAAAAACTATATATATATATATATATATATATATATATATATACATATATATATATACAAAATAATAATATTATTTCATATATTAACCATAAAATTTTAAGCTATGAGAAAAGGGAAAATGATTAAAACAAAGTTTATTGTTGGCAGGTAAATACCATTGCTTAGATTAAATCGAAACCCATAAAATTGTTTCGATGGTGGATTCCATGTGCAATGGTTTATGGTGGGAGTTTAGTGCTAACCCTAAGCATATAAGTTCTATTAAACTCTAAAACCTCACTTGGACACCATTTATTTCAGAACTTGAGGGTGGAACCGACATGCTCTCAGCCTTCGAAGAATTTTTTTAGCTTACTGTGAGGTAAAACTTTTCCTGAGTCCGATTTGTAAACTTTTCCTTTGTTGTGGAGCTACTGGGTGATCCAGGAGGATCCAAGAAGGCAAAATTTTGAAGTCCTCCAATCTTAGCAAAACCAGCACTAGATCGAAGGCCTCATCGAGACGATTCCAACGGCATTCGTTTCACCTCAAACGGACTCCGTATGAGAAAGTTATCGCACGTTGTTGTATTGATGAAACATGCAAAATGGGGGTGCCACGTGGCACCACTGGTAAGGTGACACGTGGCATACATACAAGATGACGAGGTATTGACATGGACCAATGAGGCTGAGACATGTGGAAACTCCCGGTTGGTTAATTCATGCCACGTGGATGATAAGTGGTGAGGTGGCATCAAGTTGGCACCTAACAAGGCATTGACATGGACCAATGAAATGGAAACACGTGGCAACTCCGGGTTGGTTGATGCATGTTTATGCAAAAGTATTCACCACTCTTCACAAGATTCGCTCCCCTCCCGTTGGCACAACCACCACGTGGGACATGCCACTCTTTAAACACATGTGTCATTTAACACTTTGGGTTAAGTTTTTAAAGGGGTTCGAAAACTTTGGTTATGGTCTTCACCACATGTGCATTAATAACTAATAACTTTGGTTATGACCACGTGTTATAACAAACTTTAAAACATATTACCTGCCACCTAATATGGTTGGAGCGCCATGGGTTACATGCCATAGGGTTGGAGCGCCACCATGGCATAACAAACTTTGTGTTGAAGCTTTAAAGTGGGTTCGCACACTTTGGTCATGGTTCCTTTTGTTTCCACATTTTAAAACGTTGGTGGGTTTTTTTTTAA
>LPNX010746390.1:91577-280631 GCA_001517045.1 Pseudotsuga menziesii | reverse complement strand
CCCCCCCCCCCCCCCCCCCCCCGCCATAAAAGTATTTATTACAAAAATTTGGGGGTGGTTATGAATCCCCATCATATAAAATTACATACGTGGTTTTGAACCCCCCTCATTGTAACATACAAGGGAAGTTTTGAACCCACATCGTAGAAACATATAAAGATGGTTTGAAACCCCCCTGGTAGCAACATACAAAGATAGTTTGAAACTCCCTTGTAGAAATAATAAATTGTAGTAAAATATATTTTATTTAAAATACCAATATTACAAAATCACTAGGGAATAGAGGAATCAAACCACCAACCTCTTGATTGTAAGGAAGGTCCTCTTCCATTGAGCTAGCACCCTTTAGGAATTAGAGACATTTGACAATGATTGCATATTCCATGGCAGGGGTACAATAAATAAAAGGGGGTGGATTATACCATATGTATTATGGAAAAAATAAAGAAAAAAGAACATGTTTGTTTCATCATCAAACAAATTTTCAAAAGGTCTCATTTAAGCTAAAACACATGCCAACTATAAAAGGAATCCTTCCTGTATTTTTTATACAATATTATGCCTAGTATGGAGGTCAAATGGAGGGTATCTTTTACTTCTCTTAGAAACATAATTACTAGTAGTAATCATATCCCTAACTAGGATTTTGATTAATGATATTACATGCTACATATTTGTGATTAACATACGTCAAAATCAACAAATAATGACAAAGTTGATAAGAATTTACAATATTACTGAAAGATTAGCACATATGTCTACCTCTGCAAATAAAGAACTAATGAAAATACAGGATCCATAAATATTTACAAAGCCTCTATTCAACGTATATGACAAACATTATAGATCAAGATTCCTTTTTTTAAGGGCCCAAATAATATCCCAATGCTACTTGTGAGAATCTCAATTTGTTTTTTGGAGTATCACTGGTAATGTGCAACTATAATGACGAAATAACCCAAATAAATAATGCAAGTTAATCCTAGAAAAAACTTGTCTTCCATGTTGTCTCTTTAACACTGCACACATATGTAGCCTACAATGCAGGCTAATCCAAATCCTAGTCACATAGTTAAAGAGAAAACAACTCCCTGGAATTCTTCTAGTAGGGTTGAGTTGTGATCCTAGCCTCCTACTATAGAAGAAACTATCAGCTACTGATAACAAGATTTATTTTAGAAGAGAAACTTTGGGGGACTGCAAATATTTAATTTTCTATCTAAAATGGGAGCTACCAATAAGATTCTAGAATATATATACATTTGCAACTCCTAGACATGTTCAATATATTGCATTGCTCAATTTATGGAAATAGCATTGATGTATATACCACGTATAAGGAAAGTACCTATGTATGTTGACTAACAAGATAAGTAATATAATTTATTTTCAAATACTAAAGTCACAATAAAAACATAACTATCCACATCTTCAATCAATTACCATGGAGGTAGATGACACTTTGGATTTATTGATAAGAATGATAAAATAATTTATTAGCTATTAAATTGTAAAGATGAAATCATTTAAATATAATAGAAATGATTAAAAAAAAATCAAAGGGAATATATCGCTACTTTTGTTGTCACCTAAGGATTTATTGGAATTATTTTGTGTCTTCCATGGTGGACACAATAGTATGCTTCTCTTAATGCAATGGCACTTAAGGGAGAGTACATATAATATAAAAATTATGGTAGGTTATATGATCTATTTAATTATCACACCGAAATCATTACTCCTCTAGACATGACACATTTGATAGAAGATCCACTAAGGAACCCATTCCAAATAATGATAGATGTTGATACCAATACATGTTATTATGTGTATCATTATATTCTTCAATCCCACTTTCTATACACTGACTTAATAAAATATATCGAATGGATTGTCTCCATTTGTAATCCACATAGAAAAAAACTATTTCTAATTTTCCAAAAGCATTAATGTATTTGTAGTTATAATATATGTATAAAACATGTCCTAGTATGTAATTCCGTTTTATGGAAATCAGTTATTTCCAAGTCTCTCTTTAGGAATTTTGATTTCAGTTTAAATTGCAATCAGTCTCCAGAAATGAAAATGATAGTGATGTGAGGACTAATAAAATTCGTTGGCAATGGTTATTCAGGGTAGATTTAATTTCTTCATCACTGAAAAAAATTATATCCAAACTCTTATTTTTTCAATGGTAGAATGTTTAAACATTTCACCTCTGATATTGGAGTATGAGAATGTAACGATTTGTCATGGGAGTGATGGAATACTACATTTCAAAGTGCACAGATTATACAGAAGGGACACCAGGTCGATTCACCCATGCCCAGGGCATCATCAATATGCAACAATGTAGTTATCCTTTACACCTTCTCCTTTTAGAGGTAAATGTGTTGCAAGATATGACGCATATCGACACTTTGATCTCCTATGCATTAAAGAAAGTCTCATGCTTCATTAATGTAGTTTGGGCCCTTATTTTTGAATGGTTTACTCTAACAGAAGGGTTAGTTGTGATAGTGCCAGATTGAGTTCACTCTTGAATGAGTGGCTCAAAGAGTATATCCATCCCAAGAGTAGTGACTTTCATACCCAAGTCTCATGCTTCATTAATGTAGTTTGGGCCCTTATTTCTGAATGGTTCACTCTAACAGAAGGGTTAGTTGTGAGAGTGCCAGGTTGAGTTAACTCTTGAATGAGTGGCTCATGGGAAAGAGTATATCCATCCCAAGAGTAGTGAATTTCATACCCAAACATTAGCATGCCTATTTTCCATTTTTCCAAAGAAGAAAGTGCTATTTTAATTTTCTATTCATAGTTTGATTTGAAATTACAATCTTTATGTTCTTTACAACATCTAGCATATACAAAAAGAACTAATTTATCCTTAATTCCTAAAGGTGTTGGGATAGAAAATTTCAGATCCCCCTTGCCTAGAAAATATGCACTAGGTAATTAGTATTAAATTTCAATCCTCTCTATAAGAAATTCAACAGAAAATGGAAAAATGTAGAACCCTTACATTGTTTCCTAATAGAATTTAACTGATAGAGGGACCACTATAGGAAACAACCATATTATAAAAAAAGATAACAAAAGAGGAGACAAAATTTCCTCCTCTAAATTCCTCCAGCACCAGAGAACCTTCAGAAAAATGAACTCCCTCTTTCCATAAGGCATCTACCCCTATGTGCAGATTCTTATACATGTTGTTGAAAGAGATTTATTCAAAAGAGTTTGCAGCCAACTTAACCACTCCCCAAGGGGCCTAAGAAAAAGGTTTGACAATTTGAGATCACCATTCATTTAGTGAATGATCAGACTTCAGTCTTGTTTTCATTCCTCAAGGATATAAGTTTTCAAATATCCTGAAACACAGGAGGCAGTTTTGGCTGAACCTAATGTGAAGCTTAAGAATATGTAATGTTGTGGCACAAAAGATGCCTGCACAGGCACAAGCATTCCAAGCGGTGGTTGTTTGAAGGATTATTTAGACATTTGATGGTGTTTTGAGTATCCTTATTTTTCTATTCAAAGGTTTCAAACCAAGAATCATGTTTATTATAGTATTTCTATCTTCCAAATGGTTTTATACATTGGTAGTAGTTTAGAATTTAGCATGTTTTCACTATCTATAAATCCATAAACATTGGAATTCACTTATATTTTCAAAATATCTTGCATGAGAAGATTCATTGTTGAATAGAGGCTATGAAGTGACTATGTCGAATGAAAACATTTGTAGGATTTTCATGGGCCAAGGGTATGTGTTGTTGGAAAATTTTTAGTCCGGGATTTTACCATTGGATAGTTGTAGTACCAATTTGATTCAATGTTGATAATTGTTTATCTCCTCGAACATGGATGTTTTCTATCAACACCATTTTCAAAATACTATATTTGGTGGAATATCCTCTTCAGTATTATAATTTTTACCGATCTATGCAAGCAAATTGAGTATGGGAGGAATAGAAATGACAAACCTGTATAACTATATTCCATCAACTATCTTAGTAGTGATAGCAGTTCCACATAGTACATCCATGGAGAAACTATATATATGAACATCCCCTATTTTTTATGCCGACCTGGCATTCCAAGGGGTGTGATATTGAAATTTTTAGTATATGTAGAAGACTTACAGAAAAATATGTTTCTCTAATAAAACAATATTCCACTAAGTTTCCAGGTTTGGCAGAAGACTACAACTCCTCTACATAGTGATATTGAATGGGTTTGATACACTTCTTTCGGTACAATACCTAAACCAAACATGTTTTTTGCGTCGAGAGGCACTCTACAGCCCAATATGGGGGATATCTTGTAACGTTACGTAACCTTATGTAACGTTACGTAACATTATTTTTATTAATAAAAAATAAATTTTCTAATTATAGGCCAAAATACATGTCGGCCACAAAAAAAAGTCTAATATGGGGGAAATGTTGCAATCTTCCTGTTGGGATCTTTTTGGGTAGACCCAGGTTTACTGTAGTGTACCAACAAAACCCATAGCTCACTGGCCCTTTCGGCGACAGACCGCAGAACGGCCTGAAGTCTCACCCGAAGTGATCCTAGATGGGGTGGTTGAAGAATCACGTTTCCTCAACCAGGTTCTACAGCATCCTAGGTTTCTCTTGACTCTGGTTACCCAGTGGGATCTCTCAGCAAGGACTGTTCTCTCTTCCTCGCTGAGTCTTCTATGGGACTGGCTCTTATCGCATCACAGCTTCTAGGTTGATGCACAGACTTCCTCTTCTTCTCAACTCTTAACCTGCGATATCCCACACCGTAGCTCCTCCGACAGTGCGATATCGCCTTTCTACGCCGCGATATTTCCTATAGTAATACTTAATATGCTTGTCAACTCTCAAGGTCTAGAGGCTTCCTCCTTGGGTATAATAGCTGAGTTACACAACCTCACTTAGACTTCTACAGTCTAACATGCTTAACATCAACTACGCTCTACTTGGTAAACTCATATACAGAATACTTGACACATTCAACTCACATTCAACCTTCTGTGTTATTGTAAATGAAGGACAACATACACACATTCATTAACTGGTAAGCAAGGTTCATGTAACGAATGACAGGTAGCAAATAAGTATAGCACAATCACATGAAACAGTCACACAACACACGAATTTTACATGGTTCACTTCCAGGGAGGAAGCTATGTCCATAGGAACTGTGTTTTATTATATCTTGAGAGAGTACACAGTTCCGCTGCAACCTCTTATGCAACTTGAGATCTTATGGGAAACTCCACGCAAACAGCTGGGAGCCCTTCTCTTAGATCTCTTCTCTTCCTCTTATGCTTTCTTCCTACAATATACTCTTTCCTCTCTCTCTCTCTCAATCCCTACGGATTGTTACATTCATGCTCAAGGAGCTGGCCACTGGTTACAGTAAGATAACTATAGACTTAACAACAAAACCAGAGCTCGACTCAAAGAAGTAGCTAACTGACCAACTAACTGACTAACTGAATGTCTGTCTAACCATCTACTAGCTAACTATATAACCTTTTACAATACAAAATACATGATTAAATAGGTGGCCCGAAGGTCTCACTGTGATACAACACTGTGGGCCTATCCCAACAATAACCCAAAAACCCTAACTATGATAGTTGGCCTCTCTTTACCTTGAACTACCTCTTACTGGTCACACTGCAGCTTTCTGCAGTCTTCCACGATTTCCAGTGCTGATCTTTGGTATGGGCGCCGCTTCCTTGGTTTCTCCCCTTATGTCCTTTGTCTTTAATATCTTGGCCTGCTGCTCCTTTTCCATTTATGAGGGTAGCTGAGCCCTCCTGTCATCAACGCCGCCTTAAGTGCAGTGGTTGAGCTTTCTCTTCTTAGCCGCTTCAGGTACTGTTTCCTTTGACTTCCTTGTACGCTTCGCTGAAACTGTCTTTCCTCAAAAAATTGTCCATCCTCTACCAAAATTAGCAGCTTTTCCTGTAGCTGCAGGGCCCTGCTCCAACAGTCCCCTAACACTTACTTGTGGCTTGCCCTCAAGCCACTAACAGCTGGCTTCTCTTGCTGTAGCTTCTCCTTGGCTTCCTGCGAAGTCCTTGTGAATCTCTCCCTGAGTCCTGCGACTTCTTTGTCCATAGCTTCGACACAGTCGTATGCCGCCTCAAGCATAACTTGAGTAATCATGGGGTCTTCTGCATCATCAATTTCATTCTTGCTTGCAATCAACTCCTTGACCTTTTGCTCAACCACATCGACCAGCTCTGCGATTTCTTCCTGATACGGTTGAAGCAGGTTATTGAATTGACTTTCTTTTTCTTGTAACCGCTGCGCTTCCTATTGCAAACGATTCATCTCTGTCGTCTTTTTCATCTTTGCAAGAGCTCCTAAGCTCTTGATTTCTTCCTTCATTGCTATTGTTGCATTCTTTATGTTCTGGATGCTCAGCTGCAACTCCAATCTCTCTGGGAGCTCTTCTAGCTCCGACCATGTCGTTGTCTCATCAGCTAACAATGATTATGCATCATCTATGCGACACTTCATCTACGTTGAAGTGAGTCTAAAGGCATGTTCCCTTGCTTCCTTGTCTACTTCAGGTGTGCCTGGTGCTCAAGCCTCAAACTCAGCAATCTGTTCCTTGTGGTCTTCCTCCATCTTGGCCCTCAAATTTTCTCTTTTCTCCTTTGTGATTTCTATCATATCTGGCATCGTCTTCTATAAACTTAGTTCATAGGTCTCTCTTATCTTTCCTTCCCTCATTGTCATCCTGTCACTCTCGTCGCTTATGAGGCCTGCCATCCCTGAGCGAATATGACTCCTTACCTTCAAGTGACCACTTCACCTAGATCACCATGGAATCCCTCACACAAGATATACTTCCAAGTTACATATAGGTCTTTTCGTGGATCAGTAGCTCCCTTTAAGGATATTGAGCTTTTAAGAAGCCTTCCACAGATATCCTTTCCTCTTTATCTGAGTTAGAACTCGTAGCACAAGGAAAATATAAATCTGTATCTTCCATCCTTCTCAAACATTTCATTCAGTCTGGATCCTTTCATACAAAAACTATACAAACCATGAATTCCATTCCAAGAACAAGCCTTTGTCAGCATGCTGAATTTTTGCTTGTTTGGTTTGTTTTTCCCTTTCACTTTTCTTCTCAACAAATCGCTCTAGGTATTCATGCTGCCTATGATATTCATATTTTTGTTTCTTTGCCTCTGCAATCTCTTATTCTTCTCTTAGCTGATCAGATAGGTCATCTACCTTCTCGCATTGCCTTCTTTTTCTCATTTTTACTTTCTTCCTCTTTCTTCTTGTCGGCAGATTTCTTCTCATCATTATTTGTCTCTGCTTTGAGCTGGACTCTTCTACTATCTGAGCTTGAGTCCTCATCCTTGGCATCTATCTGACCTTTGGTGCACCTAATTTCACAACCCTGGGCGGCGTTGTCATAGCAGGCTTGAGGCCACCACGATGGAATCGTCACACAATGTCTTCTAAAGGTTCCTTCTCAGACGGAAACCACCTAGTGCGATACTCTAGACTAGCAATGGCTGCGAAAATGGGGAAACTAGCACTCTATAACTGGAGTATCTCTGCACAGGAAAAATCTACAAATTGCTCTATAACTCTTAGAAATCGCAAAAGTAACCCTTCTGTTTGAATGATCTGTGTATTTATAATGAAGGCGATAATTTCTAAAGCAACGATCGTTTAAGCTGGACCTAATGGTGACATTTATTGCATGGATAAGGCAACACCCGTCGTCTCGATCCTCATTAAGTGCTGAAAATCTGATCAAATTTCCCTTGAAAATTGTGTGCAGGTGATGACAATCTCGACCAAGATTTACCAAATCTAGGACAATCACTGTACTTTTTCCAAATCTAGGGCAATGTATACTTGTCATATCTACATTAACTACTTGTTAGAAGGCGAAGTGACTGGCCCTCTGTCCCTTTTCAAAATCGTCTATGTGGCATGGGGAACATCGCCTTGCTGCGATGCCACACCGCATCATCCCAAACCAAAATGCTGGCGTGAAACTTCACAACGTTCAAAAACTCCGCAAGCGTCCTATGACTTGTGCAAAACAAACTTTATGTATCGCAGGAGGAAAGTTTTTTTTTTTTTTTAGGTGTAGACTAGTTATGGGTGCGATGCCTCCTTTCAACTACACTAGACATCTGCATGACCTATTTCTCTGATTTAGGGTTTGTATGTGGAGTGGCTATCATTATAAAACTTAATACTATTGCCATTAATCAAAGTAGGAACAAGTTCCCCATTCAGTTTACTGAGCTGAACGGCACCTCCTTTTGTAACTTGCTGAATCTGATATGGCCCCAACCAATGTGTCTTAAAATTCCTTGGAAACTTAACAAACTTGTTGTCATAAAGGAGCACTAAGTCTCCTTTCTAAAAAATCTTTCTCTTGATGTTCCTGTCATGCCAAGCTTTTTCTCGTGCCTTCTGCACTTTTTGATGAAATCCCGCGATGAATCTGTCTTCTTCTAAGGCAAGAAACTGCGCTAATATTTCATTCATCGTATATGTATCAACCATCTCGGTAATTTGAGCAATTCTTAAACTGGGAATAATATATTCTATAGGAATAACAGCCTCTTGTCCATACACCAAGCTGAAAGGTGTGTGTCCTGTGAGTTTCTTGCATGTAGTCCTATAAGCCCATAATACAGCATTAACCCTGAGCTCCCAATCATCTCTTTGGCTATTACAGATCTTAGTAAGAGCATTTTCTAGAATCTTGTTAAAAGCCTCCACCATACCATTAGCTTGTGGGTGGTAGGGAGTGCTCTTATGGTGTTGTATCTGAAATTCCTCCGTCGAGGACTGAATAGTGCGATTCAGAAAGTGTGTGCCTTGATCACTCATCAAAATTGTTGGAAATCCAAATCTACTTATGATGTTTTCAAAAATGAACTATGCAGCTGTAGCAGCATCACAATTCCTTACTGCTTTGGCCTCTTCCCACCCGGTGAGGTATTCTATTCCTGTGATGATGTATCTCGCACTAGTTCATTCCCCTGGTGGGTTGACAGGACCCACGAAATCTATAGCCCACTTGTCAAATGCCCACAGCGTAATCTATGGTCGCAGTTGCATTTCATCTCTCTGTGAAGGTTTTCCTACCCTCTGGCAGATATCACAGCATCTACAAAACTCCTTAGTGTCTTTATGCAAAGTAGGCCACCATAATCCTGCAGCTAGAATTTTCTGAGTAGTCGGCATTCCTGTGAAATGACCTCCTGCGGTACCTGAATGTACTTCTTTGATAATGGCCTCTTTCTCATGCGGCATCACGCATTTGCGCAGGACTTCATCTGGACCTAACTTGTATTAATGTCCTGCGATCAAAGTGAAGTCTGTTGCTTTAACAACTAACTGTTTCTTTTGCTTCTTAGTAAACTCAACTGGTGCCCACCCTGTAGTGAGAAAGTGAATAATATATGCGTAATACTCATCTGCGATCTGGATAGAAAAAAATTGCGCATCTGGAAAATTATCCTCTAAGTTACTTGGTTCTTCTCCTGAGTCTATCCACGAGAGATGATCAGGTCTGGCATTTAATCTTCCTGGTTTTACAATAATTTCAAAATCATACTCCAGAAATAGGAGTAACCATCTGTATATCCTTCCTCCTAACACTGGCTTATTGAACAAATACTTTAAAGCGGAATGGTCAGTGAACATCTTGAATGGGGCACCCAACAGGTAGTGCCTGAACTTCTGTAGAGAATACACCATAGCTAATCCTTCTCTTTCTGTAGTGGTGCAGTTCTTTTCTGTGGTGGATAACTTTTTGCTTGAGTATGTGATAGGGTGATCGTTACCCCCTTCTCCTGGCTGTGTTAAGACAATCCCCAGTGCGATGCCAGATGCATCCACATGTACATGAAATGGCTTGTTCCAATATGGAAATACTAAGATGGGTGTTGTGACCATCTTCTCTTTAAGAGTGTCTAAACTTTGCTGACATTCCTCAGTCCATAGGAATTTTACTTCTTTCTTTAACAAATTTTCCATAGGTGTTGTGATCTTTGCATAGCCTTTGATGAATTTTCTATAATACCTTGTATGACCAAGCACTGTTCTCAATTGCTTGAATGAGTCCGGTGCTGAAAGATTTACAATGATGGAAATCTTTGCATGATCTACGATCAAGCCTTGTTTGCAAACAATATGACCCAACAAAATATCAAACGGTGTGCAGAATATACATTTCTTCAAGTTAAGAGAAATATGATATTACCTACATTTCTCTAACATGAGCCTTAAATCTCCTATATGCTTTTTGATTAATCCAAATACAGTCTAATCATCAAAATAGACTTCTAAGAATTTATGGATGTATTCCTTAAAGACAGCAACTACTACTCTTCAAACAATAGTTGATGCATTTTTAAGACCAAAGGGCATTACCGTATACTGAATGAGCCCCATTCTATCGCAAAGGTGGTGTTATGTCGATCCTCTGGATGGATTCTTATCTGGTGATAGCCTGAAAAGCCATCAGTGAATGAGTAGATCTCCTGTCCTCCCACATTGTCTAAAACTTCATCAGTAAAAGGTGTCGGAAATGGGTCATGAAGCGATGCGTCGTTGAGTTTGCGCAAATCGACACAAATTATGATTTCTCCTTTAGTTTTCTTTTCCTGCACAACCATGGGACTAACCCATTCGCTCTCTTCTACGGGCACAATGATGCATGTTGCTAGCATCTTATCAATCTCATCCTTAATTTTTTCTTTATAACGAGGATTTAATCTGTATGGACGTTGCTTAACTGGCCTAGCATCCTCTTTCAAAGGTATCCTCATGAATCCCAAATCTCCTACTATTCCCTTCATCTCTATAAACTTAGTGGGAAATAAGTCCTGATATTCATGTAACAAATCTGCGATGTGTCCTACCCTTTCATCATCCCAATAGTCTCCAATAGAGGCAAACTTTGGTTCTATTTCTGTGCCAATATTGATCTTTTTAATCTTAATAGGCTCTGTGACAGCTGGAATCTCTAGCTTTGGTCCATCAACTTCACGAGTCCCTTCTGAATCTGTAATGTTGATACTGCAAGGATTCTAATCCTCATCACCTCGCTCTTTTGTGAAGTTGTAACATTCTAACGCATGTTCTAACTGGATGGTCCAGTCAGGTTGAGCATACACTGATAGGGTACAGTCATCAAATATCTTAGTCTTTATAATATCTAGAGCCTGATCAATGCTTGGATACTTAGATTCAAAAGTGAAAGTGAGTACAAAGCTGACTATCATAACTGGCCATGTAGTTGTTCCTCTGCGCAACTCTGTCTCAGTGTACCAATTCCTTGGGACTATGTCTAAAGTGTGAATGAATAGGTGAACCCATTCATCCTCTAGAATGTCTGACCAATTCTGTTCACAAATCTTAATATGTGACCTGGGGTCACTTTCTCCTGTATATTTCTGCTGTAAACACTCCTTGTCATTAGAGAATCTTATCATCATCAATCTCTTGAAATCATCCCATGATGCTATATGTTCTTTATGTGCATGCCACCATCTTGTAGGTGTGGCTCTTACTGCAAGGTCAATAGCTGCCATCCTTTTCTCATGAGGGATTTCCTGCTCAAAATGCTGTAAAAAGTCATTGACATATGCTAAGCCATCAAACGATGGAATATCCTTAAGCTCTGTTCCAATCCATCACAGTGACTTATTCATAAATGCACATCTGCGAGCTGAGACTTCATAAAGTCTATTCTGCCAATTTTCTAAACCAACATCCGAATCCGATGTGCATGAGCTGTCACATCGCCAACTAATATTTCCTTCTACAGTGGGGTTGATATGATCACTCTAATTAGAAGTCATCTGATAGAAGCTCTCCATATTGCGCACCTCTTCCTCTGCTCTGATAGGTTCAATGTATCGAGGACCCTGAAAAGGATCCTATGGTGCGATGACTCGAATCTGTTTATCCTCAAAGGTCATTTTTATTTTCTTCAAATTGATAAAAACCATGTTATCAATTTCCCAATCAATACCTAATAAAGCTAGATATGGTCTGCTATCACCAATAATTTCTATGACTTCAAAATCTGCAAAGCTGCGAACTCCGTCAATATCAATTGGTACTTGCGGTAATCGACCCAGTGGTGATACCCTCTGCTGATTGGATAATCGCAGATGGATAGGTGATCTGGCTAACTTAGGACTACCCATCTATTCCTATGTCTGCTTAGTAAGAACATTTACCTCGAATCCTAAATCTAGGATTACCTCATCCATTTCAAACTCTCAAATTTGCGCTACGAGTCTCATTTCTCCTCCTGTTCTTGTATGGCCCATAATATTATGAACAACACGCTGCGTACTGCTTACAGAAGAAGACTGCTGATACTGATCTATGATGCATTGAAGCTCTCCTATAGCTTTCTCATTTCTTACGAGTTTCAAGCAGCTACGCAGGAAGGATTGTACACTTCCTTTCAACTCATCCTCTTCGCACCTTCCAGATGTGGTAGCTTGCGATATCTGCACACGACTAATGCCACAAGGTTTCTGCTGCGGTACGCCCCTGCAAGGAAATACCTTCGATCCTGACGGTGTAGGGTCAGTAAATAAAGTTTTAGCTTGCTGAAATGTTTCTTTGTTCTTCTGCAAGTCAAGTGGTGTAGGTTTATCAGTGGCTTTACACACCCACTTTGGACCTATATTCTTTTTGGCATCCTGTGATGTCCTACTAGTAGAAGCACCACTGCGAGTCATAATATTGACTCTTGGTTCCGGTTCTTTCTGCTCAGCAGCAATAAGCTGAATATTCTGGTTTACTGCTGGCTTAGGATCCTTAATCTTGGCTATCAAGATAGGACATTCTTCTATAGTATGATCATAGGACTTGCAATACTTACATGTCGTAGTAGGGTTCTGACAATCCCTAGCATAATGTCCTACAGCTCCATAATTATAACAAACAATCGGTCCACGGCCATGGCCAAACCTCCACCATGGCCTCGTCCTTGAATCCTCCACCACGACCATCATGAGCTGGTTCATGCTGTGGTCCTGCTATTGGTCCTGGTGTCTCTGACTGGACTCTGTAGAAGTCATGTTTTCTCTCTACCATGAGATCATAAGCTCTGCAATTATTTTCATCATGTCCTACTGACTTACAACAGTTATAGTATAAATTCTTAGGAGTTTGTACATACTTCTGAAGTAAAGGGCATTCCTGTGGTCTATGTCCTCTAGTTCTATAGATTTCACACCATGGCCTTTGATTCTGTACTAAGGGGTTAGGAGCCCCACTTGCTAGGTACTCAACAAATACTGGACAGTTATCTTTAGTATGGCCATGTCCTTTACACTTTGTACACCATAATTCTTGTTCAACCTCTTTTCCTTTCTTAAACTCATGTAGCTGTAAAGTGAGATTGGCTAACTGATTCTGTAAGTTTGTCATACCTGTACTAGTCTCAGCTAGAGGTGAAGCCTCTAGTTTCATTGCCATCTCCAATGCTTCATCCTGCGTATGGAGTTTTTGTTGCATTAGTGGAAGTATGATGTGAGGGAGCAGTGTTGCAATGAACCATTCCTTATGTTGCTCCGGCGCAAACTCAAAACCAACTTGGTCTATAAGAGCTTTAAATTTCTGATCAAAATCCCATATTGAATCTGTGGGTAACTGTTTAATGTCTTTAAGTTATGTGATACATTGTGACTCAGAATTGGGTTTCTTAAATTCCTTAATCATCGCGGTCCTGACCTCTACGAGTGTTCTAATCTGCGCTGATGTATACTTCATATACCATGTTAAATCTCTTTCTCTAAGTGTAGTGGCCAACTGGACAAGCTTAGTATTGTCATCCTGGATCTGTTTAATGGTCCATAAAGCTTCACATAGGAACCAATGTTGTTCTGGGTATTCTACCCCTGTACCCCTAAAGGTAGGTAATTTCATGTCATCCCCCATTCTGTTTCTACATGGTGGATTTTGATTTGTTGTGTTACTACCACTTGGTGGTGTAAATGTAGGTGATGTAGAGGTAGTATGTAATGTGTGTGAACTACTAGATGGAGTTCATGCGGGATTATTCTGAGTCCCGGTTGGTTTTTTTGGGGTATAAGGGTGGTAAGGGATGCCCCCTACTGTTATTTCTCTATTACTTTGACTCTATTCTCTAGTACTGTCTGAACTATCTTCAAGGAAGGAAGATCTGAGATCTACTTTATATTTCTTACCGCTACGTGTACATCCAATTTCTTCAAAATCACTCTCAAACTCTTGTGACATTACACTTACTTAACTTATTCATCTGAGAATATATCCAGTACTCCTTTTTCATGCAATAACATCTTAAGGGATAAGTTTAAAGAGTTTAGGTACTTATCGCGATATCCTTTGAAGAAGTACCTCTTTGCTTCATTGAAACTCTTTCTTTGATCAATTGCAAACTCTGTAATGAAACCTTCCAGCAAACTCGCAAGCCAGAAGTCTACTACCCGCGAAATGGGATTATCTACGCTCTTCACGGTGTGAATCAGCTCCGGTGTCCAGAAAATGTTCCTTTTCTTCTTGAATACATGCTTATCATTCAACTTTGACAACCAATCGTACAACTCATTTGCATAGGTCACAAAAAATATCTCATGCAAGTCTGTGAAGATATGTTTCTGTAGCCAGTCCTCTGTACTAAGCCTAGGACTCTTGTTTTCTTTTTCAACAAATTCTCTTTCCTTAGACTCAACCCACTGGTTAAGTTCTTCTTTAGTAGGATGCCAACAGAACATCAGCTCTTCAATTTGTTCAAAACCATCAATGGAACCATTTGTTGGGATGTTTTTGGGCAGACCCGGGTTTACTGTAGTGTACCAACAAACCCCCTAGCTCATTGGCCCTTTCGGCGACAGACTATAGAATGGCCTGAATTCTCACCTGATGTGATCCTAGATGGGGTGGTTGAAGAATCACGTTTCCTCAACCAGGTTTTGTAGCATCCTAGGTTTCTCTTGACTATGGTTACCCAGTGGGATCTATCAGCAAGGACTGTTCTCTCTTCCTTGCTGACTCTTCTATGGGACTGGCTCTTATTGCATCATAGCTTCTGGTTTGATGCGTAGAATTCCTCTTCTTCTCAACTCTTAACCTGCGATATCCCACACCGCAGCTCCTCCGACAGTGCGATATCGCCTTTCTACGCCACGATATTTCCTATAGTAATACTTAATATGCTCATCAACTCTCAAGGTCCAGAGGCTTCCTCCCTGGGTATACTAGCTGAGTTAAACAACCTCACTTAGAATTCTACAGTCTAACACGCCTAACATCAACTATGCTCTACTTGCTAAACTCATATACATAATACTTGACACATTCAACTCGCATTCAACCTTCTATGTTACTATAACTGAAGAACAACATACACACATTCATTAACTGGTAAGAAAGGTTCATGTAACGAATGACAGATAGCAAATAAGTATAGCACAATCACATGAAACAGTCACACAACACACGGATTTTATGTGGTTCACTTCCAGGGAGGAAGCTACATCCACGGGAATTGTGTTTTATTATATCTTGAGAGAGTACACAGTTCTGCTGCAACCTCTTATGTAGCTTGAGATCTTCTGGGAAACTCCATGCACACAGCTGGGAGCCCTTCTCTTAGATCTCTTCTCTTCCTCTTATGCTTTCTTCTTACAATATACTCTTTTATCTCTCTCTCTCAATCCCTGCAGATTGTTACATTCATGGTCAAGGAGCCAACCACTGGTTACAATAAGATAACTACAGACTTAACAACAAAACCAGAGCTCGACTCAAAGAAGTAGCTAACTGACCAACTAACTGACTAAATGAATGTCTGTCTAACCATATACTAGCTAACTATCTAACCTTTTACAATACAAAATACATTCTTAAATAGGTGGCATGAAGGTCTCACTGTGATACAACACTGTGAGCCTATCCCAACAATAACCCAAAAACCCTAACTGTGACAGTCAGCCTCTCTGTACCTTGAACTGCCGCTTACTGGTCACACTGCAGCTTTCTGCAGTCTTCCATGATTTTCGGCCCTGATCTCTGGTATGGGCATCGCTTCCTCGGTTGCTCCCCTTCTGTCCTTTGTCTTTAATAATTCGGCCCGTTGCTCCTTTTCCATTTATGAGGGTAGCTGATCCCTCCTGTCGTCGCCGCTGCCTTAGGTGCAGTGGTTGAGCTTTCTCTTCTCAGCCGCTTCAGGTACTGTTTCCTTTGACTTCCTTGTACGATTTACTGAAACTCTCTTTCCTCCAAAAATTGTCCATCCTCTACCAAAATTAGCATCTTTTCCTGTAGCTGCGGGGCCCTGCTCCAACACTTCCTACCTAACAAAACAATAAAAAAGTAAAAATTTAATTATCTGTAAAAAAATTGTGGGTGAAAAAAACACAATATTGGGGATATGTTGTAATGTTCCTACCTAACAAAATAATAAAAAATAACAAATTGAATTATCTGCAAAAAAATGTTGTCCTTGCACATGGTTTTAAAACCATGTGCAAGGGCTTCTAAACAACCCATGGTTTTATTGTACATGGTTTAGGAGGGTCTTGCACATGGTTTTTAAACCATGTCCAAGGCCTCCTAAACAACACATGGTTTTATTGTACATTGTTTGATAGGGCCTTGCAAATGGTTTTAAGACCATGTGCAAGGCCTCCTAAACAACCCATGGTTGTAAGAGGGCCTTGCATATGGTTTTAAAACCATGTATGGGGAAATGTTGCAATGTTCGTTCCAACAAAATAAAAAATATTATATGTTAGCATAAATAATATTAAATATTAATAATAAAAATATTATATGTGGACCTTAAATAAAAAGATTTGTCTTTTGGTTTGAATCAACTGAATGGATAGCTAAGAACAGGTTTGCACCTCGAGAGATTTGATCCATCTCGGCGCTTGATAGAGCCTAGGATCTGGATCTACACTGGTGCATCAACAACTATGTCTCAAATGTCCATAGGCATGAATGATGAAGTTTGTCCAACGATGTCCTTCAAGACAAGGATAATACTATCTTTCTAGCAACAAAAAATTCATCAACGTTTCAACACAATTACATTAATAAATCAAAGATATTAGATATCCAGAAGAAAATAAATGTTAAAAGGATAACCATTTTTTTATTCCTCACATTTTCAAAACAAATTTCCACACTATAAACATAATGACTGAGCAATTTGATTCATTTTGTCTCTATAGGAGCCCCCATACTTATCTCATGACTGAAGCAATGCATAATAGAAGATGTGATATCCTCAGTACTGTCAGTTGTTGTAACTATGAATACTAGATGTTTCGATTCCCATGTTTTAGATGCATTTTGCATTAAAGTAAACTACAAAATTATTGGTTGAATGCTTTCTTATAAAGTAGGAGTTAAGACTTAAAATATGAACAAGAACAACCCACTTGAACCAAAATTAGGATATCAAAGATGTAGTACAAGTGCATCTTTCATTTCAACCACATCAACATCATCTTCTTTCTTATTTATGCGAGATTGAGTAAATTGGTGAAGAAAAAAGAAACTTGAAAGATAGACCCAATATGATCAGATGTCATGTTTCCACTCATTAAATACTTTCCCAAGGAATTAAAATGATCTAATAGAAGAATAACAAGAGAATAAATGTTATGATTCATCACAAGATGAAAATAAATTGTATGCATCACTCACAATCCCATTACATGTGCATCTTGATAATATATATTGAAGTACTTAGAGAAAGGAACATATATACAAACAATATCATTAGATATTCAAAGTTAGAATAAATTTTAATAGTAGACTGTAGAAACAGACTGGTGTTGCTAAGATACATTGTGCTTATATTAGTAAACAATAAGGTAACAAATAGAACAATTAGGAGAGATCCATGAAGATGTCAACAACTGAAATTGAGATATCAACGGTAAAAATATGTATTTACTAAAAACTAATATAATTTAAATGATAGATTCCAATTTTATGAAAATGATCCTCAACAGCTTTACTTCTTTGACCACATTTAAAGACCATTATTCTAGCAAGGGAACCATAAAAAATACTACAAATGGAACATTTCGCGATGTAAAAAGAACACGAATATGCAAGAACTTGGTAAGAAATTTAGTGCAAATGCAAGATAAAATGTTTTCCTAAAAATCTAATTTGTATATTTTTCAAAGGAAATATTATAAACATTAAGATAAAAGGATAACAAAGATCACCTCTTAGCAGTATTAAAGTATTTCCCAAAAGTAACAAACGTCTTCCTTTTTGAAGCTCCCAAAAGATCATACCAAGTATATTCAACAAAATGAAGACCCAATCTCTTTGCAACCTTTTTGGAAATAGCGCGTTGTTGGCCACATTTCTCCACTCGCACGACCCAGGTTCTGCGCAGCCCACCGATCCAATAACTACCTGAGATACCGGCCCAATAGAACAAGCCCCATCGGCAACATCTATGAAGTAGGTGCAGTCTCACCCAAGATATCTCATAGCTGGGTAACCGTCGGAACCATGTTTCTGTGATTTTTGGGGAAGGATAGTCCCTTGGGTCGCAACCAAGGAGCTCAATGAAGGCAGTAGGTTGGATAGAAAAATGAGTCGGTTCTGCGCAACTAAGCACAACTGTATGTCATCGCACGTGACCTAACTTTCCTTTCCACCTTGTAGCTGGTGCAACTCGTGCAGCGTAGCTGATTCACATCAGTCAGCTCTATGACTTAAGTTAGGATTCATAACATGAATTATATAGAATGATATACATTCATACAGTTTCAATTCAGCAAGCCATTCTATTCATCCATTTACCAAATGCAAGAAACTAACAGAGACTGAACCACATTTAACATTATATGGAAAGAAACTAGTAATCAATTACATAAAAATTCACCACATCAGTCATTCATTTACAAAAAATAACATGGAAACCCATGTGGGAAAAACCACCAAGGTGCTCTTCATTTAGCATGAGAAAGGATATAACACCTTGCAGTCTATGAGATGCATACTGATATTGAGATATGTCTTTAAGTTCAGAATCATAGTTCTCATGCTCTCTATCTTATTTATCCTAATCTACTGCTACTACCTACAGATCCGCACATAGCCTGGATCGACTTTCCTAGCATCTGCACCGCTCTAGCAGAGCTTCCTTATTGCACTATTCTCACTTCCTCCTGTAGATTCCTGATTACCTTTCTCTCAGATCTATCCTCTACAACTGTATACATATTTCATCTATCGAACATATTCCATAATTACCACTAACAAAAAGCAACCTTCTAACTATTAAATCTCTCATATTAATAACATTTTACATGACCACACTGGGTCAACTGCTTATAGGCAGTCTGTTAATTGTGACCATCGGCTGCCCCCCCAGGATACAACTGTGGTGATCATGACTTGAAACAAGGTACTAATGGCCTTACTTATAGCGTGATTCCACTCATGTGGCATCCACCGACTTAAGTTGAATTCTGCACCCACGACCGCCCTGTAGCTTTCCAACCATTTATTAACTACGTGCTTTCTCCGCTTTCCTTTCCTGTTCCATGCACCTCTTTGATCTTTCTATGCGGGTCCTCTGGTACCTTCATAATCTTCCCTTGCCTCCATCACACGTGTAGTATATCTTCTTTGGTTGTGCGTGTGAGTTTTTTTTCTATACTCTTTTCCCAGGCCAACAAGCCCCCAACACTCACCTATGGATCATCCTGAGCCACTAAGCAAGGGATATCTAATGGTTGGTACCTTCGGTGCATCTTTTACAAAAATTTTCTCTTTGTTTTTTGTGCACAATCTCTTATGTTTTCTAGCTTGCGCATCTTGTTCCTTACGTTTTTTTTTCACTTGGGCCTATATGAATTTCTCTTTAGCCTGTTTTGATAAGTTAGTGCCCAAGTGTTTATTGTGCATCTAGCCTGGGCCGTCTTGATGGTGCTCCTGCTACTTTGCTTCATGTTCCTGCGTTCCTTTGTTTTTGTTTCACTCTTCTTCTCCTATGGCTTCTCTTAGTTCTTCTGTGATCACCACTGCGACTATAAGTTTCTCTGCAAGTTGTTCTTCCTGGCCAACATTTTGCTGGAATTGGGTCATAATAGCTGTAATATGTTCTATCTCCTGGAAAGCTTCATCTACCTGCTGCTCGAGTTCCTGCACTGTGTCGCTGCTTGGGTGTTCTAACGAGGTACTAGCCAGTGCGTGAGTGAAATCTTGGATTCACTACGAAATCGACTGAATTAACTTTGTTATCCTTTCGGCTTTAGCCTATTGTCCAGCCATTTCCTTTTTGCACATGATTTCCTGGTCGTGCAGGGTTCTGGCCTTATCAAGGAGCTCCTTAAGTTCAGTGCACCTAGTGATTTTCTCCTTCATTGAAGCTTCTTAATATCGGCTTTTGGTGCCAAGATTTGTAAGTCTGCTTGTTGCGCCTGCTCGGCAAGTTGTTCTGCCACTGCATCATCGATGAGCTACTCCCATGCTATAGAAATTGTTTCCACTACTTCTGCACAAATTGTCTCGGCTTTCCTTAGCTGAGAAACAACTTGAGTTATCGATTATTTCCTTGGTTGTAGCACTTCCAAGGGCATGTCGGGATTTAGGTTGGTTTCCATATCCTGGATCTCTTTCTGGAGGTTTGTGCCTAGCTTGGATAGACGTCTCACTTGATGCACCAGTTAGACCTTAACCTCTGCTTCCTTGTTGAATAGTTGCGTTGCTTCCTCCTTTATTG
This sequence comes from Pseudotsuga menziesii, assembly GCA_001517045.1. Classification (NCBI taxonomy): domain Eukaryota; kingdom Viridiplantae; phylum Streptophyta; class Pinopsida; order Pinales; family Pinaceae; genus Pseudotsuga; species Pseudotsuga menziesii. The sequence goes on along the minus strand of LPNX010746390.1, from coordinate 259,859 downwards.
CTTGTTCTAGAGAAGCCTGCCTCTGGGCTTGGGCTGCTAGATCTGCACGCTGGCGGTTGATAGCTTGTTTTCAGTCCCTAACTTTCCTCGTTGCCTTAGCTTCCTGAGATGCAGCTGTATTTTATCGAATTCTAATTTCTGTTGCAGCAGCCTGCTAAATAGAATATATTTGCGGCAAAGTTAACTTTGAAAAATTTAAAATCAATGTGTCTAAGTTGTGGAGACTTTCCTTGCTTTCTTTGCCTTTCTTAGACAATGCCTCCGCAAGAATTTCTATTGTTAGTAGCAGGAGCATTATTGGTGCCATTAAGGCTTTTGATTGGGTGACACCATGGTTTCCAGCTTGCATGTTGTCTCACATTTCAGTGATAGTATGCGTGAGTTGGTTAACCTTTGTGGTGATGGCTACTGTCCAATTGGTTTTCCTGGTCACGAGATTTCCCAAAGTTTTCTCTGTTACTTCAGCAACGACATCGTGCAGAAGGGTCAAGTCCACATCTGGTATGTCCCTGACATGGGGCCGATTAACCTTATGCCTCTTTCTATATGAAAATCTTAATGTGTCTTTGTCTTCCTCCTCTTGCATGGGTTGCTTGCCCCTCTTTTTCCTGTCTTGTTTGATGCTCAATTCCTCACTTATAGAGGGGTCGTCTAGGTTCGAATTGGGGAGATCGCGCTCATCTTCCATTTCATCTTCTTAGGAGCCATCATGGGGCTCCTACATATTGGTATTGGTTCCATGTTGGTTTGGTTTCTCTGGTGGATTCTCCTTCGGGACTTGTTGTCATGCAAGTACCTTGTCATGATGGGTAAGCCATTCTTTAGTCCAATCTTTGATTTCTCCTTCAATATCAGTATCTCTGAGGATGAATAATGTTGGAAGTGCTTGCTTCTTTGGGTCCCCACGTGGTTTCAAGATGATGTTGTGTTGTGCTGCATGGAATTGAATGAACATATACTTTGCAACCGCTGTAGGAGTCAATTGGTACTGCACTCGCAGAATTTGTTGGAGCCTTTCTCACTGTAGAAAAAATGTAATTCTGGCATCAGTGTTGTGCTTGTTTTCCTTATGGTCCCAGAGGTTCTAGTAAGGCCTGCCAAGGAACTCTACAGGGATATCCATACGCTGATAGTCTGGTGGAAGATCCCATACTGTAAAAGAAATTAAAATTAAGAGCCAGGAGAAGTGACCTAGCTGTCGGTTTTTCTTGTGCTTCTCATCTATCATCCAATAGTTCGTTCAATAGGAACTGGGACCAATTAATGTACAAGCCCTGTGCACATTTTTCAGCAATTTCTACTATTGCGGTCATGCACTCAGCCGACCTCATCTTGCGTAGGACCTTGCTACACAAGATCTTTGCTGCTGCTTGCACCACACTATCCTCAATGGAGCTGATGAGAAAACCATTTCCACCGCGGAGGAGTTGATACTTAGCCTTCATATCATTTTTGTATGTCTTTTCCCCCTCATTATGTAAGTATAGGTCCGGGTCAATTCCATTTTGTGACAGACCTGTAATGGCCAAAATCAAGTCCACCGTCACCTCATATGGTTTTTTCATCCAAAGGTAGCCACCATCGAAGCACACAAGCAGCTGCTTAACATACATTCTGACTGGTCCAGAGTGGCCAAAATGGGGCATAAGGAGCAGGTTTAATATATCAAACTACTCCAATCCACGTGCATACTCTAGTGTAGAGACCACATCTGCATCTAGTGGCTGGCTGGATTTTATGACCATGAATTGATCTCTGGAGATGTTTAGCTTCTGAGTGTCATAGTCTTCAAACTTTAATACCGGAAGCTTAGTCAAGATGGAATCCTGGGGTTTTGTGATGCCCTGTAGAATAGTGGGTTCTTCTAATAGCTCTGGAATGTTCACCATTACTACTATGGCATCGGGCCTCTTGGGAAACACATAGGGTGGCAGTAAGTTCTTCTCTTCCTCAGTGAGCTCAGTTTCTGGTGATGATGGCAGAACCGGGTCGGCTCTATGAGCTTTGGGTATTTTTTCCCCAAGGATGGAGGAGCTTGGGGGATCGACATTCAAGGATTGCATAGCGATAAAAACTTGGGCTTCCATTGGTTGCACTAATGGTCGAGAGGTAGTTATCTGTGTGAGCTTACTTCCTTCTTGTGATGGATGTGGCAGACCCTATAGTGGTTTTTTGACGATCCTTGGATTTGGTATGACTTTTGACTTTTCCTAAGTCTTCTTCATCTTCTTGGGTGGCCAAACTGGTTCAAGGTGTCCTTACTAGAGTGCTCACTATTGCTGGAATATTTTAGTGAGTAAGGTCTTTGGCTTTGAAATATGGCTCAGTCTATGTAGCGGGATCGGCTCTATGGATTGCTGGTTTGTCAAAGCAATGCAGAGGTTATACAATGGAGGACAAGGATTGCTTATAAGCGGCGAGTCTTTAAGCTGACTAGACAGAGTGAAGGACCCTCTGGAAAATCACATCAGCTCATCCTTTGCTTGCTTAAGCTCCATTATGCATTTCTGAGGGAAGTTATGGGCACTCTACCACATCGGACCAAAATGTCCGCCACATTTTTCCTCGGGCCTGCCGCCTTAATACTACTGAACGTGTAGTGGTGCTAGATATTTTTCAAATTTCCCATGCCCTTACCGACTGTCAGTGCCTGCTAGCTGTTTGCTACCTTTGGCCAGCTGTCTTTTCCAAAAAAATCTCTTTTTTTTTGTGCACCACGGCTTTATGGGACCGTGCTGCAGTCGTCATGATAGGGTTCTAATCGACTTCCATTGATCATGCCCACTACCGATGTTCCATATAGCTTATGTAGTCTTACCGCACCTACTTCAATAATATGCACAACTATGTATGGACCTAACTAGTGCATTTTGAGCTTACCTGGATGCTTGAGAAACTTACTATCATACATCAGAACAAGTCCAACAACCTTGAACTGCTTTGTTGTGATGTGGAGGTCATTCCAGGATTTCTGTCGCTTCTTTTCCACATTTTGATGGAAGCTTGCAACAAAATGGTCTTCTTCCATTTGAACCAGCTGTTCTAGCCTTTCTTCTACAGCGCTAGTATCTATCATCTCTGTTATCGCAGCAATTCGTAGGCTCGGAACATTATATTCCATGGGCACAACTGCTTCTTATCCATAGACTAAACAAAAAGGGTGTATCTAGTTAGTCATTTGCATGTTGTCTTATAGGCCCATAATACTGCTAAGAATTTTTGGTCCCAGTCATCTCTGCACACATTGCATAATTTTGTCAACGCATTCTCAAGTACCTTGTTGAATGCCTTGATAGTTCCATTTGCTTGAGGATGGTAGGGTGTTGTTTTCTTGTGTTGGATTTGGAATTCTGTAGTTAGTTCAACAATTACCTTATTTACAAAATGCGTACCTTGGTTGTTGATTAGGATTTTGGGACAACCAAATCTTGTGACAATGTTCTTAAAGAGGAAGTGGGCCATAGTTGCAGCAGTCACAGTCTTTTACAGGTGCTGCCTCCGCCCATCTTGTCAAGTAATCTATAGCAGTAATGATATAATGTGCATCGGTCCATTTTCCTGGTGGACTGATAGAGCCAACAAAATCCACTTCCCATTTATCAAAGGCTTGCAGTCTAATTTGTGGCGCAAGTGGCATTTCGTTGCGTCGTGCTGGTTTCCCTATTCTTTGACACTTATCGCAATTGCGACAGTATTTCCTTGTATACATATGTACCATTGGCCACCAAATCCCGGCTTGCAAAATATTCTACACTATTGCTTTCTCGGCATAGTGTCCTCATAAGACACCCATATGTGCTTCCACCATTATCCACTGTCTTTCATGATCAGAGACACATATTTGCAGTATTTCATCCGATCCCAACTTATAAAGCTGTCCCCCCAACACTAGCTTATTAACCAGGTACTTTAGCGTAGAATGGTCAGTGAACATTTTGAAGTGTCCACCCAATAGATAATTTCTGAATTTTTGTACTGCATAGACCATTGCAAGCCCTTCTCTTTCAGTTGTGGTATAATTTTTTTATTCCATTGATAGTTTCCTACTTGCAAATCCGATCGGGTGGGAAATTGTTCCATCTCTTGGTTGGGTTAAAACTATGCCAAGTGCAATCGATGATGCATCAACATGTACATGGAATTATTTTTTCCAAGATGGAAATATTAATATTGGTGCAGTAGCCATTTTACCCTTTAGTTTATCCAGACTCTCCTGGTAATTTTTATTCCACTCAAACTTGGCATCTTTTTTTAGTAGATTCTCCATTGGGGCAGTTATCTCTACATACCCTCTTATGAATTTTCTATAATATCTAGTGTGTCCCAATGTGGACCTAAGTTGTGTGACTGATGTAGGTGAAGGAAAGTCCAAGATAATTTCTACCTTCGTAGGGTCGACCAGGATCCCATCGCGGCATACTACATGGCCCAACAACACATCGAATGGTGCACATAATATACATTTTCTCAAGTTCAACTCAATTTGATATTGGTGACACCTCTCCAACATCATGCGCAAACTTTCAATATGGTCTCTTACTAGACCAAAGGTCTTCCAGTCATCAAAGTATACTTCAAGAAACTTATGAATAAAATCTTTGAAATAAAATACTATTATTCTAGAAAAAATAGCAGGGGAATTTTTAAGGCCAAAGGGCATTACTGTGTATTGGTAGCATCCCCATTCTGTTACAAAGGTTGTCTTGTGTCAATCTTCTTGTGTAATTTGGACCTAATGGTATCTTGATAACCCATCTATGAATGAGTACATTTCTTTTCCACCAACGCTTTCCAAAACCTCATCCGTGAAGGGTATAGGGAATGGATCATGTAAGCAGACATTATTTAGTTTCCTCAGGTCGACACAGATTCTAATTTCACCTGATGCATTTTTGTCCTGGATGACTATGGCGCTTATCCATTATGATTCTTCAACTCATTCAATAATTCTTGCCTCCAACATGTGATCCAATTCTGCTTTTACTTTCTCATTATAACGTGGATTTAATCTATATGGTCGTTGTTTCATTGGTCTTGCGTCGGGTTTGAGTGGAATTTTCATTTCACCCAAATACCCTACTATCCCCTTCATTTCCTTGAAGTTTGTCGGGAATAGGTATTGAAATTCATGTAATAAACTGATGATTTTGTCTATTGTTTTTTCATCCCAGTAGTCTCCAATGTTGGCAAATTTCAAATTGTCCTCCGATCCAATGTTAACCCTTTTAATATTTAGTGGTGTGAAGAACTTCTCACTAAAAATGTCACTTCCTTCTACCTCGCGTGATCCTTCCGATTCTGGAATATTGATTTTGTTCAGATCATCATTTGGGTGCCCAGAGAGATTATAGCATGTCATCCAATGTTGGACTGTCTCACAGCATTGGTGGGAATGCGTAGCACAAGGTTGAGAATACACAATCTCCAGTGGGATCTCGACGAATATTTTTTCCTTAATAGTCTTCAACACAATATCAACTATAGGTTGTTCATCCACAAACTTGAATGTGCAAGAAAATTTCTATGCAAAGTCTTCCCATTCCATTGTCTTCTGGTGTAGCTCCATAGATGCATACCGGCCTCGTGGTGCCGTCTCAAGAGTATGGATGAAATGGTGAACCCAGTCCTTGCGAGGGTAGTTCGAGAACACTGTGGAACATTGTTCTATGTGTTCAATAGGGTTTGATAACCCCGTATATCTTTGGGTTACAGTTGTAATTTATTCCCCAAACCTTACTTCTAGAATCCTTCTGCACTACGGCCATTCAGTTATGGTGTTCTTCTGCATACCCCACCATCGTGCAGGCGTAGCTTTCAATGCAAAGTCTAGTGCAGACAATCGTTGTGGCTCTATTACTAGTTCTTCAAATTTAGTCAAGAACGTTGGTCCTTCATATGCGGGTAGTGGTCATGACTGATTTCCCACTCGTCTGACAGACTTAGTTATCCTAGAACATTTTCTCGATGAGACTTCATGTAATTGGTTCTACCACTTCTCCAGTGCCTCTCCTAAGTTTGATGTACATGAAATCTCACATTTCAAACTTAGGTTATCGTCTGTAGTAGGATTAATATAGTCTTCTCGAAGGGTGGTTATATTGTATATGGTGTCAAGTTTGTCACCATGCCCTTCGTTGAACAATGATTTACTGTACCTTGGTCCTTCTAGCGAGTTAAGGAGTGCAACGACCTGCATCTCATCATCTTCAAATGATAGGATCCTTCTTTTGAAATTTATGATCATTTAGTTTTCCATTTCCCAATCCATCCCAAGAAGTGTGGGGTATGGGGTGGTATCATCTACTATATCTATGACTTTGAAGTCCACAAAAGTGCGTAATCCTTTGATATCCACTTGAACTTGACCCAACCTACCAACAGGGAGGAACTTTTATTGATTTGCAAGCCTTAATTGAATGGGGGACCATTCTAAGGGAAGCTTGTGCATTATTTCCCATGTTTGGCCTGTTAAAATGTTGACATTGGATCCGAGTTCAAGGATGATATAGTCCATATCATAATCACCAATTTGTGCAGTCATCCTGAGTTTGTGTCCTGTATTGAGCTTGTTCTTGATACTGTTAACCTTATTTGGTGGAGGGTCTCCCTATGGAAGTGTTTCGATGAGTTCTTCCAGTTTTGCAATCGCTTCCTCATCCTTGATTAGTGCTAAACAACTTGACAAGAAAGGTTTAAGGTTACTAACCTTATATGCAGTTTTGTCTGTACTTTGTTGTTCAAATATCTTCTGGAATGTTTTAGGCATATCTTTCACTTGGTCTGAGGTATATGGTTGTTCTGCGTCGATGAAATCTGGACACACATCTATGAATATGCGCTTTTGTTCTTGAATGTCAATTGGTGCTTTCTTCTTTGCGGCAGGTTGCACCTGGGGTTGTGCGTGCGTCGCAGGGTATGTCTGTGTAGCTTGGTTTTCACCTATTGTAGCACCTTCCCTCATGACCACTGCCACATTAGGTTCTCATGGTTTGATGACTATCATCTATATATTGATATCAGAATTTAGGTTAGGAACATTCGGCGCAAGATTTGGTGTAGTGTTTGGTACTGGGTTGGCTGGTCCAAGCGCCTGGGCTTGCAATCGAGCGATGAGCTATGGGCATTGCTCCACATTGTGATCCTACCTATAATATGATCAAGTCCTTGTAGGTTCTAGGAATTCCCTAGCATAATTCCCTGGTACTTGACAATTGTAACATACAACTAGCCCTCTTTCCCGGCCAAATCCTCCTCCTCCCTGGCCCCTATAATTTCCACCCACCCTTTGAGGTGGTTGTAACAGGTATTGTGGTTGCTGATACTTTTTTTTCATATAAGTTATATGGGGCTGTAGTCTAAAACTATGGTGCCATATGAAACTGTTGCAGAGATGGGAATTGAGGTGCAGCCTGAAACTGGGGAGGATCCTGGAACTGAGGCGGGGGCTGTNATGGGGCTGTAGTCTAAAACTATGGTGCCATATGAAACTGTTGCAGAGATGGGAATTGAGGTGCAGCCTGAAACTGGGGAGGATCCTGGAACTGAGGCGGGGTCTGTTTAATCTTTACTTACTTAGAATTCTTATCATACAAACGATGATCTATTGATATTCATTGAATCTTAGTGATGTTTTATTGGCTCTACTTATAATTCTATTTATATGATTTCTACTTTACAAAATTATCCACATAAGCTGGTTCTCTAACTACTTTGGACCAAATATCTAACTAATTGCGACCAAGTCGACCACACTTGTCGGTAACTTTATTTTGCACAGTTAACTTTTCCATTGGTCGATATGTTTATTTTCTGCACCTTACACAATAGATCCTCTTGCCAATAGACCCCCCAAAAAAACTTGTGGCTCCTCCTCGAGCCATGTCAGGTGGACAGAGATGGGGCGTTCAACTTGGCCTTGAAGTTGTCATGATTTGTCTAAATATTCTCAACTTCTTCCTTGAACTTTGTGCTTAGTGATGCACACTCCTCAACTTCTTAGTATGTTTTTTTCTCCTCAGACACCTGCGCTACTTTGGCTCATGTTTCCTTGGTTTTCGCAAGTCCTTCCATTGATTTAAGTGCCATATTCTCTGCGTGCTCTTGAAATTGTTCCAACTGAACAGTTTGTTGATGGTGTCTATCCCTTTCCTTGTTGACTCTCTATTGTAGTGATTTCAGCTCAGCTGCATTGGTCATTAGTACAATTGGGGGAATCATCTGAGGGATCCCCGCAATGTTTTTATCTATGCTTCCACCTCCTTGCATTGCGTCCCTAGTTGTTGTAGTATGTCGTCTTGAACCATGCTCATCCAAAATTGAGTCATTTCTTCTGTGATGGATTGGGATATTTTCTCCAATTCCTCGATTTGTGTTGTCACCTACTCTATTTGAATCCTATGCTCTGCTACCTATTCTAGAGGTGTAATTAGTATTACATGTGATTGTAATTCCTCATTTCACTTCTTCATGTCAGCGGATATCTGTCATAGTCGTAGTAAATTTTCCTTTGCAAACATCTCTGTGGTGATATATGGAATCTCTTTGCATGCGGCTACGATTTCCTTCTCAAGTAACTCTATGTCATTGGCCTCTTTGGTTTTCTCATTCTCCACTATCTATAGATCTATTTTCATTCTCTCCATATCTTCTTTTTCTTGCACTATCTTCTCTCGTGACTTGACCAATTGGTCATGTACTAGCATCTTGTGATCACAGATCTCGTGAATTCTCACATTTTATAATCTGGTAACTATATGCATCGAAACTTCATTAGAATTCAGACTAAACAAGTTGAATTCACACAATGTTGAATCAAAATATTCATCTCTCGTCGAAATTTATTTTGACGGAATGTGTCATGTACCAATTCAAAAATTACCAACCAAGGCCGAATTTTGGAAAAATTGTCTTGACTAGTTTTGACTCTGGAGGATTCAAATGGCTCAAGAGGGTCTCAAATTTGGTAGGGACTGATGTGGGGAGTCTTCTAAATCTTCAATTGAATCTATAATAGTTTTATTACAGTTCATATAAATCTGCAACTTGATTTTTTCATGATGGAGAAAAGGGAAAAAATTCTAGCAATTTATGATGCAATTCCCCTAGGGTGTGGGAGGAAATGGCTCTCCAACTCCTATGCAACCCTACAAAATTTAAGAAAAGAGTATGGGGACTGTAACTATACTTAAATTTATTTCATTTGGTGTGGTTAATAGTTCCTCAATAGAGGATTAAAGCTTCATATTTGAATGCATAATTTCAGTGATATTTGCTTAAGGGAAATGACACATAAAAGCGCAACTTAGACTCATAAATGGTACAAATAATGGTTCAGAATAGATTAATATGAATACATACCATTAAAAAAATTTGAATATATCACTGAAATCATATCAAATTTACCCAAGTCGCAATATACATTAGATATACAATCTCCATTGAAAGGGAAAATCATCAAATGGAAACTAGTCACAATAAAGCTTGGAAATATGGACATTTTCATATGAATTTATTCTTATTTAGAATTAAATAGAATATTATAGACACATTATATAGTCATGAATCATTCAGGCATGATTGGGAATGAACTGAAGTCAATGGGGTGCAACCACCATTCACACAATTGCAATTTAATAGAAAAATAGTGAGATATGGAAGTGGGAATGGAGAGAAATGGAGGAGATATGGGTCATGAAAAGTAGAAGAATAATATATGAAAAAAAAAATCCACGAATATCCTAATTATAGTTCTAAATGGAATCTCTCATGGCTTACTTGGATGATAATCTCATTCTCTCGAAATTCGCTCACTAGCAGGGGAAGTGTGCACTGATCGTGCAATGGACAAGTTAATGCTCTCCAAATGCCAAAGTAAAATTCACAAATGATCAAAATCCATTTCCATTCCTCATGAAATATTTTTATAACCCTTCTAAGTTCCTCCAAGTTCTAATTCATTCCCATACGCTTCCTCCACTTTGTTAGCACCCTGTAATTTTCCTAATCTTGCAGTAGGAAGTCACATGGGTAACCATTTCAAGCCAATATTTAGACTAAATTCTAGCCAATGCAGTTAGAGAGGGCTCTCTATTTTCATAAGAACACTTACATATACATTTATCTTGATAACCATTCATAAGTCTATATTTCTGATAGGACATATGTTGTACAGGATTACGCACCTAATAATCGTAGGTCTGGGGTTACCAACATACTCAATTACTTGCAGACAATTGACTTCTAAAGTGCAAAATAGGGAATAGGAGGGTCAAAAGAACTTAATTGTTAAACGAAGTTCGATCCTTGCTAGTCCTCTTCCAATCAGCTCCACTTCCAAAGTCTTCAAGGCTCACTCCTCTTTCACCTGTTCAGAGACAATCTTCCAGATACAGAGTGATTCATATATATATAAGCAGGTTAGATAAATCAGATATGAAATATAGAAACATAAACAATTATCAAACCAAGATATATGAGACACATATGGAAGAAGTAATCTCTTTATTATCAATAATGAGAAATTTCAGAGTACAACCAAATGTCTGAGACAAGGAATCCTTTGTCACCAAAGGATTTTGAGTTTCACTGCTCCAAAGACTTCTGTGAACAATCCACCAGCATAACTTTGCTCTCCAAGTGTAAGTATCTAACACCCTCCCAAAGGCCTGTATTTATATGGGTGAAATAAGGCAGTTCTCGAAGGTTAGGGAGGTTATAGCAGTTAGGGATATTAAGTAAAATGACTTAACTAAACTCCCATTATCGCGTGTTTTTATGTTTTCATGTTAAGAGGCACATTCGTGGGTATGTAGTAGAGAAACCCGCGAATTACTCGCGACTCTGTATAAGCGCAACCCATGAATACATGGATTCATGACTTGCTGTAAGGGAGACTCACGAATGATGCGCGAGTTGTCTATAAAGAGAGTCGCGAATACATCCTAACATGGCAAAATGGCAAAGTAACTAGCTGGATGAAGGTAGAATGTATTTCATAACAAGCCAAGCTATAGTGTTATGGGAAAACCTCTATCCATAAGTTTCCTTTTGTGTGCCGACATGAGGGATATCAGCACTCGGATGGAGAGGTTCCACTCAGGTGTATAACAGATGCCCCCTAACGTGTGAGGTCATAGGGGAACGATGGACAAAATACATTATAATATTTAACTCTGGAGAAACTCAGAAATCCAATGGAACAGAGAGAGTACGTAAAACAAATATATAAAAATTTCATATACAAAGTTACATCTGAGGATACTATGTTCAATTTACTGGAACACTAGCTCCTTTACAATATTTGATTACATCATATGATACGGGTAGAAACCACGTATATTACAAAGGTGGATCGAAGCCATAATACAATAATGACGAGTCTTCAAAGATCTGGGCGCTGGATATCAGAATAGAACATGGTCTTGCGCAACTTAGCCCAAAATGAGGGACTAAGGTCTTCATAAATGATCCCAAAGAACCAGTACAATCCAAGCCATGTGAATAAGGGTAAGCTGAAGTCGAACATGGAGAGGATTCAATAGTTTGTCAACCAATAAGTGATAATTGACAACTAAAGCAAAGGAGTTCACCAATGATGAAAGTGAATCCAGAGGTACTATCATCAAAACTCTAGGTCTTCGTCATTAGGAGGTGCTGAAACGGAACCATAATGTGATAAGGAAGGAAATAGATCCTCCAACGGATCACAAGAGTGACTAGGAACTGGGAAAAAGAAGGGAGACACAAGTAAATGGAGAACAGATATAACAATGATGGGATTAGGTGATAGGTCAGACATCGAGTATAGTCCTTGAATAGTGAGCACAACACAGAGATGACCCAAGGCAGCATACAACGGATAGATAGAACAACTAGACTTATCTGTCATGTAAGAGACATGATCAGATTCCCCAGGTATAATGGACAAGAGGAGGAGTAAGAAACTCAAAGTGATAGCTGAACACAAGTGTATAATGAAACATGGATATCAAAAAGCAAAGAGTGCTATGTTCAAGGATGACATGCTGCCATTACTGAAAACAAGAGAAAACTTCTTCCTTACCTTCCCTGTTAAATTTTAATGAGTCCAGGAAAGTAAACTCGGTTCCCTCTTCATTTTTTAACAAGCTTGAAGAGATGGGAAAATAATGCTTGATACATTGATCCGTGGATTTAATGAGACCGAACTAGTACATGCTCATGCGGTATTTTCATATTTAGAGAGTTTGAAAATGCCAAAGAAGACTCTAGGGGGGTCCTTTTTCATCCAATTTAGTCTCCTGAGGCTGAAAAAGTATAAAACAAACCACAGAAGAACTCTCTTAACTTCCAAAGAATAAAAGGTGAACCTTTTTTCGTACTTAGTCGGGACGGTCCGAAAAAGGTTAAATTACCACCTACCCAATGCTCCTTCCAAAACAACATAAAATAGCTTGAGTTTTGCAAGTGTGAAGGAAACCAAGATCACTCGGAAAGATCCATTTGGTTACGAGAAATGGGGCTTACAACAATAAACTCGTTGCTTTGTTCTTGAGTGTTTAATGAGCATGACAAAGACACAAAGTACACTCGGAATCTTTTTCATGTTTGGGTCCAGAGCACGAAAAAGAGAAAACTAAGCTCAAACTGGGTGTTCCTTTTCCGTAAATTTAGTCCCTCAGGTCCGAAAAAGTGATAAACCTATAGCTGAGAATACTCTTCTCAAATCCAAAGAAAAGAGAGTGATCCTTTCTTGTATTATTTCGCATGGTCCGAGAAAGAGATAACCTACCACCAATGTGGATGCCCATTCACATATTCTTAATGAGCTTGAACAGACAAGATAAATCGACAGTCAAGTCTGTTTTGAAGGAGTCAGACCTGGGCCTAAAGAAACTCCATAAGGTTGGGGAGTCCTATAAAGGGATAGCTTGTAAAAAGATATTCATAAGAAGCTCTATTTGGCATGAAAAATAGCTATGAGGAAACCCCTGGGCCTGAAACAGTGACAGAATGAGTACCAAAGGATGGCAATGGCATATAAGGATGATACTCATGAAAAGGGATCCTAGACATGGAAGAACAATGGTAGAGACAAGGGACTAATGGCTTAAAATACCATAGTTCATGGAAAAATGTTGATTATTAAGGTTAATGTGGAGTGATAAGATGCCAACATGTGTTGGAAAGACCAAAAACCACCCTATATAAGCATCAACACTTTGTAAAAGTTGGTAAACCTATTCCAAGGCACAAGGAGGGTGAAATTAGTCAATTGACATTTCAAACTATATAAAAAGACCCACTTTACGAAATATTATTTCTATAAATAGTTTGAAAATTAAAACATTTCATACCATTTGCACTTTTTGAACCAAAAAGGAAAGTTTACCCTCTATCTTTGATCGATCGTCGTGGACAATTGGACCGTCAGAATCAGAATCCGTCAGCTTCAGGTAAATCTACACCCTAAGCTCTTCAATTTGATCCAAATAAATTTTCAAATTAATGGTTAATTCAGTATTTTTCATCAACCTAAATTATGGAAAAATGCATTCGCGGGTTGCAAGGCATAAATGTCGTGAATTCACATTTCATTCGCGATTTCCTGAACAGGAAAGTCGCGAATGACTCGTGACTTGTCCCAATGGATAGTTGCGAATGCTGCGCAATAGGGAAAAGCTTTAAAAATAGGCAAAATTTTTAAAATTTTATGATGGAATACTGAATCAAATTATGTGTTTTTGTCAGGAAAAATATGGTGCTAGAGTGGAGAGAGAGGGAACATGAAATGATGGATCAAGCGGCTCTCCAAATCCCACCTACCATCCAAGCATTGAGGACTAGTGGGTTTTTCAAGTTTTTTTGTACATCGCCCATGCGGGCCAATGTCCGCATATTAGAGTTCTTGGTCAATTACTGGGACCATGACCTGGGGATGTTCAATATTCAAGGTGAGACTTTGGAGCTTACGGTACAAGATATCTACTTCATAACCGGGTTGTCACAACGGGGAGCACCGGTGAACCTGGAAGGTACTGGCAGGGGTGGAGACCCCTTGAGTGTCCAGAACTATGTCGATGTGTTCTGCAGACCAGGTACTCAAAAGAAAGGAAGCATCATTCTCATTGCAGATATTCAGGATCTTACACTTCAGGTATTGGCCAGTACTATTGTGAGACTTTCAGGGTCAACAGGGTTACATATGGCCACTAGGACTCAGATGAGAGTGGCGGTGGACTGCTTTAGAGGCGCTCTCTTTGATTGGTCCACGGGAATTGCCCCCATTATGAAGAGGAAATTATCCGAATGTAAGAGGGGAAGATGCAAGAACTTCAGCTATGAGAGCATATTGGTAGCGTTCTTCTTTGAGAGAGTGCCAGCTATGAGCCCTGCTATACCATTACAGGTCTGTCATCCACATCAGCCGAGGCTGAGCCGGTGGGGGGATATCTTCCTCCGTCAATGGGGAGGATATGTAGTACATAGCATGTATGATGATGACTTCTATACATGGTGGGAACGGCAGGTGCTGGCGTTGGAGCAGTTTCCATACGCCGAGTTAGATTTCTGAGGTGACCCCGACCTTGTCCTCCCTCCAGGAGGAGCATGGGGAGAGATGGGTAAGTAATTTTTTATTTTTTATAATTATCAAATTTTTATGAATTTTCAAATGATAGGATATATACATATGCACAAGTCTAAACCCTATTTATGTGTCAAAATGCAGATATTGGACTAGTCCGCCCTGAAGGGCACCCACGTACCTTCGTACGTCCTGTTGTAGGGGGAGACCCAGGATTGATCAGGGTACTTGAGATGAAGCTAGGCAGGCTGACCGAGCGAGTACCTACGATACGGATAGAGCATCTCCCTGTAGCTATGCAGGAGTTCGTAGTTGGGGTTCCACTAGCCTGGCTATGTCTTTTCAGACGAGTAGCTAGGGCAATACTTGTATACAGAGATGTGGTGGAGGATGCCGAAGCCGAGGAGGCTGAGGAAGCCAGGGGGCATAGAGATCACGGGGACCAAGGAGGTCCCAGTGGCCATGGCGGGCAGGCTTAGTTCTAGGGCATTTTGATGGATGATGATCCACATTTTTGTATATTTTGTACATGACAGGATCTACGGATCAGACTCGACCTATCTATGACAGATATTTACATATATATATATATATATATTTGTTTTTGGTTGTCAGCTTATTTACAAATTTTCCTTATATGTTTGCTGTATATTTTATAAAATGTGTGTGAGATGCCAGTCCAAAATATAATTAGCATATGCATCAGTTAATGAATTTGGTTTCGTGGAATGTGATTGAAAGTAATAACTTCAAAATGTCTTTCCAATAAAAAAAATTTCATGAACTGACGTAACAATGTAGGATTATGCACCTGATAAGCTCAATTGAGCTGGGAAACAACCAACTGAGAATCCAAACGGACTTCAAGCTGGGTGATGCCTCGTGACAAAGCATCCCAAAGGAGCTCAATTACAGCCCTATACTCAACAACATTATTAGAGGTAGGACCTAGACAAGCGCCTCCCGCGGCAACAAGCTGTCCTGAGGGGGAATAGATAACCCATGCTGCCGAAGCCAGGTTACAAGTGTGACGACTGGTGCCATCAGCGAAACCTACATACATCTTGAAATACATCTACAACAACCAGCAGATAGTATAAAAAATGAAACTGACAACCTAATGTACATAAAAATACATACACTAATATACAAGAAAAAGTGCTAAGCCTAAGCGTAGTACTTCTTCAGGTAGAGCCCATTTCTAGGCTCAGGAAGCTTATTCCCATCATAATCCACTAATTCATATGTTCCTTTACTCAAAACTTTAGACACGAAATAGGGTCCTAACCACATGGCCTTGAATTTTCCTGCCCCCAGAGGCTCTTTATCTTGGTCCCAGAGCAAGACAAGTTCCCCTTCAGAGAAAACCCTAGGTTTGACCGTTTTATCGTATTGAGATTTAACCCTATTCTTATGAGCCTGATTTGCAGTCAACACATCTCTACGTTGTTCATCAAGGTGTTCTAAATGGAGCAACTGTTCCTCAAGCTCAGTCATGTCAGGTAGCACATGAATAGCTATCTGTAAGGATGGGATTTCGCATTCAATCGGCGTAATAGCTTCCACCCCGTGAATGAGTTGGAAGGGGGAAAAACCCGTAGCTGTATTTACATTGGTTTGATAAGCCCAAAGAGCAGGATATAACATGATGTGCCAATTCGAGTGGGCTGCATCAATAGCATGTTTAAGGATATTTTTTAAAGTCTTGTTTACAGCCTCAACCTGACCATTTGCTTATGGATAGTATGGAGAAGAATGTTCTTGTCGGAATCCGAGCATGGTGGTCAGTTCTATCATCATGTTATTTTGGAAATGACTGCCATGGTCAGTGACAATCACTTTTGGAATACCAAACCTAGCAATAATCTGATTAAACAAGAAGAAAGCTACTGTTTCCCCATTGTCTTTGAAAGTAGGCATTGCCTCTGCCTATTTTGTGAAATAGTCGACAGCGACAATGATGTATTTATGCCCCCTAGCCGAGGTTGGGTTGCATGTCATATAATCGATCCCCCATTTCATGAAGGGGCCTACCAAGACAACGGGAAACAAGGGAGCAGGATGTGACCGCATTTTTCTGGTGTAAAGCTGACACGGATGACAGTGTTTCACTGCTTCCACACAATCTTTAAAGATGGTGGGACAGAAATACTCGACACGTAAAATCTTCTGGGCCGTTGCTAACCCAGATAAATGACCCCCACAAGCTCCTCTATGGGAATCATTTAGGACAATATTCGCTTCCTCATGAGTAAGGCAGTGACGCAAGACATAATCTACCCCTCGTCGATATAATGTATCTCCTATAATGAGGTAGTTTTTAGCATGAAGGCGTAACTTACGTCGGTCTTCCCTAGAGTAAGTGGCAGGATACTTCAAAGTCTGGAGATATATAATAATATCTCCATACCAAGGATCAGAGGTGGATATAAGGAAGATGTGCTCATCTGGGAATGAGTCATCCTCAATCACTACATCTTCTTCCATAGGAAATTCTGCTATAAGCTCGGCAACAACTAAGGACTTTTTGGACTTAGCGGATTGGAAAACCAAGTCAAACTCTTGGAGAATGACTATCCATTTGTTGAATTTTCCCCCAACAATATGTTGGGATAAAACATATTGGAAAGGGTTTACATCCACCACTACAGTAGTGGTCCTCAATAAGATGTAGTGTCGTAACCTCTGTATAGCATAAACAACTGCTAAGGCTAACTTCTTGACGTGGGAGTACTTAAGCTTAGGTCCAACCAGAGCATGGCTAAGATAATAAAAAACATGCTCAACGAGCTTGTCATCTTCCTGAACTAGCACTACCCCAATGGTAGACTCCGACGCGGCCAGATATAATATAAAATCCCTAGAATAATCTGGTGGGCGTAATAAAGGAGCTGACAACAAGGCTTTTTTTAATGCCTCAAACGCGAGTTGTGCAGTTTCATCCCATACAAATGGGGTGTCCTGTTTAAGCAGGCGCATGAAACCTTTAGTGATCTTGGCATAATTAACAATAAAACATCGAAGGAAGTTAGACTTTCCTTGAAGACTCTGGAGTTGCCTAAGAGAACGAGGAGGAGGCAGATTTACAATGGCCTCAACTTTTAAAGGATCCACCTGAATGCCCCTACTAGAGACAATGAATCCAAGAAATCTTCCTGACTTGACACAGAAAACACACTTGTGGGGATTCAAGCGAATTTTATAGTATCTGCATCTCTCAAAAATCAACCGTAAATGATCTGGATGTTGGATCCTCTTGCGAGAATGAGCAGGAAGATCATCAAGGTAAGGCTCAACAATGGATTTTATGTCATGAAAAGCAAAGTTCATGGCTCGTTGAAAGGTTTCCCCTACATTTTTCAATCGAAAGGGAATTTTTCTATACGCAAATGTACCCCAAGGGAAAATAAAAGCAGTTTTATGCTGGTCTTCCGGTTTGATTTGGATTTGATTGTAGCCGGAGAAACCATCCATAAATGAGAATACCTCACTACCCGCACATGCATCTATGATCTGATCAATAAATGGTGTGGGGTAGTTGTCCTTAGGATAGGCTTTGTTAAGGTCTCGAAGGTTCGTACAAACGTGAATAGTCCCTTTCTTTTTATCAACAGGAACTGGGTTGGACACCCATTCAGTCAAAGCTATGGGATATATAAAACCTGATTTCAACAGCTTTTCAACCTCTGGCTTCACAGCCACCACTTTATGCGGGTTCATGGGGCATAATTTTTTCCTAAATGGCTTGGCATCAGGATAGGTTGGGATCTCATGTTGAACAATATATGGATCAATGCCTGGCATCTCCTCATATGACCAGGCAAAGATATCGCGGAATTCCTTGAAAAGGGCAGTATAAATGGCAATCTCCTCCGGAGAGCAGTTTGCACCTATATAGATATTTTCCACGACATCTAGTTTTACAGAGATGTTGATCGGTATAGTGGCGGAAATGTTTTCCATATTCCCCTCAGCAAACACTCCTTCCCTAGGTAAAGGGTTGACAGGTGTATCAACATCATCCAACAGCCTCACATGAAAATATTGGATTTCTATCTTGCTTAGCTCTTGAAGGAAATAAGATCGGTGATGAAGATCCTCACATATCTTATCACGTGCACACATAGCTTCCAGAATAGCTTCATCAGAAGGTAAAACGGTGTCTAAGCAATCTATGGAATGTAAACATTTTTCTGCCCATGCAGGCATGTAGACTTCTTCCAGATCATCAGAGACTGTAAGAGGATCTGGAATAGGATCAACAGTGGTTTGGGTAATAGCTTGATATGCCACTTCCACTGCAGATAAGGGCACTTCCGGTTCCTGAGGGGTTGGGAGAACCCAAGGATCAGTCCTATCGACCACCGAATCAATGGAATTCCCTACAGTAGTAGAACTGATATAAAGGACTGGAGCTGGAATATCGAATGTGCTCATCAATGATGCGTACATTCCAGCCCCCAAGCTCTGTGCAGTAGGTTTGGCCTTATCAACCAATGGAACAGTGGAATATTTAGACTCTAAGCGGCCTTTTCGGGTAAGATCAAGTTGGTCAATAGTGACCACCTTGCCCTCATGTGGAAAAACCATGACACAAAAGACAGCTGATGCAACAGTAGACATTGCATAAGTCCAATTCCTACCCAGAAGCAAACTGTAGTCCAAGGGAGCATCAATCACTTCAACTTCAATAGACACTGCTTTGCCAGCCAACTTAATCTCAAAAGCCGGCACGATACCATGTGGACGAAAAGACCTTCCATCAAAAGCAGTAAGTAAAGTGGTTGATGGGACCAGCTATGGGGATCTAAGAGATTTCCAATAGGCCAGGGACATAACACATGTAGAGGCTCCCTCATCAACAACTTCTCGTCCAATGGTCTTACCACCATGGACAACATTTATCGATAGGGCTACTTGGTAAGGGAGGAGAATTTTAACATCAGATAGATGAAATTTCACTGTGAGACTCGAAGAGTCCATGCTACCTAAAGCTGCTAAGAGGGCATCCCGCTGAGCGAGACAGCTCTGTAGCACCTCCAAAGCTGACATTACACACGGATTCTGAGCCAAGTCTTTGACCACAGAGTAGTTAGAAGCGGCTCTGGCATTTGGGTTATGCAAAGTCTTCTTAAAGACACCTTTGGGTATCTTTGGCATTATTTCTGTAGGTTTCTCTATAGTGAGAGGGTTGGAAGGTTCGACTACAGCTTTACCCTTCTCATCGGTCTCTTTCTCATATTTTTTGTTCCTGGTTTGTAACAAAGTTGAGGATCTAACCATTTTGATATAATTAGGGTCAGGAGCAGTTTGACTGCCCCCTGCTACAGTAGAAGCAGAAGCAGAGTTCTGCCCTTGGGGAAAAGGATCCTTCAGGACAGCCGGTGGTTGCATTTGTAACAGCTTCTGAGCTTGTTCCATAAGGGGACAAAGATGAGTAAGGTGGTCCCCTTGGCACAACTTACAAGGGAACTTGACTTTCTTCTTTTCCTTTTTGCCCCCATCAGCATTGTTTGCGGGCTTTGGATTTTTTTGATTTTGGTTTCCCTCTCCCTTTTTACCTTTCTTCTTCTTCTTGCCGGGATGCTGATTGCCCTTCGAAGAGGTTTGTGCAAAAACATTTGCATTTTGGGAGGAGGGGGCAGCCTTTGCTGCCTCCGCCGTAGACTGTTTGACAGACAATTGGTGAAGTTGTTTTGTCAAAGACTCTATAGTGGGAGAGTTTACGGACCCAACCACACCATCGGCATGGGGTCCAGTCTTTGGTTTCTTGGCCTCATGTGAAGGCCTTGGTGCCTCAGGGATGATTTCATATAAAATCCCAGACTGTGAATAAATCAAGTCCAACTGCTGGGCCCTGAGTATGGCTTCTTCTTCACTAGTCACTCCTGATGTGGAAACATCCTTAGATATATATGGAAACAATGATTTAAGGAACCACTCTAATAGAAACTCAAGAGGGATGGTATATTTGATAAGACTCTTTCACCTCCTCCACTCTTGGATATGATCCGAGATGTGGGTTTCCTTGTTTTTTCTGAAAGTAGACAACAAGTTTTCTCCAAAATCGTAACGGACCGGAAGCTGAAAGTGACCGAGGAAAGCACTAGATAGGTCCCAGAAATTACTAAAAGCAGCAGAAGGCAGCTCAATGTACCATTTTGCTGTAGTGCTTGTTAAGGTCCTTTGGAACAGCCTCAATCTCACTGAATCTTCATTCAATGAGTTGGAAGACAACCATAAATGGAAGGTGGTGGAATGAGCCCCAGGATCTTCACCAGCCTTACCTTCGAACTTAGGGATGTCCGAGGGAAGTTTGGTGGGAACAGGTGGCCACAAAGGGTCATGCCTCATTGGGTCATTCATCAATTTTGATAAGTCTGGCAAGTTCAAAGTTGCCAGAAAAGGAAGTTTGGGCCTAACCGGTGTACTAGATGTGCCAACTTGGGGATTAGAGGGTCCAGCCCCCGAATGCCCATAGGTAAAGGTGGGGTTTCCCCCTGACACCGATTGTGAAGTGGGAAGGTTGCCTTGAAACAGATTCCATCCATAGGCCACAGGATTTTGGGTGGGAGGTGCAGTGTAAATGGTTCGGGCCATCCCCATAGAAGCTGGGGTCTGAAAGACTGGAGCAGGTATCCCTCCGCTAAACAGAGAAAAGGGACAGCTCGTGTATGGGACCGAAATAGGGGTATGGAAGCTCTTCCCATAAGAGGTGTTGCCCCCAAACTGCACTCCTACATATGAAGGAGATGGACCTATGTACGGACTGGATGGGGGAATGTGCCCCCCATTCCAAGGAAATCCTTGGACATAAGTCGAGGATCCTACTGGACCACTCTGAGTAGTGTAAGGGAAGGAAGAAGGAATGGTAGGTATACTGGGGATCCTAGCTACCGTGTTACCAGAAATACCTCCTATGTTGGAGTGAACCGGTGGTTGAACCACTCGGCTCGCTGGAGTCAAAGGTGTAGAAGGCAAACTAGATCTAGGGGCACTAACCGGGGGAGGTAGTACCCCTTCAATCGGAAGGGTTGAGGTAAACAAAAAAAAACTTTCTTCCGTAGAAGACACGACTCTACTCAAAGGGACACCTACCACTGGTGAACTAAAAGGTCTAACTTGGACGATCACAGGATCGTTAAGATCAGTCAAGGGGGTGTTAAAATTTCTTGCAAACTCATAAGTCTGTAATTCTTCTATCTCAACTGTGTCAAAATCAAAACGGTTAGCTATCAATTTCAGTTCACCAAGAACCTCACTTATTCCTACTGGTTCAAAAGAACCGTCTGTGTCTAATCTCCACCTTTGGGGTAAAGGTGGAGGCTCCAATACAGTGAGAGGAGGAAGGTTTCTCAACCTTATTGACCTTCTAACCAGTTGGTCCTCCAGAATTAAAAATTTGACTAATGACACCCTAAGGTCAACTAAACACAAGCAAATCCACAAAGCATACACTAAAAAGATCCTAGAGTCTCAAGCAATCAAACCAGGGTATAAAGATATGCTTTCCCGAAGAAAGATGATGAACGATTACTTGGCGTCCTTGAGGGGTTCTCAGGCACAAGCAGAGGAATCACCCACCACCCTCCTGCACTTTCCACAAGGCTTACCTTCCAAGCCCATTCAAGGTGAACCAGAAATAACCTTCCGGTTTACCTAGGTATGAACCCTAAAAGACAAGAGACTAAAGGTTACCTTGACAATACCAGCTGTTTGGGGGGATAGTCGTCAGCCGAACTCATACGCATGGGCAGGGTAGCTGAGCCCAAAACTCTGTCTAGGACAGAATCCCCAAATGCGTAAAAGTCCTGGGTTACGTTTTGACAAGGATTCGAAGGGTTATCTCCTCTGTCCAAGCCTCCACACGGCCTAGTGCTTAACTCCTGTTTGAGAGGAGCTTCCCAGATACAGTGATATAATCAAGGATTTACCTAAAGAAAGGTCCACTACGTCTGATTTTATAACTTGTGGGAAGTTTACACTCCCT
Organism: Pseudotsuga menziesii; assembly: GCA_001517045.1. Classification (NCBI taxonomy): domain Eukaryota; kingdom Viridiplantae; phylum Streptophyta; class Pinopsida; order Pinales; family Pinaceae; genus Pseudotsuga; species Pseudotsuga menziesii. The sequence goes on along the minus strand of LPNX010746390.1, from coordinate 237,306 downwards.
AGCCCACAAGTCTAGCCTAAGCTAGTAGGTGAAAGGCCCCTAGAAATAAAAACTTACTAGTAAATTTTAATTTATGCGTTTATTTTAAGGGTTGTTTCTTACTCAAGAGGAAATGGAAGTGATGTACTGTATGGTGTTTTGACTCAGCAAGAAATAAATGAAAGTAAAGGTGCATTCAAAGCAAACTAGCACTACAAAATAAACTTCTTTTCATTTTTTCAAAATATATATTGATGAACTAAATGCAACTATAAGAGAAACTAAGCCTATATTTTTGTAATTTTCTGAGATTATATATTTTTAAAATGAAGGAAACACTACTTATGCAAAAATCACAATGCAAAAGACTAACTATGTTTTCTTTTTCACTTTAAAAATTGATCAAAAAAATACTATGCATCTACAATGCACTATGCTTGAGTAAACTTGAAACTTATGAATTGTATACAAACTACAAACTGAAGCAAACAGGCTGACAAAACCAACAGACCAGCAAGAGAAGCAGGCTAGGAACCCTAGATTGGGTGCAAACAATGACACAACCACTGCAGACTTAGAAATGCAAGTGCAAACCAGCAACTGTCAGAAAGCAGACTGGAAAAATAGAGCCCAAGACCCTGATCACTGATTTGGACTAAGACACTTTAACCAAGAACCCAAACAGGTCAAATGCTTCAGGATGCAAACAATAAATAGACCAAGTAAAAAAGACTCAATGGCTTTCAAAAATCACTAAGATGTGATCACCTGAGGCAATCAAACAAACTCTACAGCATTCTTAAGGAAAGTCTTCTCAGAAAACAAGGACTATAGCAAGAAAAGAAACAAGCAAACTCTTCTTTAAAAATCCCAACTTTCAGGAGTACTCGCGACTGTCTAGCAGTGCAACTTGCGAATGCTCGCGACTGTGCAGTATAACAACCCGCAAATGCAACTTTATACTCGCAACTGTTCAGTAGAACAACCCACGAATGGGTATACAAATTTTCTCAAAAACAGAGAAAAAACCCTAAGACTTTCAAATGCTGAAGTAAGCAAGAGCCAGGATAAAAAACCACAAACAGACTCACAAGCAAAACTCGTCAGGATAACAGAAATGACCTACAGCAGTCTAGGCTTCCCCAGCGGAGTCGCCAGTTCTGTTGTACAGGATTATGCACCTAATAATCGTAGGTTTGGGGTTACCAACATACTCAATTACTTGCAGACAATTGACTTCTAAAGTGCAAAATAGGGAATAGGAGGGTCAGAAGAACTTACTTGTTAAATGAAGTTCGATCCTTGCTAGTCCTCTTCCAATCAGCTCCACTTCCAAAGTCTTCAAGGCTCACTCCTCTTTCACCTGTTCAGAGACAATCTTCCAGATACAGAGTGATTCATATATATAAGCAGGTTAGATAAATCATATATGAAATATAGAAACATGAACAATTATCAAACCAAGATATATGAGACACATATGGAAGAAGTAATCTCTTTATTATCAATAATGAGAAAGTTCAGAGTACAACCAAACGTCTAAGACAAGGACTCCTTTGTCACCAAAGGATTCTGAGTTTCACTGCTCCAAAGACTTCTGTGAACAATCCACCAGCATAACTTTTCTCTCCAAGTGTAAGTATCTAACACCCTCCCCAAGGACTATATTTATATGGGTGAAATAAGACAGTTCTGGAAGGTTAGGGAGGTTATAGCAGTTAGGGAGATTAAGTAAAATGACTTAACTAAACTTCCATTATCGCGTGTTTTTATGTTTTCATGTTAAGAGGCACATTTGCGGGTATGTAGTAGAGCAACCCGCGAATGACTCACGACTCTGTATAAGCGCAACCCGTGAATACATGGATTCACAACTTGTTGTAAGGGAGACTCACGAATGATGCGCGAGTTGTCTATAAAGAGAGTCGCGAATACATCCTAACATGGAAAAATGGCAAAGTAACTAGCTGGATGAAGGTAGAATGTATTTCATAACAAGCCAAGCTATAGTGTTATGGGAAAACCTCTATCCATAAGTGTCCTTTTGTGTGCCGACATGAGGGATATCAGCACTCAGACAGAGAGGTGCCACTCAGGTGTATAACAACATATTTATTTGTAAGTAAAAAGATTGAAAGATAGACAGATATCAAAACCAGTGGGCAATGGAGTTACAGTCTGAACCATTCAAGGACATTACAGAAAACAATGAAAAATGGCTTTCCCATATGTATTCTGATGCAAAGTAAGTGTAATATTCAGCCAATTTATCTTCAAGTGATGGTAGGAGAAATGAGAAGAAGTCCATTGCAGCCAAGGGGCACCTACCTATGGATGAATCCCTTGAAAACACCTTTAGCAAAACACAAAATAAGGGAAATGACAGAAATGGAGAATCTAACAAGGATGAATTCCATAACAACCATTAAAGACACATAACGAATGATACATGTGATGAAAGGAATGCTTAGTGAAACAAATTCCTTACATACAACTAGAAAGCATTAGCAAAAATATACACATATGGAAAATGATGTAAAGAGGAAACACACACTGAATATAAACACCGTGATGAATCTCATAAAATCAGAGAAGAATTTTAATTATCTCTCCCAAGAAAGTTTGCAGAGCTACAATATGGGAACAAAGGCCTCACAAATATGAAATTCACATCAACATTCTAACCTTTTTCTCCTAAGAAGAGGTTGTATTTATAATGCAATGGATCTTGAGACCCACCTCTAAACAGAGCCTTATTAGGTTACAAAAAATACAAAATCAATCCTCAATCAACATCATACATTTTGACAGGTGTGAAGTGGCTCATTCGGCATGATTTTTTATACAAAACAGGAAATAAGGAATATTGAGCATGGTAGATAAAAACAGGTAAGGAGACAGCTAGTGGATCGGGATCACTTGATGTGACAATGATGACTCAGAGCACCCTTAACAAATTTTTGCTGACTCAACTTGAATTTTTTCTCATTGTACTTCTAGCTTTTATGTTCATTATGTGTTTGATAATATTCTCTATCTGTTTTCATAGCTGGCGGGAAGGTTTATGTTCCTTGTATGTTTTCCTTTATGTCAGGTAGCCTCTATATCTCCTCGTAGCATTGTTAGGTTTGCAGACCTCGAGGAGACAGTTATGTTTATCAACAGAAATAAATCCTTGATGGGATTTTCATTCTTGTTTTCTTTTGGATTCTATTACCTGTAACTGAGTACACAATGTTCAAGTAATCCTAACATCCCACGGTCATCTCTCATACCAGTAAGGGGTCTATATGCATGTTGGGTACAATTCTAGTGAGATTTTTCATCCTCTACCTGGACTAGATCCTCCTTCCATGGCATGCCAATGCAACACATATCTCAATTCGTCATCACCTTAACTACAATTATCTATTTTTGGTAAGGATGGTGATGACATACACCTTCGACCCTCTCTCCCTGAGTTCAAGAATTTGTTCAGACCGGTCGTTCGTAGCAATGGATATTATGCACTATGGTAATTAAGTCCAAGGCATTGTCCGGAGGCTTCAATGAGATATCCTTTGGGCTGGTAACTCTTATCACTACTTTCAAAGTGGTGCTGCACTCTTTTGCAACAGTATTAATCTTACCGGAATCCAAAGGTCTACCTAATGTAATGAACGTATTTACCCTGATGGATGCAAATTATTTTGCATGAATACATATAAGTGGTTGAATTTACAAGAAGCACTAATTGGTCAATAAAACACATTGAACAACAAGATTCCTAAGTAGAACAGTCATTTCATATTCTCTATCAGAACCCCCAAAACCCTTACAAGAACAATAGTTAATCATCCTTGTTCTTCACCAGCATTCACTCACTCTGTATCTTAGAATGAATTTGACTCTGGCATTATAATGAGCTGGGTGGTTTCTCATACATCACTAGCAGTTGATTTCAACCATGAGTGTAATGTCCCTTTTTTTTGAATTTTTATTAAAATGACCAATTTTTCACTTTTTCTCCGATTTCGACCTTTAACTAATTTTGATGTCTAGGTATCCAAATTGACCAAAATGCTGCCAGACATTTTGAGAAGGTGTATGAATGATAGGTGTACTTGCATATGTTTTTTAGGGACTATTTATGACCCTAAAATTACTTCTATAAACTTGTTTAATAATCTGGTCAATGTAGGAGTCTTTCCTAGCAAATTGGGGCTCCAATTCCCCCTGGGTAAATGCTGGAAATGGCTTCTCAAATGATCTTAAACCCACTCGAATTTCTGAAAAAATATAGAGGATGTTTAAGGTAAATTTTTAAGGTCTCATATGCATCATTATTCAGTTTTTACATTTTTTTATGACCCTCTCCCAAACGGCTACAAAATCACTAATTCGACCCTTTGGGAAATGGCACTGAATCTTCTCCATATGCAATTAAACTAAGTAAAATGACCTAAAATTCTTAAGTGTTGAAAATTAAAATTTTAATACTCACAAATGAAATTATATTCATCATAAATATATAAGATATACATTCTTCCATTTGAAATAATGAGCATTATCATGGTATACATCAATATACTAGAGAAATGGTCATTGTTTGCTCATTAATAGTCACTTTTACATAGAAAACTTTAATATTTCGACCTGATACTTTATGATAATTAATAAAATAACATATTTATATTATTACAATTATAAATGTACAATTAAAGTCTCTCCCAATTCGAAATCATCAACATTACAATGGTTCACAACAAGATAGTGGGGAAATGGCACTATTTCTTTATTGTTTAACATTTTTACATGGAATCTTTTGGTATTTAGACCTGAGAGTCTTATGAAATTGAAATATAGAGTATTTACATCATAAAATAAAATAATTGAGAATTATAAGTTTCCCCAAATATATCAATAGCTCACCCAAAGCGCAATCCCTCCATGAGCAAGAATATGCAACAAAAACTGGAAATGGTTGAGAGAAAGTGCTGCACTGGAAGGAAACACGATATTCCTTGTATATTACACCTGAAAATACAACTCCATTAAATTTCCATGAAATACCTGAGTGGCCTCTCCAAACACCAACTTGGATGGGAATCTTTCACCCTCGAAATTGGCTAAGGAAAGAAACTAGTCATCAACTAGCTCTCTCAATTCACAAATGCAAATTTCTCAAAAGATCAAAATATCTTCTCTTGGTTGATTCCTATATTTTATAAACATCCTTATCCATCTAATTTTACCAATCCATCCATAAACTGAAGTGAATTCGAATTAGGGTGTGTGCTCATGATTTTCCACGTGTCCTCCCTTTCCTAACCTTCCATCTTCCCCCAATTCGAGTAGGAGCCCATTGAGCTTCCCAAAATAACACGAGAACCCTCTTGGATGCTATATTTTGACCTGAAATGTTATATATGTCATATTTCAGCCTTCATATCTTATTTGTGTCATAGGTGTCATAGCATCTTCATCATTGTTGTCATAGAGATAGGGAATCTAGTCTAAGTGTCTCACTAGCTCCAAAGTGACTCTTCCTCTCCCATGTAAGTTACATTTCCTTAAAAATTAGACCTATTATGCATATGGACAAGTCTATTATCCTTATAAATCATCCAATAACATTTAGGATTCCCATGGATTTGAAATTGCACGAGGAGGATGCCATGTGGCATAGAAAATCTAGCTTATGTGTGTCCCACATCCTCCATGTGTCTTCATGATCAATTGCCACTTTGATTTTCCCTTTTATTTATTTATTTATCTCATTTATTAAATATTTATTCCATTATAATTTTAAAACATCATTTATTATCCCCCTTATTCCAAATCCCAAAGCTCCCACCCCCAACCTAGGAACCTAGTAATTTTCCTCCTTGGCAATTATTTGACCCTTAGCATCAATTTGACAAAATCTCATGAATATGGAAAATGTGATTATTCCATTGTGACCCAATGAAAAATTTGGGAAAAAACAAATCCTCCCTTCCCAATATTGCTTGTCCTCAAGCAGTTTCAAACATGGGTCTTGAAGAACTTGCTTTCTATATGATTCTTTGAAGTTTCTACTGAGTTTCCCACCTTTGAGTCTTTGAGATTCCATGAATATTTTTAAGAGGAACCACCATTCTTTCTGCTGCACTACTCTGATTAAAATCACTTTATTAAGTGGTGAATCCATCTCCCATACTTCTTGTTTCCCAAATTTTTTGAAATCAATGGAACTAAAAACTATCCCAAGGTCCCATTGCTTGTATTGCACTCCAACAATTAAGAGTGCTCTCCAACCCATACCATTAGGAAAGAGAGTTCCAGGATCCCATTTTCTTTTATGCATTCTTCCAAAAATCATGATTACATAATATATATCATCAAAGTACATAACAACATAACAAAAATGTACATTAAGCAGGTGCCTCATCAAAAAATCATGAAAGTGCTTATACCTCAAAGTAAGTAGACCACAATTTTCCAAGTGCTTATTCTCCAAAAGAATGTGATATGCATCAAAATATTCATCCATTTATTATTTCATGCAAGAAGTGAATGAACAATGTCCACTAAAATCTGAACCAAATAATGAGCAAAAAAAACAAGGAGAATTCAAATGACTCAAAGAAGTCTCACCCATACATCCATGAATGAGATAATCATAAATATATAACAAAGTATGTGTCTAGAAAAACAAATGTAAACAAATGTTCTCCAATAATAAATATATTCACCCCAGTGTTGGAAGAATTTCCTCCAACATCAAATGAACCAAGTGTTGAGAATGAAAAACCATGAGTCTTTAAGTGACTCAAATTCATATCATAGGTGCATCCATGTAGATGTGCATCATAATAAAGTAACAAAGGATGTTGCTTCAAATTTGAATAAGAATGTGCTTCAACCATGTCATCATAAAAAGTAAATCTAGGAGTTCCATACTCCTCATGTGGCACCATAAAAAAGAACCCTTTTGTTAGAATAATCAACACATAGTTAGCTACCTTAGACATTAATTAATCCAATTTTTGTCTTATTTGCCTAGTTTCCATATTCCACCTTATGCAAGTTGTCCTCCACACATCCAAAGTGGTCAAAATTGCTAAATTTGAGTCATGGAGCACTTGGGAAACCACTTGGAATCAAATCTGCTTTATTCCTGGCCTTCCCAGCGCATGACTGCTTTTTTTGCTTGATTGCCTTCTTTTTCTGTTTGAAGGCAACTGGGAAAGTTTGACTAGGTGAAGTTAACTTGTTTTTTGTTAAAAGCATGTATGAGTTGTCCTTCCATCATCTATTAGTTTGCCTAATTGATTTTTCCAATTCGTGAGCTCCTAGACAGATTTGGAAACTGCTTTATGCACCTATGGGGGATTTGCTTAGATTTAGTGAGCTTTCTTTTGACCAAATTCGAATGGCATCCTTATGCATTTGAATCTCTCATGTAATTATTTAGTGTGGAAGCCTATGACTTCACAGGGTTGGCTATTGTACACTTATTCAATACAGATTAGTGTTCTACTCCATATTCAGTCTCCTTTGTGTGTAATTTGCATGTGTAATTGGCAATTTTTGTGACTGTAATTGTTCTAACACCTGGGTTCAATTTCCACACCTTTCACCCATACTTCATTGAGACTGCTGTTGCAAAACATGGAATTGTAGGATGTAGGAAAATGAAATAACTGACCCAAAAGATAAAAAAGTGCAGAAGTTTCATCATGGGAAGGATCCATATAGATAGTATCATGCAGAACCTTCAAAAGTATGAAACCTTTGTCATAGATTGGTTCCAATGTAGAGGAATCATGCTCTTCTTTAAAAATTGCATAACCTTCATCAAGAGACAATTCACGTTCCTCTTCCACCACATCAAGTGTTTGGATCTATTCAAGTTCATCGTCAAACACATCAAGCACATTCAAATTTCTATATTTCTCATGATCCACCATGTCATGAGAATCCTCCAAGAAATATACCATAGGAAAATCTGAAACATAGGAGTAAGAACAATTATCTTGCAACCTCTCAAGAAGTTGCTCATTTTGAATTTTGAGCTTATGAATATCCTCATTATTATTAAAGTATTCTTCATGCAAACATTCATTAATCTCAACCAAATTATTTCTATAAAAAGTAAAAAACATAAAATTACCTTTAATGTCACACATTGCTCTTTGAATCTTCTCTATGTCTTCAAGAAAGGATGGATCCTCCAATGAAGAAAATTTCCAACAAGAATTTGACACCAATGCTTAAGTGTCATGTATTATTATATATAATGGCCTCTTGGATATTCTTTTCATCCATATTTAAGGACCCTTCTAGAAAATGAGGCTCTTGCAAATCAACCTCCTCATATTCTTCCTTCTTGATTGGACCAACTTCATTAAGCTCAAGTGGTGATGGGGAAGTTGATATTGTTTCTTCTTCAACTTCTAAAAGGTCTTCATTTTCATGTTTACTAGAAATTTGGCTTTAAGAAACATTTTTAAATCTGATCTTAATGTCACCAACATAGATTTGTGAGCACCTATCCATAGGTACTCCTTCATAGTTCAAGCATCCATCAGTACATACTCTTTGTTTCATTTCCAAGGTAGAATGTGTCTCGAAATGATATTCAGTATTTTCAATAGAAACTTATTCATACTCATGTGATGTATCTTCTTCTTAATTATTTTCAAAGTCACTTGGCAGTGAATTTCAATCCTCTTCGTGTACTACTTCTTCTACTTCACCTATTTCAGAACTAGGTGGTTCATGGGTCTCCTCCTTTTTCTCCTTCAAGAAAGCTAATGCAATTTCCCCTTGGTTTTTTTAAGATCAATATATTTTATCCAACCTTGGATAGCCAAAAATTCAAATCCTTTCATAATATTCTTGTTCATGTCTTCAAATATAAGTTCCATTATTTTTATATGCTCCTCACCATCATATGAGGTTCCCTTTTCATCCCTAGTCATAGTTTCATCTTCAACAAAAGAAATTTTGGGTTTCAATATATAATGGTGGTAACTAAATTATTTTCCTCATAACTATCAAACCACATTAGGTGCCAATATCATGCTCTGATAATTCTGTAATGTTCCTTTGTTGAAATTTTATTAAAATGACCAATTTTTCACTTTTTCTCCTATTTCGACCTTTGACAAGTTTGGATGTCTAGGTCTCCAAATTGACACAAATGCTCCCAAATATTCTGAGAATATGTATGAATGACATGAATACTTGAATATTATGTTAAGGGATAATTTATGAACCTCCAATTACTTCTGAAAACTTGTTTAATATTATGGTCAATGTAGGAGTCTTCACTAGCAAATTGGGGCTCCAATTCCCCCTGGGTAAATGCTAAAAATGGATTCTCAAATGATTTAAAAACCACTCGAATTTATGAAAATATATAGAGTATTTTTTAGGAAAATTGTTAAGTTCTCATATGAATCATTATTCAGTTTATATAATCTATTATGACCCTATCCCAAACAGCTACAAAATCACTAATTCGAACCTTGGGGAAATGGCACCGAATCTTCTCCAAATGCAATTAAACTCAGTAAAATGACCTCAAATGCTTTAGTGATTATTATTAAACTTGTAATAATAATAAATTACATTCAATTCAAATTAAATTTATAAGAGATACATTCTTCCATTCGAAATAATCAACATTATCATGGTATACATCAATATAGTGGGGAAATGGTCATTGTTTGAACATTAATAGTCACTTTTACATACAAACCTTTAATTTTTATACCTGATACTTTATGATAATGAATAAAATATAATATTGATCTTATTAAAATCATAAATGGACGATGAAATTCTCTCCCAATTCGAAATCATCATCATTACAATGGTTCACAACAAGATAGTGGGGAAATGGTACTATTTCTTCATTGTTTCACATTTTTACATTATATATTTTGGAATTTCAACCTGAGAGTCTACTGAAATTGAAATAAATATAATTTACATCAGAACATAAAATAATGGGGAATTATAAGCTTCCCCAAAGATATCAATAGCTCACCCAAAGCACAATCCCTCCATGAGCAAGAATATGCAATAAAAACTGGAAATGGTTGAGAGAAAGTCGTGCACTAGAAGGAACCAAAATATACCCTATATATTACACCTGAAAATGCAACTCCATTAAATCTACATGGAATACCTGAGTGTCCTATCCAAACACCAACTTGGATGGGAATCTTTCACCCTCGAAATTGGCTAAGGCAAGAAACTAGTCATCCACTAGCTCTCTCAATTCACAAATGAAAATTTTTCAAATGATAAAAAGATATTCTATTGGTTGATTCATATATTTTATAAATATCCTTTGACTTATAATGTTACCAATACATCCACAAAATAAATCCAATATGAATTAGGGTGTGTGCTCATGATTTTCCATGTGTCCTCCCTTTCCTAGCCTTCCATCTTCCCCCAATTCAAGTAGGGTCCCATTGAGTTTTCACAAATCACATGAGCTCCCTCTTGTATGATATATTTCGACCTGAAATTTTAGATATGTTATATTTCATCCTTCATATCTTATTTGTGTCATATTTGTCATAACATCTTCATCATTGTTGTCATAGAGCTAGGGAATCTAATCCAAGTGTCTCACTAGCTCCAAAATGACTCTTCCTCTCCCATGTAAGTTACATTTCCTTCCAAATTAAAAATATGATGCATATGGACAAGTTTATTATCCTTATAACTCATCCAAGAATATTTATTCTTCCCATGGATTCAAAATTGCAATAGGAGGATGCCCTGTTGCATAGAAAATCTAGCTTGTGTGGGTCACACATCCTCCATGTGTATTCATGATCAATTGACACTTTGGTTTTCCCTTGTATTTATTTATTTAGCTCCTTTATTAAATATTTATTCCATTATAATGTTCAAACATCATTTATTTTCCGCCTTACTCCAAATCCCAAAGCTTCCACCCCCAACCTAGGAAACTAGTAATTTTCCTCCTTGGCAATTATTTGACCCTTAGCATCAATTTGACAAAATATCATGAATATGAAAAATGTGATTAGTCCATTGTCACCCAATGCCAATTTTTGGACATTAAATTTATTCCATCAAATCCTCACACACGCCATCATTAAGTAGCATAATGAGAACACGAGCATTCACATGGGTTCTTCGTTCGATTCCTTATGTGGAGGTGCCAATCATGCTGCCCCTTTCTGTTGTGATGCCATGATATTAACGGTGGAAATGACCCTCAGCCTCACTTGAAATAAGCTTCAAGTAGTCTCATGGTTGTGGACCTTACATTTGTCACTTCATCAATCCTTCCTCATGATGGTATTGATACACCCTTGTTTCTAGTGCCCCAAAACCTACCACACCATGTGTAAAGGTCATGCTCATCCTCTTTTCACTAATCATCATGGAGCTCATCATCATCATCATGCATAACAGGAAAAAAATATTTGGATTCCAGTATGCAATCTATTCCATTGATGTTACCTACCTTGATCTCCATTCGCAGCCCCTTTCTTTCTTTTATTTTCCTTAGCATATTTGAACTGCTAAACGAATCACGGTCATAGATATATTCTGCAAGAAATATCAACCGTTCAACTATGTAGCCTCTCCCCAATTTTGTGATCTGTCATCTTGTTAACCATCATGCATGTATCCATTGAGAAACTATCCTGGACCATCATTCTGACCTCCGTCATATCTCCATCGTCTGAGGGTGTAGGCCCTACCTGATTTTGCATTGCCTCATCCTCTTAACATTCATGCACCTCCTCGCTATGAAATAAACCAAGACCGTTGATTATATCTATGCCATATCTACACTGTTCAAAGGATAGGGTCCTACCAACACTTCACAGCTCCACACAGTCTTATTTCTGACGCATGTTTTTGTGGTGAAACAATTCTCCTCCATAGATCTTGCCTACCCAAGATCATGATTGTTGAAATAGGTGGACCCTACAATATTTCATGGCCACAGCATAAGTTAACATCCATGTATGTTGGCTTCCCAAAATCCCCACACTCCATTTATCTTGGACAAAATTTGATCTTGACTGTTGAAACATGGGAAGCCTAACCGATTTCGTGCATCTCCACACCTCATTTATTCGCGCATATTTTCCCTATGAAATCCTTAACACCCGTTGATCTGCATCACCCACTCATCGGATAGTTGATCCTGATCGTCATTTAAACTTATCTACCGAAGTCAATACTCTATGGAAATACACATATTTCCTTGATGAAATCATTATCATCCATGGATTTTCTTTGCCATGTATCTGCATCGTTCATCCTTTCCATTAGATAACTGTGAACGAATCTTCACATCTAAACCCAATAGACAAGGTTATAAATCCTAGAATCCTTGATTCTTACTCATTCCACACCATAAGATAATCCAATTTGACGTTCAGGATTAGGAAAATATTCCCTAACACCTCCAAATCGCAAGATATGAAATTTGTTTTCCTATACCCTCCTTCATTTTCATTGCTCCAGACCTTTGCAGGGGGATCAATGTAGTTTCCTATGTAGAAATATCCAAAATTTATTATAATTGATAACATCGGCTCCAAATTGGGGATTCTGTACTCCTTGTGAGTTATAAAAGAACCATGTAGACCATGTTCTTGCTCCATTGGGCTGATCCCAATCATTTCTTGAAAACCCCAGAGTGGGCTCTCAAAACAAAATTGAATAGATGATGAAAAATAAACTGAAATAATTGCTTAAAGGAAATTCTCTCCATGTCAAGCTTATTGATATCTCCCTACCATACCTACTAAGCATCATGCTGAGTCAAGTCACTTCTAACTTCGAGTGAAGCCAATAAAGCAAATGATTCCATATGCAAATTTTCTTCTCATGCTTGATAAAAAATAGCAATGAAGAGATGAATGGTAAGAGGCTATGACTGAAAATATGATCTCTACTTCACATAACTAACCCACCATTCTCATTGAAAATCCTACCCACATATCTAGCCATCGGGTCATGAAAACCTACAGAAAGTTCTACCACGCATCCGTCATGACAAGGCTTCTCCATATATTCACCCACTGGATAATAAAATCTAGGGCAGTCTCCAAGCAATTTTGTCATGTGCTTGCCCCAATACTATTGTTCCAACTGTATATTCCTTTGCATATTATCCAAATTTTATCCAAAATAACCATGCAAGGGATGCTCATGACAACTTGTAAATGAGAAACCGGTTACTTCACTCCAAATTCCAGAACCCAAAACCTACTTTCCCTCATGCATTTCACAGGAAATCTCTTTAATAAAATCAATTGAACTATGCTCTTCTGGATATAAGAGTTCTGAATTGGAAGAACATAAAGATACATCCCATATAGGGCCCTCATCTTCTGAGTATCTATCCTCATATTTATCATACATTGGAGGACTAAAATATTCTTCAAAACCCCCACAGATAGGTCTTGCAACACGCTAGCTTCTTTCTTTATCAAACCAATTATAATACTCATCATGTATGGCTCTGGGATGATCTCTTGTTGGCTCATAAAGAGAGAAACTAGAACATGCAGCAGATTCTACTTGTTCACCCTCCTGCTTATACATTCCAAAACATGCCATGAAATCATTTCTAACCTCCATTTTCTGTTCTTGATTAGAAACCCTTAATCTTTGTTTTAGAAAATGAAATGAGGAAAAGCATAATGGAAAACAATTACCTTCCTACTATTGATTTTATTCTTCATGAAGAGCAAGATTGGGAGGCAAAGGAGACTTTAGTTTTTTATCCTGTTGATGAATATGTAACTTCGGAATGTATTCACTTGTATTTCTTATGTATTGTAACCTGATGTTTATTTCAGGATGTATTTGTGATATACTTGAGTCATGTCATGCCCCGATGTTCCTATTGGGAGGATCTATAATGTAAACAAGTAATGTCAAGTTATTGCAGGTAGCCCTTCTATTGTCTAAGGGTTAAAGTCCCAGCAGTTCTGGGGCACTAGGGTTATTAGACTCTCCTAGAGAGGTCGGCCCTAGTAGGGTTTAGTCATGTTGAGAATTAGCATAAATAGAGAGCTAGCCTCTCTATTTAGCACACACTCATTCACACTCAGTTGTAGCGCATAGCTGAGGAAGTGAAAGACACTAGGGAAAGGAACAAAGAGGTTATTACTATCGGGAGATCATCTTACTGTTTTGGGGGTTTTACTTTTGGTGTTGATTCTATCTCTAAGGAAGTTGTGGCATTTTCTCCATTTATGGTTTCCCCGAAGAAAAACATTGTGTTCATTATCTCATGTGTTTGATTGATGTGCTTGTTGTTCTCTTAGTTAAAGATCCTAACATAATGCTAGCTTGATTGATAAAAACTAACATGGAATCAGAGCTAACCTGAGAAGAAGACACTGTGCAGCTACGGGAACTAGGGATTCCTACTTTGTGGATATCTCTCCATAGATTTTCAGCAAAAGAAGGTTTGAATAAATCTCCTCCCTAGGGCACATCTTTCTGTCGAAGCAGAATCCAATTCTGAGGTTTTTCAGTTTTGGACCCGACACTACTGCCAAATATTAGGGATTTTCACAGAAGAGGAATTTTTCAGTGAGCCCAGGCCTGGATTGATCTCCTCCTCAAAATTGAAGTTAGGGATCAAATTTAAAGCATTTGGTTGGATAGAACTCCGGAAAAGCAAAACCCTAATCTGTTCCTGAACCAACACTACAGGATTTCGGCTCCAAATCCAGATTCGACATCTTGACCTGGTAAGATCTAAATCTGTTTTATTTCCATTTGAGGTTCTTAGTTAAGATGTCCCATCATACCAAGATTGATGAAAATATTGAGGGAGCTTATAACTTCCGAGATTGGAAGTATAGGATCTCCCTGGTCCTAGAAGAAAATGAGTTGGACTCCTATATCAATGAGGAGGTTCCAGTTCCAGAGGGAGATGAGGATAAGGCCTTACATAAGAATAGATTGGTTATGGAAAAGAGGATCATTGCTGATTCAATCAAGGATCACCTCATACCATAGGTGTCCTCCCTAAAGACACCTAAGGCTATGTTTGATGCCCTAACCAAATTGTTTGAAGGGAAGAACATAATCTGGAAGATGACTCTGAGAAACCAACTGAAGAATGTGAAAATCCAGAATGCTGAGACCATCTAGTCTTACTTTACAAGGGTCTCTCAGATCAAGGAACAGCTGGAAGAAGTAGTAGAAGAAGTAGAGAATGCATAGGTTTTGATGACCACCTTGAATGGTCTCCCTAGATCATGGGACTCCTTAATTCAAGGGATATTTGCTAGAAAGAAGTTAGTCAAGTTCAACAAACTGTGGGAAGAATGCTCTCAGGAAGAATCTAGAATAACAACTCAAGAAGAGAAGATGGGAAGTGAAGATCAAGCTCTCAAAATACACTCCAAGAAAACCAAAATAAGTTATCATCACTCCAGAGGTAAGAATTTCTCTAAAAATAACTCTAGAAAAGACATGTCTAGAATCAGATGTTATACATGTGATGAAGTAGGACACTTTGCAAGAGATTGTCCTAAAAGACAGAATAAGAAAAAGAGCAACAAGATAAGACATCATGCTCATGTTGTAGATAATGATGAACCATCTAAGAAGAGAACCATATATGAAATTGAAGACTCTTCTAGTGAAGAATAATATGTCTTGATTTCTGCTCTCACAGGAAACATCACACATGGAAGCAATGATTGGCTTATAGATAGTGGGGCTTCCAAACATATGACAAGATTCAAAGAGTCCTTTGTAAAACTTTCAGAACATGAATTACCTCACAAGGTGAAGCTTGGACATGACTACCAATATCCAATAAAAGGTAGTGGGTAATCCTCCTATAAACTAGACTCTGAAAAGTCTATGAAGATGCAAGATGTATTGTTTGCACCAGGTCTCAATAAGAACCTTCTCTCCATATATGCATTAGATGCAAAAGGCATGAGGGATGCATTTATAGATGGTCAAATCATCATGTGGCCAAAAGTAAATACTATCGATGATGCGGTAGTGATTGGAGAACAAGAAGGAGGATTGTACAAATTAAAGGGCCATCCAGAATAAGCCTTGGTCCATGACACAGTAGATCCAAATGAGCTTTAGTATAGAAGGCTTGCACATGTGCACTATAGAGCACTAGCACTGGCAAGAAAAGCTGTTGAAGGTATTCCAGAAATTCAAGCAAAAGATGATGGGGTCTACAAAGGATGTGCGAAAAGAAAGAATACAAAGAAGACATTTCTAAGTAGCGAAAGCAAAGAAAAATGAATCTTGGAAATCATCCACTCCGATGTAGGCGGTCCTATGTCATCAATCACACTAAGCAAGTATGTATATTGTGTTTCTTTTATTGTTAACTTTTCTAAGAAGACATGGATTTACTTCATGAAGAACAAAGATGAAGTATTCAGCAAGTTCAAGGAATTCAAAGCCTTGATCAAGAATCACACTGAAAAGAAGATCAAGACCTTTCGATCAGATAATGGTGGAGAATTCACTTCGAATGAATTCAAAGAGCTATGTAAAGACTCAGGGATTAAGAGGGAGTTGTCCACTCCTTATAATACACAACAGAATGGGATTGCAGAAAGGAAGAATAGAGCTATCATGGAATCTATAAGAGAAATGCTTCATGATCAAGATCTCCCTATGCATCTTTGGGTGGAAGCTGCCAGAACAGCAGTGTATGTACAAAACTATACTCCACACAGAGTACTCAAGAACAAGACTCCTAAAGAAGTATTATATGAAAAGAAACCAAAATTCATCCATCTCATAATATTTAGGTGTCCAGTGTACATACACATTCCAAAAGAGAAGAGGAATAAATTAGATCCTTCAGGAAAGAAGGGTATATTTGTGGGATACTATGAAAGCTCAAAGGGTTACAGAATATACTTCCCAGGATTCAAGAAAATTGACATTAGCAGGGATGTGACATTTGATGAATACATAGCTTACAACAAATCCATAAAGAGACCTACTGAAGTTCCTAAAGAATTAGAAGCACCCAGAATTCATGATACAACCATGAATGAAGAAACTCAAGAAGAAGGTCGAGAATTTGAAGAACCACAAATACTTGTAGATACACCTCCAAATAAGAATCCTCATAAGTGGAAACCTGCTTGGGTACAAGAAGTTATCCAAGGTGTAGAAAGATATGGGGCTCCAGAAGAGAATCACAGAGAAAGAAAGAGGACGAAATCCTGCTCCGAGTATGTAGAATTACTATGTGATTTCATTGATAAAGAACCTTCCAATTATGAAGAAGCGGCAGAACAGAAAGAATGGAAGGATGCTATGATTGAAGAGTATCAATCAATCATGAAGAATGATGTTTGGGATGTTGTCCCAAGACCAGAAGGGAAGTCAATTGTAACTTCCAAATGGATCTACAAGATCAAGCATGCTGCAGACGGTAGAATAGAGAAATATAAGGCAATATTTGTTGCTTTGGGTTTCTCCTAGAAAGAAGGAATAGACTATGAAGAAACCTTTGCACCTGTAGCTGAATACACTTCAATCAAATCAGTACTTGCTCTGGATGTAGTGATGAAATGGAAGATACACCAAATGGATTTCAAGACTACTTTCTTGAATGGTGTAGTGGAAGAGGAATTGTATGTAGAGCAGCCACTCAGTTTCAAGACACATGACAGGGAGTCTCATGTGTGCAGATTGAAGAAAGCCTTGTACAGTTTGAAACAAGCACCCAAGAAATGGTACGACAAAGTTGACAACTTTCTATCTAGTTTGGGCTTTACCAAGAGCAAAGCATATTCAAACCTTTACTACAAGGTTGAAGATGGCAACCTAGCGATGCTCCTACTGTATGTAGATGATTTGTTTGTGACAGGTATGGATGGGTTGATTGTTGATACGAAGAGAAAGCTTGCTGCCGAGTTCAACATGAAGGAATTGGGTATGATGCATTATTTTCTAGGTATGGAGGTGTGGCAGCGAGTGGATGGAATCTCCCTTCGACAAGGGAAGTATACAGTAGAGATCCTGAAGAGGTTTGGGATGATGGAATACAAGGCCATGGCCACACCTATGGCATAGAACATGAAGCTGTTGAGTGATAATTCAATAGAAGCGGTTGATGCCACAATGTATCGTCAGATGATTGGGTCCTTGATGTACCTGATGAACATGAGACCAGATATTTGCTTTGCTGTGAACACCTTGAGCCAGTTCTTGACAGATCTGAGATATGTTCACTTGACTACTGCAAAGCATATTCTGAGGTACCTGAGGGGTATAGTTGATTATGGGATCAAGTACGAGGAGAATCAGAATATTAACCTAGAGGGTTATGTTGATTCAGATTGGGCATGCAGTGCCATTGATAGGAAGAGCACTTCAGGATGTTGTTTCAGTATGGGATCAGGTGTGATCTCTTGGTTTAGTAGGAAGCAATCCTATGTGGCACTGAGTACAGCTGAAGCAGAGTATGTCACATCTTGTTCAACTACTTGTGAGGAAATATGGCTGAGGAAGCTACTATCTGATTTATTTGATCTCCAGATGGATGATACTTATATACATTGTGACAACCAGAGTTGTGTGAAGTTGTCAAAGAATCCAGTGTTCCATGACAAGTCGAAGCATATCGAGATCAAGTATCACTATATCAGGGATATGGTGTAGAGGGGAGTAATGAAGCTCCAGTATGTTGCAAAAGATGATCAGATAGATGATGTGTTGACAAAGCCATTGGCTAGAGTGAATTTTGAGTACTTCAAGGAGAATCTTGGTGTTCTCCAGATCAAGGTCCCTTCTAAGGGGAAGTGACGAGTCCAAAAGCCATTCTGATGAGTAGGTTAGATGTAAGGGCTGATCCATTCTATCATGGTGAGAGGATTACTTCCTTCCATGTTAGATATGAGTGCTAAGCCATTCTGATATCACTGTAGGATCAGTTCCTACATGATCAGATATAAGGGCTACTGTCATTCTGGGAATGGAGCTTCCTGGTGAGTTACCAGGAATACTTGGTCTGGGACTGAGGGCCTTTTTGAAATGATTGTAACATGTAGTCTTACATGATTAGATGTGAGTGCATGTCCATTCTAATGTGATTGAGGGATGTGTTCCCACTTGATCAGATATAAGGGCTATTTCTATTCTTTCATGGTGAGAGGATTGCTTCCTTCCATGGCAGATGTGAGTGCTGACCATTCTGACGAGCAGGTCATATTTAAGGGTTGCTGCCATTCTCTGGGAGAATGGAGGCACCTAGTCAGTTACCAGGTAGCTTAGTCTGGGACTGGGGTCCATTCTGATGTGACTGTAGGATTGGTTCCCACAAGATCACATGTGAGTGCATGCCTTGTTAACGAGTAGGTCAGATGTAAGTGCTGTGCCTTTCTGATGAGTAGGTCAGATGTAAGTGATGTGCCTTTCTGATGAGTAGGTCAGATGTGAGTGCTGGCCATTCTGATGAGTAGTTCAGATGTAAGGGCTACCAAAGAACTATGAGGAGGTAGGCCTACAACTAGCATGAAAAAGGGCTGGCTCTCTAGAATTTCCTGTGACAAGAATAATCATGAGATAGCAACTACGGTATTGATCCAGATGGAGTGAGGATCTAGATCCAGTGATGATGACCTAGTCATGATCCAGATCAAGCTATGATCCAGATCCAGTTATGATGTCTCCAAGATGATCTAGATCGAGTGATGATCCAAATCCAGTAGTGATGATCCAGATCTAGTGATGATCCAGATCCAGTGATGATGACCTTGTGATGATCTAGATCGAGTGATGATCCAGATCCAGTGATGATGATCCAGATCGAGTGATGATCCATATTTAGATGAAGATGACTTGAAGATGAAGATGACGAGAACTTGATGATGACCTAGATGATACAGAGAAGAAGACTTGTGCTAAAAAACTATGTCGAGAGAATACCTTCCTAGTTAAGAGGGAGTGTTGATGAATATGTAACTTCAGAATGTATTCACTTGTATTTCTTATGTATTCTAACCTGATGTTTATTCCAGGATGTATTTGTGATATAATTAAGTCATGTCATGGCCTGATGTTCCTATAGGGAGGATCTATAATGTAAACAAGTGATGTCAAGTTATTGTGGGTAACCCTCCTATTGTCTAAGGGTTAAAGTCCCCGTAGTTATAGGTCACTAGGGTTATTAGACTCTCCTAGAGAGGTCAGCCCTAGTAGGGTTCAGTCATGTTGGTAATTAGCATAAATAGAGAGCTAGCCTCTCTATTTAGCACACACTCACTCACACTCAGTTGTAGCGCATAGCTGAGGAAGAGAAAGACACTGGGGCAAGGAAGAAAGAGGTTACTACTGTTGGGAGATCATCTTACTGTTTTGGGGGTTTTACTTTTGGTGAAATTCTATCTCTGAGGAAGTTGCAGGGTTTTCTCCATTTATGGTTTCCCTGAAGAAAAACACTGTGTTCATTGTCTCTTGTGTTTTATTGTTGTACTTGTTGTTCTCTTAGTTAAAGATCCTAACATAATGCTAGCTTGATTGATAAAAACTAACATATCCTCCCCCTCTTCCACCAGCAGAGGAGGATTTGTATGTTCCTGCAGATCTTCAGGTGGAATTTCAGTTTTCTCAACACACAAGGGTCCTCTAAAGTCTTGATTTATTATGGGAGGTGGCATGTGGTATACAATGAATGTCTCCATCAACCTCTCCATGGCATCCATCATCATGTCCATCCTGGTCTCTAGTGTGTTAGGGAGAGAAGGATGGGTGAGATCTTCATTATTTCTTCCTTCTCCTTCATTTCCCCTTTCTCTCCAGCAGTAGTCAGCTTTATCTCTACCTCTATGGAGTTATTCATCATGTCTTCTAAGGACATTTATCTTCTTTCGCTCAGCCATAAGGTAAATTATCTATCAAAAGCTTCAACATACTGGAGTTGGGCAGCTCGAGGAGGAGGCTTGAACTGGGTAGGGATAACATTATATACTTTCATAAATCTGTTAGAAAACTCTTGGACATATTCACTCACTCCCTCCTTATGGAATGAAATTGGGACAAGAACTTCCTAGGGTATTTCTTTTCTTCCAATTGGTTCTTGATAGAACCTTCAAAAGCTTGATAGCCCAGAATGGATTTGTCTGGAAGGCTAGTGAACCATATTATTGCCTCTCCGGTAAGGCTTTGTGAAAAAAATATGGCTTTAACGTCTTCATGGTGTACTTATTGCAAGTTAGTCCAGTCTGCAAACCACCCCAAGTTCTCTTTAGCTGAGTACCCTTTTTTCCCATTAAACTGCTTGAGTCTTTGGGTGTACCCCTGGGGAGGGTCATGAACAACTGTAGGGAGAAGTATAGGGGTGAATATTTTATCTTTCCCTGAGCTTTTGGTAGGTTTTTTGAGAGGGATTGAAGAGGGTGTGACAAAAAAAACAATCTATTGTGAGGGACTGTAGAGCCAGAAAGGACTATAAAAATGAGTGATGAAGGTTTCTCAAACTCTGAAGTGGTGGGAGATAAGGCTACGAAAGCGGAGTTAGGTGAGGATGCTTCAGAGGGAAGTGGGGGGAAATCTTGGCCAAAGTTGTGTGTACAAGGAAAATGGATATTTTTGGTTCTTAAAGAAGGATATACAGGGTTGAACTCATGGTCTTGTCCTGAGTGCAGTAAACAATGGAAAACTGCTTTGACCAGCCTGGGGAAAGATATGAAAAAATTCACTAGAAAGGACAAGATATCTTGAAGCGGGCTCATAGTGGAGTACCTTATTTTTTACCATTATGTTCCAGGTCTACTATGTTGATCTCATCTTCCACATTGGAGTGGAGTCGCCATAGAAACTTTGGAAATATTTGTAGCTTCCGGGTGGTCAATATTTCCCAATGGAGTCACCTTTCAAAGGCTTTGAGTGGATTCGCCAGAGCATATAAAACCTTTATCTGTCTAGGACTGACTTCTCAATGAGGTCATAGAACTGAAATTATGTCGTTCTTCTCAAGGAGATAAAAGCAATTAGTCCCCAAAAACGGTGCCAATATTTTAGCACCCTATAATTTTGCTAAGGTTGCAGTAAGAAGTCACAAGGGTAACCATTTCAAACCAATATTTAGAGTACATTCTAGCCAATGCAATCAGAGAGGGCTCTCTCTTGTCACAAGAACATTCACATATACATTTATCTTAATAAGCATTCAGAAGGCTAGATTTCTGACAGGACAAATTTGTTTGTAAATAAAAAGATCAAAAGACAGCCAAATATTAAAACCATTGGGAAATGGAGTCACAGTTTGAACCATTCAAGGACATTACAAAAAAAAATGAAAAATGACTTTCCCATATGTATTCTGAGGAAAAGTAGGTGTAATATTCAGCTAAATTATCGTCAAGTGAGGGTAGGAGAAAAGGGAAGAAGTCTAGTGCAGAAAAAGGGCACATATCTGTGAATGAATTCATTGAAAACACCTTTAGCAAAACAAAAAATAAGGGAAATGATAGAATTGGAGCATCTAACAAGCATTAATTCCATAACAACCATTACAGACACATAATGAATGCTACATCTGATGAAAGGAGGGCTTAATGAAATGAACCCCTTACATACAACTAGAAAGCATTGGAAGAAATATACACATATGGGAAATTAGGTAAACAAGAAACACACAATAAATATCAACACCGTGATGAATCTCATAAACTTAGTGAATCATTTTCATTATCGATGCCAAGAAATTTTGTAGAGTTACAATCTAGGAACATAGGCCTCAAAAATATGAAAGTCAAATTAACCTTCTAACCCTGTCCTCCTCGGAAGAGGTTGTATTTATAATGCAGTGGCTCTCAATACCCACCTAGAAATAGATCCTAATTAGGTTACAAACATAGGGAATCAATCGCAAATCAACATCATACATTCTAACAGTTGTGAAGTGGCACACTCCCCATGATTTTTATAAGAAACAATAAATAAGGAATATTGTGCATGCTAGATAAAATAGGTAAGGCGATGACTAGTGGATCAAGATCGGTTGATGTGATAGTGATGACTCACAAAACCATTAATGGTTTCCTACTGACTTAGCTTGACTTGTTTTTCCTTCTACTTCTAACTTTTATTTTCATTCTTTGTTTAATAATATGTTCAGTTTGTGTCTACAGCTAGTGGGAAGGTTTATGCTCCTTCTGTGTTTGGATTTCTATCCGGTAGCCTCTATATCTCCCGGTAACACTGTTAGGTTTGCAGACCTCAAGGAGACATTTTTGGTTATCAACAGTACTAAATCATTGATGGGATTGTCATTGTTTTCTTCTTCTGGATACTATTACCTGTCAATGAGTACACAATCTCTAGGTAAGCCTAACATCTCACGACTGTCTTTCATACCAGCAAGGGGTCTATATGCATGTTGGGTATAATGCTGGTAAGATTCATCATCCTCTACCTAGATGGGCTTGTCATTGTTTTCTTCTTCTTGATACTATTACCTGTCAATGAGTACACAATCTCTAGTTAAGCCTAACATCTCACGACCATCTTTCATACCAGCAAGGGATCTATATGCATGTTGGGTACAATGCTAGTAAGATTCATCATCCTCTACCTGGACTAGATCCTTCTTCTAGGGCATGTCAGCGCAAAAAATATTTGGATTTATCATCACATACACCAGAGAGCAATTTTTTAGTAAGGATGGTGATGACATAGAGCTCCAACCCTCTCTCCCCCAGTATGATCATTCATCCAGACTGACCATTCCTAGAAATGGATATTATGCACTGTTAACCCAAAAAATTACCCGATTATCTCTACATGACCTACACTACACAAATACATCTATTTCACCACTCTCATTGACCCCAACACCCTTGTAAAGGCTCAAAAACACCAAAAAGGGCTTAAAAACCAATAAAAGAGCCTAAATAGCTCTCAAAGGGGCTAAAACCGCCAAAAAGGGGATAAAACCCCTAGAAGGAGCTTAGAAACCCTAAAGGAGCTAAAGAATGCCCAAAAAGGGCTTAAAGTCAAAAAGAGGGGGTTAAAGCCTTAACCAAGGGCTTAAAACCCTAAAACTCACAAAAACGCTAAAAATACAGGGGTGGGGGTCACTCTCAAAAGAGTTCTCATTTTCCTACTATTACTCTTCCCATGTGAGTGCCAAGAGACCCATCTCTCTCAAGCCATTCACCCTCCCTGCTACACTTGCTCCATTTGCTCCATTAGCCAATCCCCATTCCATTGAGAGGTAGCACCTTGAGCTAGGGAATGGTGTCCCATCTTCTAGAAAGAGCATAGGTATAATGGTTTCAATGCTTCCATATTGTTTAATATATTCTCTTATGATTATCTTAGTTTTTGGCTAACGTTTTCATTGCAAAGTTATTATTTGTTCATTTCTGTAACAAGTTTATTGCAGGGTTTTATATGGTTGACTAACCCTTTTCTGCAGGTTTCTCTTCCATCCACAGAGACCCTATCCTTTCGTCCTATAGACAGAAGGTAGATGTTTCTGCTCATAGCTAGGGTGAAATCCCTACTAAAGTTTGGAGACCATACCAGGTCGATCCCAAAGGATTCCTGGGTTTTTACAGTTTATTTCCAGTTTTTTTGTTAACCTAGTTTAGATTTATGTTTTTTTCTAGTTTAGATCTATGTTTTTGTCATTATAAATATTATCGGTTGAGCCCCCTTAGGGCCGACCCGAGCTTGTTCATCCACAATACTTGTTACTGTCGACCTCTTCCAGCTCATTTTTTTTTAAAAATCACTTTTCAGGCCAGGTCGCTCATATCGGGCTAAAAGGAGCGACCCAGTTGCTCATTTATCCCTGAAAGGAGCTAATTCACTCTCAGGATCCCGATCGCTCTTGTTTTTTGTTTTTGGATGATCCCCTTTCCTGTTTTAGGAAAAAACCAGTGACCCCGTCGCTACATTTTCCCTGAAAAATGTGATCTGTCTCTCAGGATTCAGTTTTTTACTGGTTGGAGTGTCAGTGCGACCGTGCTGCCACTGTCTAGAAGCTTGTTTCTTTCTGCAAATAGTTTCTGTAAGTTGATGATAGATTTGGTTAGCTGTTAATGCATATGAATCTATTTTAGGACTTAGCTCAAATACTGCAATTTAATTTTTTTTTTTTTTTTCACTTAAATAATCAGAAATTAACCTCTTACCAAAGCCCTTTCTCCTCTACCCAGTCATCACCCTCTGGGGTATTCTTGGATAGTACAAAGGTTCAAGCTCATATAGTAAGACAACTAAAAATGGGTGACTTGGAAGATAGAGGGGGTGGTAGGACCAAGGGGCCTCATGGAGTTTGCGTCGTCCTTGTTGACCGACCTTGCACTCAGAGAGTTCCCTGAGGATCTACGGGTGGGATTAGTCCCACTATATTGAGATCCCAACACTCTTTCCTGGTTGAAAAGGAATACATGCATAAGGTAGTCTCCTAGCAGGTCTGCAATAGTTTAGCTTCATTATTTGCATGTTTAAAGTTTTATGTTTCAAAAGTTTACTAGTTTCATAACAGGTTTCCCATTATGTAATGTTTGTAACAAACCAGGAACGTCTGTGAAGTATCCATAAACCATAATTGCAGTCACCAAACTAATAACAAAAAATAATTTAACAATGAACAATATTTCATAAACTAAACATGCACCCAATCACACCAATTAAGCCAACCATTAAAATTGATCAATTTACATTAATTCAAAACCTTGCAGTATTTGAGGACATAAGTCCCTGACTACCTTAACCGTGGGAAGTACTTGGGCTCAGCCTTGAAACTCATTGTGAGGATTACCGTGGGAACCCCAAAGTAGCTGGTCGCTGAGAGGAATCGCCAAGGAAAATGGGAAACGACCCCTACTGAATGACTAGATATCCTTTGAGGAAAAATCCAAGCGTTGTTTCCTGGCAGTCCTGCTGGCCAAGTGACCACCTAAAATCCAATAGGAATCCAATGAAATTGGGGTCCATAATTTCATTACCAAATTACACCATTTGATATACCAACTAGACACAATTGATCCCCCATGCTCTTCTTCATGCCTAAGAGGTGATCCACCATAGTTTGGGTCCTTGACCCAACACCGTCAAGATCATTCTCGATGAACCTATACATCGTCAGAAGGCCACACAGACTCAGACTCAGACTCAGACTCATATCAATCTGATCCAGATTTATGCACTACACCATCTAGCCCCATGGCTGGTGTAAACCCGAATCCACTTTCCAGATTGGTGATTGGAAGTGGACCCATGTCCATACCTCAAACCACCACCAACACCCTTGTAGTTGGTCCTAGTACTTCCATGCAGACTATCCTAGCTCAGTTGCCTCCACCTACACCCACCAATCAAACTGTCCCACCTGTTTTACCTGGGGGCAGTGGCCCTTCCACTCACATTATTCCACTATCCATACCTGGAGGGACATCATGTTCCTACAAACCCCACTACAATTTCCAATCCTTCCCATATCAATCTAGGGTCTAACCTCCCATTCATGGCACACCTCAAATCTCCTGACTTGGCCTGGTTAACCAATGACCCTATATGTCATCAAGGCTATTGGCCTCCCATGCCAACCAATCTCCCCTCAGAAATCCTTAAGTTTGAAGGAGGGCAGGGGAGTTCCCCCAAAACCATATAATGACATTTCACCTATGGTGTTCATTAAACAACATCATATATGATTCGATCAGACTCAGAATTTTCCAACATACCCTCACAGGTTTTGTGGCCAAGTGGTACATTGAGATACCACAAGCCAAGTACCTAGACTTCAACTCTTTTTCCTTTATGTTCCTACATTATTTCCAGCTCCCTATCATATATGATGAAGAGGTGGAAATATTGTTATCTTTCCACCAAAACACTACGATCCACATCACCGACCACATCCATGAGTGTCTACGACATCACAGCTTGTGCAACATCAAGTTTGATGACAGGATCTTCCTTGAATGGTTCTTAAAAATATTGCTACTACCCATAGCCAAGGACGTCACCTCCGAACATCCCCAAACATAGGAAGAGGCCATCTTGAAGGTCCAATAGTTTGACCTCATTTATGCACAGTTTGGATACCTCTACACCATCATTCTAGATGCTCTCCATGTAGGCACCTCCTACCAAGATGCACCGGGGAATCCCATGCTACAAATGACATCATAGGCTCTATCTCCCATTAATCACAACACCACCTGACACCACCTACAATGCCACCACAACCAAGCAACACCGCTAGTGTGTCCTACCCAAACCAAGCTCCTGATTATTCAAGAATGATGTCTCAATCCGGAGATACAACCTCGTATGCACAACCTGTGCCACAATAGCATGCCCATGCACCTACTTGGTTGGTACAACAATATTCGGAACAGATGCCCACATTTGTGGCACCCCCAACCCTCCAATCCTACTATGCACCACCATTGCAAGCTACTCAAACCCCCTCCCTAGATTTTCTAGCACCTTTGGGACAAGTGTTTTCACAACAAAACCGGCCCAATCAACCAACCCCCAACAACCAACAAGTGCAAGCCACAAACAACCGTGCCAAGAATCACGGCAACAACCAACCACAAGGAGGTGTTCAACAACCAAATCCTCCCAACAACGCTGGGGAAAATCGACCATCTCAAAATCCCCAGCAACAAAACCCACCTAGATGCAACACTCTATTACACAAAAATCAACCATGCAAACTATGCGAGGTCTATGGGAACTATACACATGAATTCCCCTTCATGGGTCACACTAAGTAGGCCATTCAGAATAAAGTTCAACATGCTACCAATATGGCAGCCCTAGCTCAACCCAATCCGACACCACTAGGCCCTCCACCTATGGTGCTCCAAAACCCATTACTAGTCCAAGGAATGGTAGAAATTGCACATGCTCCCTAACCTAATCTGACTGCCTCGGCTACACCTGCGATAACAGAAACATGTGTTTACCACCTGCTAGCCTTGACAACCGAAGAGGTCAATTTACAGACCAGGATAAATCAGTACGGAGCCAACACTGAGGGGGCATCCACATGTGTTATGTCAACCTTAGTCTGGTAGAAACTTGGGTCCCTAATTCTACAACCATCCACCACTACTCTCTGGTCTTATGATTTCCATCCCACTAAATCCCAAGGTATCCTTCCGCAGGCCCCCATAACATTAGTCAGGAAAACATTTCTAATCGACATAGAGGTTGTCAATGCACAGTTAGACTATAACCTTCTCCTGGGAAGAATTTATATGTATGGAATGAGAGTTGTAACATCCATTGTTTTCCATCTCATGATGTTTCGTCATGATGGGAAAATTGTGACGGTTGACCAATTAACTTATCACGATCCGCAAGGGCTAGCAACACCATCCAATGTTATCCCTACGGTCAACACTACCGTCGATGACACACCTGCCTCCCCATTATTGAATGTGGGCCCTAGGTTGTCTTTCAACACCCCCATGATGACCTCCTTCCCCTTAGTGTCACCACCTCCTACACCAAATGAGACTTTGGATTTGTGCATGCTCTCATCCAGCATTGCTGCACCCAAACATCAACCACAGCCATAGCCCCAATAGTAGCCACAACAACATCTGCATCTGAAGCTGCAGGACCAATCCCAACCACAACCACAAGCGCACCCACAAGCGCACTCGCTAGGGAACTACTGGGGCTCCTTCCCAATCCATGCAATCCCCTTCCTTTTTCCCCTATCTTGTATCATCAATAAGCCAGTAATGGCTACCTTAAACCTACCTAGCTTCATGTTAGGGATTCCTGTATGGTACCTCGACCCACCAGCACAACCTTCGATGTCCCAATTTGTTTTGACCCCCGTTCAACCCATTATGTTTGAATCTATTCCTCCACCTAGCCTGCAAAAACCAACCATCTTACCTGCACCTATCCCGCCCCACCCAAAAGGGCCAGGGGAAAAAATGCGAAAGCAACAACTGAACCCCGATAGATCCCATCTTGTGCCATCTGTGATGAACAGGGCCATGCAACTCAGAAGTTTCCTAAGATTCCCATGATCCACCCACATTTGGATGCCGTGGATACAACAAAAAACATCCCTGTGGTGGTACTCCTGAGCGGGACAATACTGAAAAACAAGTTATTGAGAATGAACTATGCTTGCACCCTTTGTGGATTGTATAGACATTATTCTCACCACTTCCAGGACTTTTCCAAGTTTTGAACAGCCCTAGATATCCTTCAATAACATTCCCTTGAATCCGAGATCACTCTTATCGAAGAAGTCCACCCCCCACCTCCTTTTCATCAGACACCATATCCATCTACATGATGTCCAGTTCCACAAACCCTCTTATCTCCACAATCATCGATGGTCCATCACATCTATCTCATCGTTGCTTTTGTAACGTTGAGGAGATACTTGAAGCCTTAACTGCTATGGAATACCCTTGGGACGACATGCACCACCACTCGTTCTTCCTCCCTAAATAACTTGTGTCACAATATGACTAGTTTTCCCTTGAAACAAAGGATTTCATTTATGGAAAAGTTGATTGGTTCAAAAATCCCATCCCGACACCAAATCCATTCGAAGAATGGAACATGGCCAATATTTCACCAACCATAAAAATCAACATCTCAACCAATCTTGAGATTGTTGGGGAAACCATGTTGGGGGCATCCTGCTCCTCAGAAGAAGTCGCTTCCTACAAAGCACTCTTCCAAGAATTTTGTGACATCTTCACCTAGTCCTACACCGAAATTCCTGGGTTGGATCCATCCATTGTTGAGCACCACATAGACACATGGCCTCATGTGGTCCCTGTGCTCCAAAAGCAACTGCCAATCCATCCCTCCAAAGCTGCCGCGGTTAAAGCCAAAATTGATAAACTGCACACAGTCAGCTTCATTTACCCCATTATTTACACAACACATGTTTTAAATCACATTCCCACGAATAAAAACAGGGTATCATCCGTGTTTGTACAAACTTCCATGATATAACTTATGAGTGTCGCAAAGACAAATTCCCAACACCCTTCATCAATCATATCATCGATGCATGCATCGAACATGAGGTATTTTCCTTCATGGACGACTTTTCTAGATACAACCAAATTCAGATCCGAAAAGAAGATCATTACAAGACTATGTTTACAACCCATTGGGGCACATTCACATATCGCGTAATTCCCTTTGGTCTAAAGAACAATCGATCTACCTTCCAGTGTTCCAAGATGTATTTTTTCCATGACCTAATGCACATCATATTGGTCTACCTAGATGACCTTAACGCTCGATCACAAAAACGAGCACAACACATAGATGACTTGCGGAATGTCTTTTTGCGATGCTGCAAGTACAAAATTCACTTGAATCATTAGAGGAAATTTCAACTCAAAATGGGCCTTTTAACTTTGATTCAAATTCCATGTCATCATGTGTTAGCCAATGAAATTGCTTTAAATTTGAAATACCATATAGGTCTTAAACATCTTTTTAATATAAATTTGGGGATAGGTATCATAAAAAAAAACTACTTTTTTGTTTGTATTTTTGACATATCTCCCCGTGTTTTTACTCAAATTTTGATCGAGAGAGCTCATTGGATATAGATCCAACGAGCTCTTCTGATCAAAATTTAAGTAAAAACACGAGGATATATGTCAAACATACAAACAAAAAAGTAGTTTTTTTCTTTTCTTCCTCCAAATTAATAAATATTATTTTATTATTTTAACTATTATTTTATTAATTCTTTTTAGGAGGCCCATTTTGAGTTGAAATTTCCTCTAATGCCCCTAAAGTGCATTTTTTTGTGTCCCAGCAGGCCGTCTACTCGGGTTCATCATATCCTAGAAAGGGATAACGGTTGACCCTCTCAAAGTTCAAGCTATCCTTGATCTCCCTATACCACAAACTCTACGCCAACTGTAGAGCCTCCAATGCAAGGCCAACTTCCTTCGTCGCTTTGTACCAAAGTATGAAACAAAATCCTATCGATTCATATGCCTGCTCCGCACAAAAATCCCCTTTGTTTTGGATCAACAAGCACAGGAATCATTTGATGCACTCAAACAAGCCCTGACCTCCGCACCATTACTCTCGACACCAAACTTCACCTGAGGCTTCATTATTTATTTGTCATCCTCAGAAAATGACATTGCTGGAGTCTTGGTCCAGGAAGATGATGCTCATTAGGAGCACGTGATTTATTACATCAGCCAGAAGCTAACAGGTCCCCCACTGCAATATTCACCCAAGGAGAAACTGGACCTCGCCGTTGTTTTCTCCACCCAAAAGTTGCACCACTACATAATTGCAAACCATAACCGAGTAGTGGTTGATTCCAACCCAATGCGGTACCTCTTAAGTCGTCCCCTTCTACAAGGCTGCATGACCAAGTGGGTAGTCGTCCTCCAAGAATTCGACTTGCAGTTTCCCCAAAAATCACAAAGGCACTAGCTCTAGCTGCACTCATGACAGATATACCCATATTAACCACATCACCACCACCCAAGGATGACCTCCCCAATGATTTCCTATTCATCATATCCACGGAAGACCTTTGTATGGGGGCATCCTTCTATATTTACGCACATAGAAGTTTGTAGCTCAATTAAACCACCAATACAGGTGATGCATTTGACATCAAGCCACTCGCCATCTTCTAATTGGAGATATTTTATATATTCGATGAATTGATACCATCTTACATCATTGCCTCACCCATGAAGAGGCCGAGATGGTCCTTAACGACTATCATAGTGGAGCATGCAGCAGCCACCTTTCAGGTTTGGAAACTTCCCAGAAGATTCTACATGCCCACTACTTTTGGCCTCCTATCTTCACTGATTGCATAGAGGCAGTCAAACAGTGTCGCAGCTATCAACTCTTTTCCCCAAAGGAAAGAACTCCCCCTATGCCATTACACCCCATAGTCATAGTTGGTCCCTTTTGCAAATGGGAAATCAACTTCATGACAATAAACCCTACGTTGGCCAACGGTCATAAATATATCATTATGGAAGTTGATTAATTCACTAAGTGGGTCGAGGCCATGCCCACGTTTGATTCCAAAAGTGAAATGACGTCACATTTTTTCATTAACCACGTCATTCCATGATTTGGTGTTCCCAAACAATTTGTCTCAGACCATGGTAAACACTTTGAATATGTTGTTTGGACTGAGCTTTCAACCATGTTGAAATTTGAACACCAGTATTCATCTTCCTACTTCCCCTGGGGCAATGGCCAAGTTGAAGCAGTCAACAAAATCATCAAAACAATGCTACAAAGGATGGTAGGAAACCATAAAACAAACTGGCACCACATGTTGTTTTCTGCCCTATGGGCTTATGGCACATCCACAAAAATTGCAACTAGTTTCACCCCTTTTAGTTTAGTACATGGCGTTGAATCAATACTCCCTATAGAGTGCCAGATCCAATCACTTCGCCTCGCGGTAGAACTCCTTCCTGATACTTCGCCTTTGGAAGAAGGACTCCTCCAACTTGAGAAAACCATAGAAGACCTTCAAGATGCCTTCCAAGCCATTGAAGCAGCAAAAACACGGTCAAAATCCTATTATGACTCCCATGTCCACCCTCGCACCTTTAGCGAAGGCGATATGGTTCTGTTTTATGACCAACCCAATGGTGAGTTGGGAAAAGGCAAGTTCGAGTCAATGTGGTACGGCCCATATGTTGTCCACCATTGCCTCGGAAAAGGGGCATACATTCTTGTTGACTCTTAAGGACAAATCTTGGAGAACCCCTATAATGGGCTCTACCTCAATATATTTTACGCTTAAACATCACTAATGAGTCAATGCTAGCATAGTTTTCTTTTCTGTTTTGCATCATTTTTACCACAAATCAGTGACCCCCTCCAGTAATAGTTCTGCATCTAGTCACAATGAGTCCATTGTAGAACTTCGTTGCATCATTTGCATGTGAGAAGGTTGATATGACCCCTGCCCCTGCGCCATGGGTATCCCATTGGAGTGTGAGGTCCCATACCTACACATGCACAAAATATGTCACACGTATGATCTAGCTACCACCATGCTAGCATACCATCAGGTCTCTAGACCTGTCCTAGAGGTCCAATCAATTTTTGTACCACCATGGGAATCACACATTGTATGTTGAGCTAGATCCATACCCATAGGCCCCCATTTATTCTATTTTTTCCCTATGCACCACTGCACTAGGGGAAGCACCATTAGCTGCAAGTTAGAGTCACCCGGAGCCTATTTGAGACACCCCTCACACCTCCAGGTTCACAATACCATCCTCTATCTTTCAATGAGACCACATTCTCATGATTAATAAGTAAGTTTTGGGGCCACTTCCTGAGAGTTACCTCGGTTTATGTTCCACTTTGTTCTACAAATGTCTCCATACCTGTACTTGTGTCATATGCTAGTCTCCGGACTTACACCACCGCAACTTATGTGGGATTTCGTACCATCCCATAGAAGGCACATCATTTTGCATGCAATTGGAACACAACTTCTTGATTGCATCATGCAATATCATATCACTCTCTCATTTTATTATTTCAGCATATAATTGTCCAATATGTCCACCCCAAGTTGGTACGGTTCAGTCACACAAGACTCTCCTGACCTTTGTCTAAGAGCCACCTCAGTCTGTGTGCCTCTGCTACACTGATTCGCATGCGTTTGTCATGATCTATCCCATGCATGTATTGGTATGATCAAGAGCCACCTGCTCCATCCATACTGCATGGATGACCTTTGGACCATTGTCCATAGTCCCAAGAGGGGGTCACCTTCAGTGCCCCCTCAATCATTTAAACACAATGGAGTGTCTTTTAAGCTCTTTCTGACTCCTAAAATAATAAAAATATTATCGAGCGCATTTTCCTCCTCTCCCACTCGTTAAAGTATTAGAATGTGCGTCTACATAGCTTCGTTATCTCCTTTTGTGAACCATGTAGACTACCATATGAAAAGGACCACCTTGGCACATTTAAGCCAAGACCGCTCCCCTCTGCATCCTTTTATGCTTTCTCAAGTAGAGGGGCTGAACTTTATGAAAAATCTCACCATGGGTTGTCTTTAAGCTCTTTTCCAACCTTCATCAAGAAACGATCCTCGAGAAAACTTGGTCTTGTTCATGCTCGTAAAAGTATTTGAATGACCATCCAGTCAGTACAGGTTTAACCTTTTCCGGCATGATTGGACTACCAATGGTAAAGAAGTCTCCCATCCCCCTCAAAGGATTGGAGAGCTCTTCTGTGCACACTTTTAACCTTTTTCGGAAACATGAGACTATCCACGAAAAAGAGACCCCATTGGAGTCTTCTTCATGCTTTCAAACTCTCTAAAATTGAAAGCACCATTGAGCATTTACTTTCTTGGGCTCACCAAAAATCCATGAGATCATACCACAATGGTGTCTTTAGACACCACCCCACATATAACAGTTCGACAGCATTCCCACTTTGGGTTTCCTTTGTTCATAGTGTTCTGCGATGTGTCTCCCTTGGATCCCAGCAATACCAAAAGTGTCTACCTCCCCCAAGTATTTCCCATCTATCATTACATCCTCGGTATTACAGCTATGATCCCTTTCCCATGAGTTAGTTTCATTTGCTTCCTAGTTTTCCCTACCGTCATACTATGAACAAAGGAAGTTTGAGTCCACTACCCTCCCCTTGCCCCTATTCTACCCCCCCCTATTCAGTCAGTCAGTCCTCGGATTGTCTCACATATTTTGGTTATCTCCCTCGTGCTTCTTGTTAAGGAAACACCATTGCCTTGGTGAGTTGCAGGTCTCCCTCTATCAACGACAACACATGTATTCGAGAGGATAGACCCAGAGGTCCCTATATCCTATTTTCATTAACCTTATTGATGATTTCCTTGGACCACTTGAGAGGAGTCCTTAGTTCTACTTGGGATGGTTGTCTCACATGCTCGACTCTAGCTACATCATCGCACCATTGATATTCCTACAGGGTATTGGTCCATGCAGTATTTGGTTGAAGACCCTGGATGTCACCTAACTCTAGCACATTGATGATTTCATTGAGGGACCCAAACAGGTTCATGTCCCTTGTGATTTCTGGGTTATGTTGGAGACAGTGTTCAGAAGCCCCAGAATAGTGCTTCAATATAGATTCATGATTGATGCAACACATTGTACCAAAGAGACTATGACTCTCCGTTAGTAATTCCATACATATATATACCATTCTAGATCTAGCAAACCATCAGTCATGAAGATACAACATTCCATGAGAATTCCATGGGTCCAATGTAGCAGTTCTTTAGATTAATATTGTATTTAGCCTCTTACTAAGGCAACCACTATGTAACAACAATTGTACATGATCGGCTCTTGTATTGTAGATCTTAGATCACATTATTCTTTTGACATCATTATGAGCATGGGGATTCCCACCTTGTCCATATACATGTCACACATTATTTGTATCTCACCCATTTATGGGAACCTTATTAATACAAAAACCAAAGCCACCATGTCCCAGCCCAGGAAGCACCACCTCTCCCCAAAAAATCCTATGATGTCCGTTGGCCATACGATGAGCTCTTTCCCTCACACATCATGGGGGAATTTGTTAACCCAAAAAATACCTGATTAGCTATACATGACCTACACCACACAAAGACATCTATTTCATAGCTCTCATTGACCCCCACACCGTTGCAAAGGCTCAAAAACACGAAAAAGGGCTTAAAAACCCATAAAAGAGCCTAAATAGCTCTCAAATGGGCTAAAACCTCCAAAAAGGGGCTAAAACCCCTAAAACAATCTTAGAAACCCTAACTGAGCTAAAAAATGGCTGAAAATGGCTTAAAGTGCAAAATAGGAGGCTAAAGCCTTGAGTAATGGGTTAAAACCCTAAAACTCAGAAAAAAAAAAGATATAAATACAGGGGTGGGGTTCAATCTCAAAAGAGTCCTCATTTTCCTACCATTACTATGCCTGTGTGAGTGCCTTGAGATCCATCTCTCTCAATCCATCTCTCTCAATCCATTTACCCTCCCTGCTCCACTTGCTCCATTTGCTCCATTAGCCAATCCCCATTCCATTGAGAGGTAGCACCTTGAGCTAGGGCATGGTGGCCCATATTCCAGCAAGAGCATAGGTATAATGGTGTCAATGCTTCCATATGTTTTAATCTAGTTCTTATCATTAGCTTAGTTTTTTGCTAACGTTTTCATTGCAGGGTTGTTATTTTTTCATTTCTGTAACAAGTTTATTGCAGTGTTTTCTATGGTTCACTAACACTTTCCTGCAGGTTTCTCTTTCATCCATAGATACCCTATCCTTCCATCCTATAGACAGAAGGTATCCATTTCTGCTCATATCTAGGGTGAAATCCCTACTACTTGCACTATAGTAATAAATTCCATGGCCTATTTGGAGGCTTCGGTGAGATATCCTTTCGGCTAAGAACTCTGGGCACTTCTTTCACAGTGCTGTTTCACCCTTTTGGGACAATATTTCTCTTATTGGCATCAAAAGGTATTCCCAATGTAATGAATGTATTTACCCCGATGGCTAGAGCTACGTTTACATGAAGGCCCAGAAGTTGTTGAATTTCCAAGCAGTTCCCAGCGATCACTAAAACACATCAAACAATAGGCTTCCCAAGCAGAACAATCATTACAGATTCTGTATCAGGACCGCTAGGAACCTTAGCAAAACAATAGTTAGTCATCCTTGTTCTTCACCAACATTCACTCGCTCTATATCTTAGAGTGACTTTGATTATGGCATTATAATGAGTCGAGTGGTTTCTGAATCATCACTAACGGTTTATTTTAACCATGATTCTGTCAAATCCTCACACATGCCATCATCAAGTAGAATAATGACAATAGGATCAGTCACATGGGTTCTTGATCCAATTCCTTATGTGTAGGTGCCAACTATGCTGCCCCTTTCTGTTGTGACGTCATGATATTAATGGAAGAAGTGACCCTCAGCCTCACTTGCAATCATCTTCAAGTGGTCTCATGGTTCATGGACTTGACATTTGTCACTTCACAAATCCTTCCTTATGATGGTATCAATATGCCCTTATTTATAGTTCCCCAAAACCTACCACACCACGTGTAAATATCGTACTCATCCTCTTTTTCCTAATCATCATGGTGCTCATCATCATCATCATCATCATGCATACCAAGAAACAAATCTTTAGATTCGAGGATGCAATCTATGACATTGATATTACCTGCCTTGAACTCCATTTCACAACCCCTTTTTTTTTCTTTATTTCCCCTAGCATCTTTGAACTATGAAACGAACCATGGTCATGGATCTCTTCTATGAGCGATCTCAACCATCCAACTGTGTAGCCTCTCCTTGATTTCAGGATCCCTCGTCTTGTTAACTGTCTTGCATGTCTCCATCGTGAAACTATCCTGGACCATCGATCCAACCTTTGCCGGATCTTTGTCATTCAAGCATGTAGGACCTACCCAATTTCGCATTGCCTCATCATCTTAAACTTTATGCACCTCCTCACCACAAAATCAACCAGGACGGTTGATCAGATCCCTGCTAGATATACACCATTCAAAGGAGCGAGGCGTGCCAACACTTCGCAACTCCACACAGTCTTATTTCTAGCGCATGCTTGGGAGACAAAATGATTCTCCTTCGAAAATATTTCCCACCCAATTTTGAGACTGCTGAAATAGGAAAAATATACAATATTTCATGACCACGACATAATTTAACCTCCATCCATGTTGGCTATGTGAAATCCCCACACTTTGTTGATCTTGGAATTTTTTTTATCTTCACAGTTGAAACATGGGAATCCTAACCGATTTCGCCCATCTCCACAGCTCATTTCTTCACGCATATTTTCCTATAAAAATCCTTAACACCCATTGATTTGCATATCCTGCTCATGACGGTTGATCCCACTCGTCATTTAAGCTTTTCCTTTGAATTCAAGCCTCTATGTAAATGCGCATCTTTCCTCGACGAAATAATTATCATCCATGGATTTTCTTCGCCATGCATATATGCCATTCATCCTTGCCATTGGATAACTGTGAGTGGATATTCACATCTGTTGGCTATCATGGGTAGACCCGGGTTTACTGTATTTAACCAACAACACCCCTAGCTCACTGGCCCTTTCGGCGACAGACCGCGAAGCGGCCTGAAGTCTCACCCGAAGTGATTCTAATGGGTTGGCCAAGGACTCAAGCATCTTGGACCAGGTTCTGTGGCATCCTACTTGCAACTCGCAACTCTGCTAGTCACAGGGCCTCTTTCTCTACGTGTTGCATGACCCTCTGCTCGCGTCACGTGATATCAGTGTCTCGCAGCCCTTCTCACCACAATATTTATCCAGTGCGAGGTCCCTTTCTACGTTGCGCAACTTCCACTCACTCGCGGTGACCCCAGCCTTACCGCGTCACCGCGCACCAGGCGACACGTAACTTCCTCCCAACACTAAGTCCTTAACCCACGGTATCATGCACTGCAGCTCCTCTGTCGGTGTGGTATCGCCTCCCTGCGATACCCTACTCCTACGGCTCAGCGCACTTAGTGTTGTTCGTGTAGACTTGCAAGACTCAACATAACAGGCTCTTCAACACCGCAACTAGTGACTGTTTCAAGAAAAGCATGACTGAACCCACATACAACACGTCAACGATTTCAACTTATGTCTATCCTTTTATATTGCTGTGAACTAAATCAATGCATACATACATTAAACTGTAAACAAGGCCCATAAAATAACAGATAGATGCATCAAATAAACACAACACAGAAAGCAATCACATAACGCATGATTTTAACGTGGTTCACCTCCAAGATGGAAGTTACGTCCACAGAACTGTGTTTCTATTATAGCTCAGGGGAAGGTAAACACAGTTCTGCTGCACCGCGTATGCAGCTTAATATCTTCTCTCTTAGATCTCTTTTCTATCTCTATATTGCACCTCTTACAATATACTCTTCCCTCTCTGTCGATCCCTGCGGATCATTACATGAATGCTCTATGAGCCATCTACTGGTTACAGTAAGATACTACAGCTAGTAACAGAACCGGAGCTTGGCTTCTACAACTATCTAATAATCTACAAAACAACTAACAACTGAACGAACCAACCAACCGACCCACCAACCAACTCTTTTATAGTACAAAATATATCCCTTTATAGGTGGCCCGAAGGTCTCGCCATTACAACACTGTGGGCCTGTCCCAACAGTAACCCAAACCCTAACTAGTGACAGTCGATGTATATGTACTTTGAGGTAGCCGCTATCTATCACACCATAGCTCTCTACGGTCTTCCATGCTTCCCGGCGCTGATCATGGGTACTATGCACCACTTCCCTTCACCACAGCTTCCTGTAGTCTTCCATGCTTCCCAGCGCTGACCATGGGTACCAGCGCTGCTTCCCTTTTTATATCCTTCATCTTCAATGCCTCGGCCTCGTTGCACCTTTTCCTTTATGAGGGTAGCTGAGCCCTCTTGTCTTCCACCGCTACCTTCAATGTAGTGGGTGAGCTCTCTCTTCTCGGCCACTCAGGTATCGTCGTCTTCCTTGACTTCTCTGTCTTCTACGTCATGGGTTTTGGCTCTGCTATGTAGCTATAAACCTGCTATAGTGTCGTAGCTCTACCTCTTATATCTCCGCCAAAATAGAAGCTTCTTCTGTAGCTACGGAACCCTACTCCAACAGTCCCCTAACACTTACTTCTGGCTCGTCCCCGAGCCACTACCAGCGGGCTTCTCCTACTGTAGTTTCTCCTTGGCTTCCAGTGAATTCTATTGCAACTTGTCGCGAAGTCCTGCAACTTCCTTCTACATTACTCCGACATGCTCTTGTGCTGAGTCAAGCAAAGCTTGACTGATACTGGCATCTTCTGTTGCATGAGTTTCCTCTCTGATGGCAGTGAACTCCCTCACTTTCTGCTCAACCGTATCGACTAACTCAGTGATTTTCTCTTGGTAGGGTTGAAGTAGGTCATTGATGTGTATCTCCTTTGTTCTTAATTGTTGTACTTCCTGCTGCAAGCGGTTCATGTCCTTTGTCTTCCTCATCTTCTGAAGAGCTGCTAAGCTCTTAATTTCTTCTTTCATTGCTTTCATGGTATTCTCTATCTGCTGAATACTTTGCTGGATTTCCACTTTCTTAGGTGGCTGATCCAAGTCCTCCCATGTGTTCGTCACATCATTTAGTACTGACAGTGTATCATCGATGCGAGACTGCATCTGTGCAGAAGCGAGTCGAAAGGCCTCTACTCTCACTTGCTGGTCTGCTTGGGAAGTGTATCGTACACGAGCCTCAACTCATCGATCTGTGCTTTGTGGTCCTCCTCCATCTTGGCCATGTAATCTTTTGTTTTTTCTTCTGGGGATCCTCCTCTGGTGTGTCCTCATCATCCTGTGTCTGGGTTTCTACTCTGTCTTTACCCTTGTCTACTGGTTCTGTCTGTGCAGTATCTAACTGTAGAGGTGTGGTATCTTCATACTCTTGCTTCCATTGGTCATAAAAGTCTTTAATGATACCTTCGATATCCTGCACTGTCATCCTGAACCAGCCAGGAGCCCAATCATCCCTTTTAGTCCTCTTTGGTCTCAGGTGGATTCTATGGCGGTCCACCATAAAATTAAGCTGATCATCGTATGTGTCTACAACCTCCTTGTTGATCCATGTTACTTCTAGGACGAATTTCTTCAGCAACATATAGTATTCATAGAATACTATCGCGTTGAGTTTTTTCTTTTCTAGGTGGTTAGTCTCCCATAGGTTTGTATAGCGCACCCCTCTGGGCTCACCGCTTGCTAGCTTCCTAAATTGGGTATGGGGTGGCTCCTTCCACCCCGAAAATGCACAGAGTATAATCAACCATGAAAAATGAAAATGGTGGGTAGCCTCATCCTGTGCCACCAATCAATCTGCCTGAAACATATTTAACAAAAATAAAGACCAATTGAATGGTTCCCCTTCTGCAACCTGTATAGAAAGTTTAATTACAGACCCTGTAACTTCCTTGGGCCGAACCTTGGTTAACAGTCTGCCTGCAAGCAGACTAGCTATAAAGCTGAGTGTTTTGTCTGGTATGCTTGCAATGTCATAAGCCTGACCTCCTCTCTGTAGTTGGTACTTGGCCACTACGGTGGGTGAGAGCTTGGGTTCCTTAGTCTTTCCTGTTATATCTATTGTCGGGTGTTGACTAGTCTTGGACAATCCGGTAATGCAATGTATGAGGTCGATGTTTAGATCGACCTTGTTACCAAGCCACAGGTAACCTCCATGTAAATAAGAAAGTAGTATGCGCACCATGGCATTAACCTCTGCGCCGCGTCCGAAATGTGGTAGTCTCAACAAATTGAGCAAGCCTGAGCGCTCAAGAATCTGAACGTGGTCCATGGGAATGTATTCGTCTGCACCTGTCCTCGGGTTCTTTTGAACTGTAAGGTACTGATCCGGCCAAAATTGGGGATATGTCTTAGCATCGGCCAGGTTATAATTGATGAATTTAGCAACAGCTGCATATCCTAATAGGTCTCCATCTTCCTTTACCCGAGAATCAATCTATGGTATGGGAACAGGAAAATTACCACTCTTGGGAAGTTTTACTTCGGGTGCATCTTCAGGTTGTGGCATAATGTAGTCTGCTACGTTATGAACTTCTTCCTCCAACTCTGAACTGCATTCATCTAGTATCTGAGAGTGGCTCCTCATCTGTGGCAGCTGTCTGGTCTGTGATGAGCCTGGCTGGGAACCCTTAAGCGGTGTCGTCATAACACCTGCAAGGCCGTGACGCTCAAACCTTCTCAAAATGTCGCCTATAGGTTCCTCCTCGGACAGAACCCACTTGGTGGAATATCTTGGGCGTGCAATGGCTTCGAACTCTGGGAATCATAGCACTCTGTAATGGGGTGAAATCTGCATAGGGGACTCTTAACAGCTTACTCTATAGCTCTCAGGTTTGTGCAAGTGTAACCCTCTCGAATGAACAATTTCTGCTTTTATGCCGAAGGAAACAATCCCGGATGCAACGATCACCTTGGCTGAACCCGTCAGTTGTAATAATTACATGGAAAAGACCACACCCGTCATCCGATCCTCCATAAATGCTGAAATCCGATCACATTTCCCTCAAAACATGTGTGTACAGGCGCCGATCTCGTCGAAGATTTGCCAAATATGGAAACTTAATTATGCTGCTGCCAAATCTACGGTAAGGTATACTGGTCATTTCTTCATTAACTGCCTATCAGAAGGTGACTTGACTTGCCCTCCGTCAGTTGCAAAGACTGGATACGTGGCACGGGGAAACATCGCATTGCTGCGCTGAAACATCACGTCACCTACGCAAACAAACAAGCGTTTTTTTTTTTTTTAAACCCCACAAGCCATTATTGACTTGCGCCAAATGAACCGACCTTATGCGATTCATCATACTTATAATACTTGCCGGTGTAGACTATTTCCCGGTGCGATGCCTCCTTTCATCTACACTGGACATTTGCACCACCATAAACTGGCTAAGCTAGGGCTGAGAGGTGGGGTGGCTATCACTATAGAGCTTAAGCCTACTATCATTAATCTATGTGGG
The DNA here is from genome assembly GCA_001517045.1 of Pseudotsuga menziesii. Lineage (NCBI taxonomy): Eukaryota > Viridiplantae > Streptophyta > Pinopsida > Pinales > Pinaceae > Pseudotsuga > Pseudotsuga menziesii. Next base: position 194,754 of record LPNX010746390.1, on the reverse strand, counting down.
AAGAAGCTCCCTGTTCAGCTGGCTGAGCTGAACGGCACCTCCCTCTATAACTTGTTGTATCTGATATGGCCCCAGCCAATGCATCTTGAACTTCCCTGGAAACTTAATGAATTTACTGTCATAGAGGAGTACTAGGTCTCCAATTTGGAAAGTCTTACTCTTAATATGTCTGTCATGCCAAGCTTTTTCTCGTGCCTTCTGCACTTTCTGTTGGAATCCGGTGACGAATCTGTCTTCCTCTAAGGCAAGCAGCTATGCTAGCCTTTCCTCCACTGTGTCTGTATCAATCATCCCGGTGATCTGATCGATTCTTAAACTGGGAAGAATATACTCCATAGGCATAACAGCCTCCTATCCATACACCAAACTAAAGGTGTGTGTCCTGTAAGTTTCTTGCATGTGGTCCTATACGCCCATAATACAACATTAACTCTGAGGTCCCAATCATTCCTTTGGCTATTGCAGATCTTAGTAAGAGCATTTTCTAAAATCTTATTAAAGGCCTCCACCGTACCGTTAGCCTGTGGGTGGTAGGGAGTGCTCTTATGGTGCTGAATCTGGAATTCTTCTATCAAGGCCTCAATGGTGCGGTTTAAGAAATGTGTGCCTTGATTGCTCATCAAAATTATGGGGCAGCCAAATCTACTGATGATGTTCTCAAAAGGGAACTGTGTGGCTGTAGCAGCATCACAATTCCTTACTGCTTTGGCCTCTGCCCATCTGGTGAGGTACTCTGTTCCAGTGATAATATATCTCATGCTAGTGTGCTTTCTTGGTGGGTTGATGAAACCTACGGATATCCCACTTGTCAAATGCATGCAGCGTAACCTACGGTCGCAGCGGTATTTCATCACATCGCGAGGGTTTTCCTACCCTCTGGTAGATATCGCAGCATCTGCAAAAGTTCTTGGTGTCCTTATGCAAAGTAGGCCACCATAATCCTGTATCTAGGATTTTCTGCGCAGTTGGCTTTCCTGCGAAATGACCTCCTACGGTTCCTGAATGTGCCTCTCTGATAATAGCGTCTTTTTCATGCGGCATCACACATCTGCGCAAAACTTCATCCGGCCCTAACTTGTATAGGTGTCCTGCGATCAGAGTGAAGTCTGCTACTTTAACAACCAACTGCTTCTTCTGCTACTTATTAAACTCATCAGGTGCTAATCCTGTAGTGAGAAAGTGAATGATATTAGCATAGTAGTCATCCATGATCTGGATAGAAAACAATGGCGCGTCTGGAAAATTTTCCTCTAGGTTACTTGGCTCTTCTCCTGAGTCTATCCGCGACAGATGATCAGGTCCAGCATTCAATATTCCTGGTTTAACAATGATTTCAAAATCATACTCTTGAAAGAGGAGTAACCATCTGCAGATTCTCCCCCCTAACACTGGCTTATTGACCAGATACTTCAATGCGGAATGGTCAGTAAACATCTTGAACGAGGCACCCAATAGATAGTGCCTAAACTTCTGCAGCGCATACACCATATCTAAGCCTTCTCTTTCTGTCGTGGTGTAGTTCTTTTCTGCTGTCGATAGCTTTCTACTGGAGTATGCAATAGGGTGATCAAATATCCCCATCTCCTGGTTGCGTTAAGGCAACCCCTAGTGCGATGCCAGATGCATCCACATGTACATGAAATGGCTTAGTCCAATATGGAAATACTAGGATTGGTGCTGCAACCATCTTTTCTTTAAGTGTGTCTAGACTCTGCTGACATTCCTCATTCCATAGGAATTTTACATCTTTCTTTAGCAATTTCTCCATTGGTGCTGTAATATTTGCGTAGCCCTTGATGAACTTTCTGTAATACCCGCTATGACCAAGTACTGTCCTTAGTTGCTTGACTGAGTTGGGTGCTAGAATATTTACAATGACGACAATCTTTGCGGGATCTACCATCAAGCCTTGTCTGCAAACAATGTGACCCAACAAAATACCAAATGGTGCACAAAATATACATTTCTCAAGTTTAGAGAAATTTGGTACTACAAACATTTCTCTAACATCAGTCTTAAATCTCCTATGTGCTTGTCAATTAGTCCAAATATAGTCCAATCACCAAAATATACTTCTAGGAATTTATAGATGTATTCTTTAAATACAGCAACTACTACTCTAGAAAATATAGCTGGTGCATTCTTAAGACCAAAGGGCATTACCGTATACTGGAACGAGCCCCATTCTGTTGCAAGGGTGGTCTTGGATCGATCTTCTGGATGTATTCTGATCTGATGGTAGCCTAAAAAGCCATCAGTGAAGGAGTAGACCTCCTGTCCTCCCACGTTGTCTAATACCTCATCAATGAACGGTGTTGGGAATGGATCATGAAGCGATGCATCGTTGAGCTTGTGCAGATCGACACAAATACTGATGTCTCCTTTCGTTTTCTTCTCTTGTACGACCATGGGGCTAACCCATTCACTTTCTTCTACAGGCTCAATGATGCCTGCTGCTAGCATCTTATCGATCTCATCCTTTACTTTTTCTTTATACCGCGGATTTAATCTATATGGGCATTGCTTGACTGGTCTAGCATCCTCTTTCAACGGTATCCTCATGACTCCCAGGTCTTCAACTATTCCCTTCATCTTTGTGAACTTGGTGGGAAATAGGTCCTGATATTCATGTAGCAAATCTGCAATCTGTCCGACTGTTTCATCGTTCCAATAGTCTCCAATAGAGGCAAACTTAGGTTCTGTGTCTGTGCCAATATTGATCTTTTTAATCTTAATGGGCTTTGTGATTGCTAGAATTTCTAACTGTGGTCCCTCAACATCGCGAGTGCCTTCTGACTCCGAAATGTTGGTGTCACAAGGATCCTCATCCTCCTCTGGTTCAGATGCAAAATTATAACACTCTAACGCCTCTTTTAGCTGGATAGCCCACTCGGGTTGAGCTGATACTGATATGGTACAATCTTCAAATATCTTACTCTTTATTACTTGTAGGGCCTGATCAACCTTTGGATACTCAGATTCAAAAGTGAAGGTGAGTAGGAAGTTGTCTATCATAAGTGGCCATGTTTTTGTTCCCTTGTGCAGTTCAGTCCTTGTATACCAGTTCCTTGGAACTGTATCCAAAGTATGAACGAATCATTGAACCCATTCATCCTCGGGAATGTCCGACCAATTCTATTCACATGTCTGAATGTGTGATCTCGGGTCACTTTCTCCTATGTATTTCTATTGGACATACTCTCTGTCGACAGAAAATATGATCGCCATGAATCTCTTAATATCATCCCATGATGCTATGTTCTCTTTATGTGCATACCACCATCTCGTAGGTGTGGCTCATACTGCAAGGTCCATAGCTGCGATCCTTTGCTCGTGAGGGATATGTTGTTCAAACTGCTCGATAAAGTCCTGGATATTTGTTAGACCATGAAAGGATGGAATCTCATTGATCTCTGCGCCAATCCATCACAGTGACTTAGTCAAGTACGCGCACCTACGTGCTGAGACTTCGTGAAGTCTGTTCTGCCAGTTTTCTAGACCAACATTTAAATCTGATGCGCATGAGCTATTGCATTACCAACTAATATTCCCTTATGCGGTTGGATTGATGTAGTCGCTTTGGTTTGCAGTCATCTGATAGAGGCTCTCCATGTTATGTGCCTCCTCCTCTGCCTAGATAGGTTCAATATATCTAGGACCCTGAAAAGGATCCAACGGTGCGATGACCCAGATCTGCGCGTCCTCAAAGGTCATTTGTCTTCTCTTTAGTTCGATAACAGCCATGTTACCGATTGCCCAATCAATGCCTAACAATGTTGAATAAGGTCTACTATCGCCAATGATTTCTATAACTTCAAATTCCACAAAGCTGCGAACTCCATCAATGTCAACTGGCACCTGCGGTAACCGACCCAGAGGTGACACACACTGCTAATTAGCTAATCTTAGATGGATAGGCGATCTTACTAACTTAGGGCTACCCATCTGTTCCCATGTCTTCTTAGTCAGAACATTCACATCTGATCCTAGATCTAGGATCACTTCATCCATTTCAAATTCTCCAACCTGCGCTGTGAGTCGCATCTCTCTTACTATTCTTGTATGTCCCGTAATATTATGAATAGCATGCTGTGTACTGCTCACGGAAGAAGATGGCTGACACTGATCTATGATGTGCTGAAGTTCTGTGATAGCTTGCTCATTTGTTACAATTTTTAGACAACTCCGCAGGAAGGAATGTACACTTCCTGTCATCTCGTCCTCATCGCATCTTCCTGATGTGGTAGCCTGTGATGTCTGTACAAGGCTATCGCCACAAGGTGCTTGCTGCGGTACGCCCCTAGACGACGGTACCTATGATCCTGATTGCGTAGGGTCATCAAAGAAAGCCTTAGCTTCCTGAAATGTCTGTTTGTTCTTCTGCAGGTCGAGTGGTGTTTCTTTATTAGGAGCTCTGTGCACGCACTCTTGACCTGTGGTGTTTTCCGTTTCCTGCGATGTCCCACTGGTAGAAACACCGCTACGAGTCACAATGTTGACTCTTGGTTCTATCTCTTCCTGCTCAGTAGCAATAAACTGGATGTTCTGTTGTGCTACTGGCTTAGGTTCTCTGATCTTAGCTATCAAGGTAGGGCACTTCTCTATAGTATGATCGTAATATTTGTAGTAGCTACAAGTGGTAGTGGGGCTCTGACAGTCCCTAGCATAGTGTCCTACAACTTCATAGTTGTAACAAGTAACTGGTCCATGACCATGGCCAAAACCCTCTCCTCTGCCGGAGTCTTCTCCTCACGCAAAGCCTCCTCCTCGGCCTCCATAAGCCGGATCCTACCGTGGTCCTAATGTTGGACCCTGTGTTTCTGACTGGACTCTGTACAAGTCTTGCTTTGCTCCAACCATAAGATCATAGGCTCTGCAATCATGTACATCATGGCCTACAGACTTGCAGAAGACACAGTATATGTTCTTAGGTGTATGCACGTATTTCTGAAGTAGAGGGCACTTGTGAGGTAGATGTCCTCGCGTTTTGCATATCTCACACCACAGCCCGTGGGTTTGTCGTAAGGGTTTTGGAGCCCTTGTTGCTATATATTCTACAAAGACTGGACAATTATCTTTACTATGGCCTTGTGCTTTACATTTTACGCACCATATGTCTTGCGCAACCTCTTTCCCTTTCTTAATTTCATGCAACTGTAATGTGAGATTAGCCAACTGGTTTTGTAAAGTTGCCATGCATGTACTGCTCTCAGCTAGAGGTGAATCCTCTAGTTTCATTGCCATCTCCAACGCGTCATCCTGCGTCTGGAGTTTCTGCTGCATTAATGGCAGTCTAATGTGAGGGAGCAGTGCTGTAATAAACCATTCCTTATGCTGCTCCGACGCGAACTCAAAACTGACTTGGTCGATAAGGGCTTTGAATTTCTGATCAAAGTCCCACACCGACTCTATAGGTAACTGCTTGATGTCTTTGAGTTCTGTAATGCACTGTGACTCAGACTTAGGTTTCTTAAACTCTTTAATCATGGTAGTCTTGACTTGGACAAGTGTCCTGGGTACTGTGGTATACTTGATATACCATGTTAAGGCTCAATCTCTCAGTGTGGTGACCAATTGTACAAGTTTAAGGTTATCGTTGTTGATTGTTTTAATGGTCCACATGGCTTCACAGAGAAACCAATGTTACTCTGGGTCTTCTGCCCCTGTTCCCTTAAATATAGGTAGCTTCATATCATCCCCCATTCTATTTCTATGTGGTGGATGTTGATTTACTGTGTTACTACCACTCGGCGGTGTAGGTGGAGGTGATGTAGCGGTGGTAGGTACTGTCTGTGAGCTACTAGATGGAGTTCCTACGGGATTGTTCTGAGTCCTGGTCTATTTCTGCGGGGTGTAGGGGTGGTAAGGGATACCCCCCTCTGTTCCTTCTGTGGTACTATGACTCTGCTGTCTAGTACTATCTGAACTGTCTTCAAATATTGGAGATCTAAAATCTACTTTATACTTCTTTCCACTACGTGTTCGTCCATTGTCATCAAAATCACTTTCAAACTCTTGTGACATTACTATTTCTACTTATTCATCTGAAACTAGATCCATTGTTCATTTTTCATGTAATAGCATCTTAATGGACAAGTTTAAAGATCTTAGGTACTTACCATGATATCCTTTGAATAAATAGTGCTCAGCCTCGCTGAAGCTTTTTGTCTAGTCGACTGCAAACTCTGTGACGAAGCCTTCTAGCACGCTCACAAGCCAGAAGTCTACTGCCCTCGTGATAGGATTATCCAGGTTCCTCACGGTCTGAATCAGCTCCAGTGTCCAGACAATGTCTCTTTTCTTTTTGAATATGCTTGTATCAGTTAACTTTGATAACCAGTCGTAAAGCTCGTTCCCAAAGGTCGTAAAAAATATCGCATGTAGGTCTATAATGATATGTTTCTGTAACCAGGCCTTTGTACTCAGTTTAGGACTCCTGTTCTCTCATTCAGCAAACACTTTCTGGTTAGACCAAACCCCCTCATTGAGTTCATCTCTCATAGGACGCCACCAGAACATCAGCTTAGTTTGTTCAAAACTAGCAACGGAACCATTTTTTGGCTGTCATGGGCACACCTGGGTTTATTGTATTTAACCAACAACACCCCTAGCTCACTGGCCCTTTCAGCGACAGACTGCGAAGTGGCCTGAAGTCTCACCCGAAGTGATTCTAATGGGTTGGCCAAGGACTCAAGCGTCTTGGACCAGGTTCTGTAGCATCCTACTTGCGACTTGCAACTCTGCTAGTTGTAGGGCCTCTTTCTCTGCGCGTCGCATGACCCTCTGCTCATGTCACAAGATTTCTCTCTATCCGACATGCGGTCCCTTTCTACATCACGCAACTTCCACTCACTTGCGGTGACCCCAGCCTTACCACGTCGTCACGCACCAGGAAACATGTAACTTCCTCCCAACACTAAGTCCTTAACCCATGGTATCGCGTACCGCAGCTCCTCTGTCGGTGCGGTATCACCTCCCTGCGATACCCTACTCCCGCAGCTCAGCGCACTTAGTGTTGTTCGTATCGACTTGCAAGAGTCAACATAATAGGATGTTCAACACTGCGACTAGTGACTGTTTCAAGCAAAGAATGACTAAACCCGCATACAACACGTCAACGATTTTAACTTATTTCTATCCTTTTATATTACTGTGAACTGAATCAATGCATACATACATTAAACTGTAAAAAAGGCCCATAAAATAACTGATAGATGCATCAAATAAACACAACACAGAAAGCAATCACATAACGCATGATTTTAACGTGGTTCACCTCTAGGATGGAAGTTACGTCCACAGAACTGTGTTTCTATTATAGCTCAGGGGAAGGTAAACACAGTTCTGCTGCATCGCATATGCAGCTTAAGATATTCTCTCTTAGATCTCTTTTTTTTCTCTATATTGCACCTCTTACAATATAATCTTCCCTCTCTGTCGATCCCTGTGGATCATTACATGAATGCTCTATGAGCTAGCTACTGGTTACAGTAACATACTACAGCTAATAACAGAACCAGAGCTTGGCTTCTACAACTGTCTAATAATCTACAAAACAACTAACAACTGAATGAACCAACCAACCGACCCACCAACTAACCCTTTTACATTACAAAATATATCCCTTTATAGGCGGCCCGAAGGTCTCACCATTACAACACTGTGGGCCTGTCCCAACAGTAACCCAAACCCTAACTAGTGACAGTCGACGTATCTGTACTTTTAGGTAGTCGTTATTCATCACACCACAGCTCTCTGCGGTCTTCCATGCTTCCCAGTGCTGACCATGGGTACTGGCGCTACTTCCCTTTTTATGTCCTTCATCTTCAATTCCTCGGCCTCGTTGCTCCTTTTCCTTTATGAGGGTAGTTGAGCCCTCCTGTCTTCCGCCGCTACCTTCAATGCAGTGGGTGAGCTCTCTCTTCTCGGCCGCTCAGGTACCATCTTCTTCCTTGACTTCTCTGTCTTCTACGTCATGGGTTCTGGCTCTGCTCTGTAGCTAGAAACCTGCTATAGTGTCGTATCTCTACCTCTTATATCTCCGCCAAAACTATCTATCCGTCAAAATAGAAGCTTCTTCTGTAGCTGCGGGACCCTACTCCAACAACATCTAAACCCAATATGCAGGGTTATAACTCCAAGGATCCTTGATGATTTCTCATGCCACACCATGGGATAACCCAATTTGACGTTCAGGCTTAGGAAAAGTCTCCCAAACACCTCCAAATCACAAAATATGAAAAAAAAATTCCTATACCCTCCTTCATTTTCATTGCTCCAGAAATTTGTAGGGGGATCAGTGTAGTTTCCTATGTATAAATCTCCAAAATTTATCACAAGTGCTAACACACCTCATCCTTGATGTTTAGTAACGTCCATGCCCCTTGGATTTCTCCTCAACCCTTCATCTTCCACCAAATTTGAATGGCTACAACCTAGTCCCAAGTTCAGCCTATTGGAGGATATTTTTATCCATGACATGTTAGGTTTTCATAGTTATGAAATCAGTTCTATAATCAGGTCTGACTTGTCATAGAAGCTTCCATCATTTTTTTCATAAAGCATGGGGAATCTAGCTCCACATTGCACCTAGTTTCTTCCTAGACTCTTCCTCTTCTATGGGGAGTTACTCCTCCTCAACCATTCGAATCCTTGGGCTCATCATATGTCATTTGATGACTCTTCAACTTGCAATAACATTCCATCATTCATAATTTTGAATTTGCGGTTAATTCATGACATGTGTAAGGAGGAATCTATCCACCCAAGGCCCCCATGGACCTCCAAATGTCCTCATGAAGAAATGCCACTTTAATTTTTCCATATTTATTATTTTTATGACCCAAATTAATGTGCAAATCATAAACTAAGGTTCTCTTGGGTCCCATAGCTGCCTTATTGCAATATTTAATTCCTCCTCCCCCAACCTAGGGAACTAGTAGGTGGGTGAAACATTGTCAACTAGTGGACCTATTAGAATGGGGACATGAAAATCCTCCCCACACAGTATTTCTTGTCCTCAATCAATCCCAATTTTTTATTCTAAAATTTTTTTTCATCTTCCCAAGTGGCTTCCTCACTAGGAAAATCCTTCCATTGTACCAAATATTCTTTTATTGTTCTGCTTCGTATCCTTCTCTCCTTTGTTATCAATTTTTTTTTTGGAGTGAGAACAAGTTGTCCTTCATCATCCAAAGGTTTTAAATTATATAAAAGTGAAATTTTATGCCCTATAAACTTATTTATACAAGAAACATGAAATACATTATGAATTTTGTTTCCCATGGGATGCTCCAGTTGATAGGCCACTTCTCCAACTTTTTGAATCACCTTGTAGCGACTATAAAATCTTTGTTTGAGATTTTTCAAAAACTTTACCTTTTATGTTGGTTTGTTTGTAGGGGTTCAACCTCAAATACACCAAGTAATTCATTTGGAATTTTATATCCATTCTATGTTGATATGCATATTGTTTCTGTTGATTTTGAGCAACCTACAAGTTATCTCTCAAAACCTTCAAAATTTACTGACTTTATTCAATCCAATCCTTAGCCTTCGGAGCTCTACTATCACCAAAAATGTGTTCAATAAAAGTGGATGCATCATAACCATAAATTTCTTTAGATAGGATACATGCCAATGGACATATGGAAAGTTGTATTGTAACAAAACTCACCCAAATGCAACCATTTTATCCATCCTTTTTTATTCCCACTAACATAGTTCCTCAAGTAGACTTCCAACCATTGATTCACCCTCTCTATTTGGCCATCATTTTGGGGATGATATCTTGTACTAGGTGTCAAATCTGTCCCCACCATTTTGAATAATTCTTGTCAAAATGCACTAAAAATATGTTATCTCTATCACTGACAATGCTCTTAGGAATCCCATGTAATATGAAAACTTATTTAAAAAATAATTCAGCCACTTGTGCAGCATTGAAATTTGTAGTAACATCAAATAAATGAGAAAATTTAGTGATTCTATCCACCAATACTTTGAGCAAATACTTACCAAATACTTTGAGCAAATGAGTGATGAAGTGCATGGAAATGCTCTCTCATATTTGTGCTGGAATAGGCAAGGTATGTAAGAGACCCAATGGATGAGTGCGCTCCACTTTATTTTTCTAACATTTTTGGAATTTATTAACATACTTCCGAACATCATCCTTCAAGCCTTTCCATGCAAATATTTCCCTCAACATTCGATATGTTTTGGAGAAACTGGGGTGACATGCTAGAGGAAAATCATGATATTTCTTTAAAATTTCCTCCTTCAAACTCAAATTAGGGACCAAATAGATTCTATCTTTGTATTATATGATTCCTTCCAACACATTATACCTATCATCATATTTAGTTCCATCAAAAAGTTCACAAGAAAATTTATCCTTTCCTTACTCTACTTGTAATGTGGGTTTCCAGTTTTTTGCTACATCCATTAGAGAAATACATGGTCTTCTAGATAACACAACAGCTAACACTTTATGTTTTCCCTTCACATATTCAATATAAAATTAAAATTATTGAATCTTACTCACCCACTTTTGTTTCCTTTCATTAAAATACTTTTGAGTGAGTAAGTACCTTAAACTGTTATGCTAAGTTTTGACCACAAATTTGTTCCCCACCAAGTATTCTCTAAACTTGATCAAAGCATGCATGATGGCTAGAATTTATTTATCATAAATGGAGTATATATTATCATGTGGATGTATCTTCTTAATCTCAAAATTTATTGGGTGTTGTCCTTGTTTTAGGACTGCTCCAATGTCTTCTCCTGATGCATCACATTCCAATACAATTGGTTTGGAAAAATCAGGAAAGGCTAGAATAGGGCAGCTTCTTCTTACCTCCTTAATTTTTTGGAAATATTTTTCAGACCCTTAATTCCATTGGAAATCATATTTCTTTTTCAAATCAGTGAGAGGTGAAGTGAGTTGGGAGAAACCCTTCACAAACTTTCTATAGTAGGTGCAAATTCCAAGGGATCCTCTTAATTCAGTGAGACTTTTGGAATGAGGACAGTCTAAAATGGCTCTTATTTTCTCCATATCCACCTTCAAACCATCTTTACCAATTAGGTATCCAATATAGAAGAGCTCTATCAAACCAAACTCGCATTTTGATAGCTTATCAAACAAATATTTATCATCCATAATTTTAAATACCTCTTCTAGATAATGTAAATGTTCCTTCCAAGTTTTACTATAAATAAGAATGTCATCAAATAAAACTAGTACGGACTTACAAAGTTACTTATGGAAGATGTTGTTTATGCATGATCAGAATATGTCAGGTGCATTTTTGAAGCCAAAGGTCGTGGAAACAAACTCAAAGTGACCACAGTGGCATCTAAAAATAGTCTTTGGTGTGTCTTCTTGTCTCATTCGAATTTGATGATAACCAAATCTAAGGTCAATCTTTGAGAAGTACTTGTCCCCATGGAGCTCATCCATGAGATCATGAATCCTTGGGATGGGGTATCTAACCTTTATTGTATTCTTATTTAATGCTCTGAAAACAATGCACATTCTCAAGGTTCCATCTTTAGTTTTTACCATAACAACTGAAGAACCAAATGGGATAGAACTAGGACTTATGAGACCCAACTACAAGAGTTATTTAATGGCCACTTCAATATCATGTCAAATCCTTCTGGTGTTCCTATAGGGATTCATTTTGATAGTTTGGGTTCCTACCTCTAACTCAATGATATGCTCAAAACCTCTATTTGGTGGTCTTCCTCGGGGGAGGTCTCCAAAAATTTTGTCATACTTACTCAATAGTTTCTCTATATCCTTAGGGTTCTTGTAAATTTTCAAGTGAGGTTTAGGAGATGTGATTAAACATTTATAATCCCATTCTATATCTCCATGCCTCAAGATAGTCCTAATTCTGTGAGAGGACACCACTTGATTTCGGTAAGTGTGCATTCCCCTCAATAAGATGGGTTTCCTTATGAATTTTTGAAACTTATTTTAGGGACTTGATAATTCAATGTATGATCCCCTAAATAATACGTCAATTTTACTCCCAAAATCACATTTTTATCAGCCACATTCACTACATAAAAATTGTTAGTGATAGTATGATTTCCTAGAGGAACTTGAAGATTTGGAATCCATTTAGTGCAGTCCATAGAGTTGTTACTTGGAATGATGACTATGAAACCACCAAAATTTTCATCTTGTAACAATATCCCATCCACCAAGGCTGCATCTATGAATTTTTCAGTAGCTCCACCATCCACTAGAACCGTGACCTTTTGACCTTGTATGGTGCCCTTTAGCCTTAAGGTATGGAATCTAGGTACACCCGAGAGTGCTACGATTTTTCATGTATAAATAGTGAGTTTTTATTCTTCTTTTGTTTGATATGCTTCTTCTTGGGATTCAAGTTTCTCTTCTTCCTCCTCCTCCTCTTCCTCTTCACCATCTTCAGAAAACACTTCAATCTAGTGTGCCTTCCCCTTGGCACATCTATGTCCCGGGACCCAAGGTTGTTGGCATCTAAAACATAGATTCTTTATTCTAATATCTTATTTGCTTGGTACTCCTTTATTTTATTTGGTATAGGAGTAATTTTTCCATGGTTTCTTACCTTCCTTGAAATTGGAATGGAAATTTGGCTTGGGAGGGTATTTGGTTCTTGGAAATACATTCTGCAAATCCCTTGCCAAATTCATGACATCCTTCAATGTGGTTGGCTTGTGGGATTTCACTAGCCCTATAAAAGGCTCTATTAGTCCTTCAGTAAAAAATAAAACTATCCCATCCATAGATACATCAGAAACCATTAATGAATTTTTTTCAAATTCTAACATATATGCTTCAAGAGTTCCTACTTGATTCAATTGCCCTAGTTCTTTGAAAGGAAGTTTGGGGTCTTTCCTCTCAAATATATCCATCAATACATTGGAGAAACCATCATAAGTTAAAATATGATCATGTCCCAAGGTTATAATACCATGGAACCACCAATCACTATCTTCCCCTTCAAGATACAGAATGGTCATTTTCAATGCATCTTCTTCAACCATAGGATTTAATTGGAAATATACACTTAATTTTTTCAACCAAGCTCTAGCAGACATTTGTGAGGAACCATAAAAGGAAGGAATGGTTAATTTTCCAATGGTTTATTTTAATTCATGGTTAATATGATATTACCTATTCCCATTTAATCCTTGATTGAACTAAAGAGAAGCTCTAATGAATTGATCAAAAGGAAGGACTTTCCTACATTCATCACTTAATTTCTACCAATCATTTGATACTTCTCTAACATCATAGGTGGTGTAAAGGCCTTATTTGGACTATAAAAATTTAGGTATTGAAATTACATTCTTATTTTTAACTAATAAGGTCTATTATGAGCTCCAGTATTCAAAAAAAAGGTTTCTCCATTGGTCTTCCCCTCGTCATGGGGTGTACTACTACTACTCCCGGGTGCTGACTTGCTCCCAAAGTTGGGTAGCCAACAATTCGAATCCTTGCATAAAATGTTTGGTGATTCCTTCAAGAGATGATTTAATGAATTTATTAAGGTCCTCATTGTTTTCTTTGCCATCTATATCTCCTAGTTCTAGTTTTTCCTTAATCTTCTTGTAAAAAGAACTAACCTCTCCACTTCCTTCCTTTTCACGGTTAAGGTATCCAGTCTCATTTTCTAAGGGAGGAAGCTAAAAATAAGAAAAAAAAATGAATAAATATATCTATAAGGTTCCTATATCATGCTCTGATACCATTTTTAATGTCCCAATTCAAAAATTCCCAACAAAGGAAAAATTTTGGAAAAATTGTCTTGACTAGTTTTGACTTTGGGGGATTCGAATGGCTCAAGAGAGTCTTGAATTTGGTAGGTAATGATGTGGGGAGTGTTAGGAATATTAAATTTACTCTATATTAGTTTTATTACAGTTCATATAAATCTGAAACTCTATTTGGGCATGATGAAAAAAAGGGAAAAATTACTAGCAATTTATGATGCAATTTCCCCTAGGGTGTGGGAAGAAACGACTCTCCAACTCCTATGAAACCCTCAAAAATTTCAGAAAAAATTATGGGGGCTGTAATTAGACTTCATTTACTGTCATTTTTTTTGTTTAATATTTTTGAAACAGAGGATAAATTCTTCATATTCGAATGCATAATTTCAGTGATATTTGCTTAAGGAAAATGACACATAAAAGCTCAACTTTGACTCATAAATGGTGGATACAATCGTTCAGAACACAGAAATATGAATATATACCATTGAAATAGTTTCCATATCTCACTAAAAGAATATAAATTTGACCCGAAGTCGCAATAGGCATCAGATATACAATCTCAACTGAAAGGGAAAATCATCACATGGAAACTAGTCACAATAAAGCTTGGAAATGTGGGAATTTTCATATGTATTTATTTTGATTTCGAATTACATAGAATATGAAAGACATATTACAGATACAAGAATCATTAAACCATGATTTGGAATCAACTAAACTCAATGGGGTGCAACCACCATTCACACAAGTGCGCCTTCATAGAAAAACATGGAAATATGTAAGCGGGAGTTGAGAGAATGGGAGGAGAGATGGGTCGCAAACAATATATGCCTCCTATATGAATAAAAAATCTCCATGAAGATCCAAATTATAGGTATTAATGGAATATATTATGTCCAATTTGGATGATAATCTCACTCTCCCGAAATTGGATCACTAGCACGGTAAGTGTTCACTCACTGTGCAATGGACAAGCTAATGATCTCCAAATGCAAAAGGAAAATTCACAAATGATAAAAATACATTTCCATTTAACATGAAATATTTTTATAACCCTCATAATATCCTCCAAGGTATAATTCATTCCCATAGGATTCCTCCACCTCATCCTTGATGTTTAGTAACCTCCATGCCACTTGACCTTCTCCTCAACCCTTCATCTTCTACCAAATTCGAATGGATGAAACCTAGTCACAAGTGCACCCTATTGGAGGATATTTTTATCCCTTCCATGTCATTTCTTCATAGGTATGTAATCAGTTCTGACTTTTCATATAATATTCCATCATTGTTGTCATAAAGCGGAGGGAATCTAGCTCCACATGGAACCTAGTTTCTTCCTAGACTCTTCCTCTTATATGGGGAGTTACTCCTCACCAATTCAAATAAATGGGCTCAAAATATGTCATTTGATGACTCGTCACCTACAAATAAAATTCAATCACTCATAATTTTGAATTTGGGGTTAATTCATGACATGCGCAATAAGAAATCTAGCCACCCAAGGCCCCCATGGACCTCCAAATGTCCTTATGAATAAATGTCACTTTATTTTCTCCATATTTATGATTTTTATGCCCCAAATTAAAGTGTAAATGATAAATTAAGGTTATATTGGGTCACATAGCTCCCAACCTAAAGAACTAGTAGATGGGTGAAACATTGTCAACTGGTAGACCTATTGGAATGGGGACATGATAGAATCAAAATTATCTGTGTTGTATGTCTAATACTTAATTTGGTTTCCCTTTGTAGTGGATATATCTATGACACTCTTTTTTCTAATACAACATTCATCAGGGATTACAACAATCCCTTCACCTGGTGAAAATATTATGTCGCATGTTTCTTCACCTGTGGTTGAATCTCATTGGTTGCAGAAGTAATTGCGGTCAAGATCCTGCTTACTTCATCATTGGTAATATTTTTTTTTTTCTTCCTTCACCTTATTCGAATATCCATTTTGTTCATCCTTCTTCTTCCTTCCTTTATAGCTGTGAAAATGATGGAGTCACAGATGATTCTTCATGCGACTCCTCATAAGAGTCCTTCACTTGCATTTGTTTAGTTGGAATGACTGGTGGTAATACTGATTCTATGTATAACAACTCATCAATGCTTACCAAAACCTTCCATTCTATCGACTAGTCATCAATAATGGTGTCGAGCTCCTCATCAGCCATCTTGTATTTTTTCGCTACTCACTAGTGGTCTGCATCATTCCTTTCTAGTATGTGTATTATGTGTGGGCCAATTGTGAATCATGCCACCCTTCAGTATTTGGTCATGGCCTCATTAGTAAGGCATGGGATATTTCATGTTGCTTCCCAAAGTCCATCATAATACAAGTAAAATTGTACATCACAATCTATCTATCGCATCTTATCATTGAGCACCCATAAATTTTGATATCACGATCCTCTGCATGTCTAGATCGCATCAATGTCCATCCCTTGATAATAATTGGGTTCCATCCAACCCACAAGTGCCATTAGTATCAACAACCATGAATAAGAAAATGTTCATTTTCCCTCCTGCACCAAGACGACATCTTCCATCAACTGGTTTAATAGAAACAAATCCCAATTCATCTAGATTCCTACTGTGCATTGATCCATGTAGGAGATGACTCTCGATGTGCATTGGTTTGGTCTATTTTTGTGCACTATTTTTAGAGACAACATATTCCTTATGAATCAAACGCCTTTTAATTAATCATGTGAATGACATATGCTCTTTTATCATGGTCTACACCATATTTCTTCTTCATCCTTGTGAACAACCTTTTCTTGTTGTCTTTTCCTCTAAAATACTGTGATCGATTGGCACCTTCCTTGGTAAGTTTGGTGATCTAGGATATTAGTTCGACTGTGATGGGTACCTACGTATCCAACTAGAGATACCCTCTATGTAAGCATGACAGTAACTGGTTCACACATGCATTAAATTCCCCCTTTGGTGTCACCGGCATCTTAATGTTGAATCACTGGTTCTTTGTAATATGAATGAATGGTGTGTCTAGCTTCCGCGACGGTACATATCCCAAAATTTATGCAACTATCGGTCATTTCCTCAGTGTAGATTCATTTTCTCTTGTCGTCAATTTGGTTCTTTGCTTCAGATAATTTAACTGATTCACACTCCTCTTCTACATAGGCGGTCTTGATAATACGTCTTGAATCTCTGGACTCTCCTCTACAATATACACACACCATAATGGTGACTCCTATGTGCTACTTGTCGAAATCATTTAGGCCATATTTATCCATCTCTCTTCACTCTTCCGCTCTTCACTTCCCTCTAAATTTTCCTTTGCTCAAATTCTCACAGTCATCACAATGGTTCAATCCTTGCACCCTTGGTCATTTATTATATCCTTTGTTGTACCCGTGCAAAGAATTTCTATCATTATAGCCAAATCCTTCAAAGACTGACCAAATTCATCGTCGATTCTACAAATCCAATGGTCTAATTTCTCCATAAATGAGCATCTCATGCACTTATGTTGTCGACTGTCGAAATTAATTACTGCATTTATTACCTGAGTTGACTGCGTCGCCCTTCGTTTGGTATCATGAAGATCTATTCTTACTCCTATTTTCACTTCTTTTCTTTTCGGTCAACCCCCTTTTTTTGTGATTCCTTGCACCTTAGTTTTTCTTTTCACTTTTCTCTCTCTATCTCTTTTTCACTACGTGGCTTTTCAGTCATGGTGCCGCACCTGGCTATCCTTATAGGGATTTAGTCGGCTTCCATTTACAATATTCAGTAATAATGCATGATTCTAACTTCTGTAATTTCATTGCACCTCCATCGGTGATGAAATGAATCATATAATGCCCTAACCAATGCATTTGTAACTTACCTGGTTGCGTCGCGAACTTCCTGTCGTATAGGAGAACCATATCTCCACACTGGAACTACTTTTATTTCACATGGAGGTCATTTCATTCCTTCTGTCAATCCTTTTCCACTTGTTGATGAAAACCTATGATGAACTGATCCTCCTCAAGATGTAACAATTGTGTCAACCATTCTTCAACCATGCCTTCGTTGCTTATACCTATCATTGCCGCTATGCGCAGGATGGTAACAATGTATTCCATCATCATTACTGCTTCTTGGCCATAGACCAACTTAAATGGTGTTTGTCCCATTAATTTATTACATGTTGTTCTATAGGCCCATAAAATTGCAGGGATTTTCAAATCCCAATCATCACGATTCGCATTGCATACCTTGGTTAGAACATGTTCCAATACCTTGCTGAATGACTCAACTGTTCCATTTTCTTGTAGGTGATATGGAGTACTCTTCTTATGCTAGATCTAAAATTCCTCCATCATTGCATGAATTATGCGATTGATAAAGTGACTCCCTTGATCGCTCATCAGTATCTTGGTACAACCAAATAGAGTAACTACATTGTCAAATAGGAACCTAGTTGTTGTTGCAGCTGTAAAATCTGTCACTGGTTTTTCTTTCACCCATCTAATTAAGTAGTTTATTGCAGTGGTGATTTATCTTGCACTCATCTGTTTTCCTGGCAGATTCATGGGTCCCACAAAATCCACCTCCCATTTATAAAATGGTTATAGCATGACCTGAGGTACTAGCAGAATCTCATCCCATTGTGATGGCTTCCCTGTCCTTTGACAGACGTCGTAGATTTTAGCATAGTCTGTGACATCACTGTGCATTCTTAGTGACCATAAACAAGATCAAAGTATATTTCTTGCAGTGTGACCTCCATAATGTCCTACTATAGTTCTGTCATGCTCCTTAGCCAATATTCTATTTTTCTCATGCGGTAGAACTATCGATGTAGAATTTTGTCTCACCCCATTTTGTAAATTTGTCCCACAATTAGATGGAAATTCATAGCTCTGATGAACAATTGCTTCTTCTGACTAATGGTGAAGTCCTCTATGCTTTTCCTGTCTTCGACAATTAGATAATTTGCTCATAATGGTCATCTACCATTCTGATATTAAACAACTGCGCATCAGGTAATACATCCTTGATGCTTCTTGGTTCTTCACCTATATCGATCCTTGACAAATGATCAGTTCCTGCATTCAATCGTCCTGGCTTCATGATGATCTCAAAATCAAATTCTTGGAAGAGTAGAAACCATTGAAAAAAATTCCCACCCAACATAGGATTTTTGACCAGGTACTTTAGTGTTGAATGATCCGTAAACATTTTGAAGTGTCCTCCTAATAGGTAGTGGCATAATTTTTATAGTGCATACACCATCACCAATCCTTTCCTATCTGGTTTTGTGGAGTTCCTTTCTTCAGTAGACAACTTTTGACTTATGAATGTGATTGGCTGATCAATCGCTCCTTCTCTAGGCTATGCCAAAATTACTCCTAATGCGACTGATGATGTATCAACGTGGACACGAAACTCCTTCGTACAACCTGGAAAGACTATATCGATATTGCAACCATATTCTTCTTGAGAGTATCGAGAACTATATGACATTCATCATTCCACTTGAACCTCGCATCCTTCTTCAACAAGTTTTCCATTGGTGTTGTGATTATTGTGTGTCCCCTTATGAACTTTCGGTAATACCATGTGTGACCCAACGTCACCCTGAGTTGTTTTATCGTCGTTGGTACAGGTAGATAAAAAATTACCATGATCTTGGAGGGATTGACCAACCTACCTTCCTTGCATACAATATGTCCTAACAAAATCCAAAACGGATCACAAAATATACACTTCTTCAAATTCAGCAAGATCTGATGTTGTCAAAATATTTCCAACATGATTCAATGGTTCGCAATGTGTCTATTTTTATCAACCCATATATGGTCAGTTACATGAGCCACTCCAGTGCACCATCAAAGTATGATGACATGGAGCTAGTACTTTACCACCCTATCTCTCCATATGCAGTGGGATCGATCTAATATTCAAAAATATTATAGGCATTATCCCATCCTCCCATAAATTCCTCCTTCATCGGTTCAATGTATCTTTGGACATCACTTGGATCCAATCAGGAAATGATCCACATATAGCGATTATTGAAAGTCATCACTCTCTTCTTGAAGTTAATAACCGCCATATTTTCATTTTCCCAGCCAATCCCCAACAACACGGGATATGAGATACTTTTGTGGATTATTTCAATAACGTCAAAGTATGTGTAGGTATTCAGTCCCTCCACTTAGACAAGTAGGTGTGGAACTCATCCAATTGGAAACACACTGGCCTGATTTTCCAGTCCCAGTTGTACAGGGGACCAAACCAACTACGGTTTCCCCATCCTCTCCCAATTTTTCTTTGTCAATATGTTTACATCTGATCCTAGATCCAAGATGACTGAATCCACATCATAGTCACCGATATGGACGTTCATTCTCATTTCCCATCTCGTTATATTCTTATGAAAAGAATTTACAACGTGGTATTTCCTCCCTTTCTCCTATTCGTACAATAAGTTTGCGATTTATGCTAATGCATTGAGATATTTGGCTAGCGATAGATAGATTTATAGAAAATGTTGCAATGTACCAACCTTCTGTGATGGTCCAGACACAACTGTTGAACCAAAAGCAAGTGGCATTTCTTAGATAGGAAACTTACATGTATTTATGTTCAGTATGCCTCTTGCGTCGAAGAAAGTTTATTTCTCAATGTCAATGTCGAATTGTTCCTTCTTTCAAGCCACCAATTGAATATTTGGGAGTGGTCTATCATATCCCGTTGCTGCTCTTCCTTGAGTTATGAATCCCATATATCTAGGCTAAGTCCTGGGTTCTGCCAATATTTTTCCTACAGTTGGTCCCTGATTCTGATTTTGAGTTTGGTTCGCATTCTTGTTCGGTTGTAGATATGGCTAGTTCCTAGCTTGGATCTTCACAAACAACTACGAGCATTCTTCAACAGTGTGATATGCAACACCACAATAAGTACATTGAGACTATAGATTCAAATAGTCTCGCTAGTAATTTCTAAAAACTCCACAATTATAACATGTCACTGGTCCGCGAGCTCGTCCCATAGCAACTCCGTGATGAAAGCCTCCATTGAAACCTTTGTGGAATCCTCCTAAAAATTATCCGTGTGGTTGATATTGTTGTTGGTTAAACTATTGTTGATGGTTAGGATGTGGTGGAGCATACTGTGGTTGAGTATATTGCAGTTATCATTGATTATACTACATCTGGTTGTACTGCGGAGAAAAAAGTGGTTGATGTTGTGGTTACAATATTTTGGTTGATCCGTGTTCTTCTATTTTCATAAAATACATATCCATCGTTATTTCGTGGAGCAATTCATATGTTGTGCAGTCATTTTCTTCATGTCCAACCGATCGACAAAAGTCAAAAACCATATTTTCCAGTTTTGACACTACCTTTTGAAGGAACACACATTCCTCAGACCAATGTCCTCTTGTCTGACAAATCCGACCCCATGGAAGACCGCCTTGACATAGTGTATTAGGGGCTCCATACTGTAAGTATTCATAGAATTACTGAATTACTGAATTTGTGCAACATCAACTACACCACACTTCTTTGTGGCCGTATTTTCCCTTCTTGATATCCTACAACTGAATAGTAATATTCACCAATTGCAATTGGATCTGGTTCATAACAACCCCCATTTCACCAACTAGTGAAGCTTCCAACTTCATCACAATTTCTAGAGCCTCGGTTTGTGACAAAATATTTGGATGCATTAATGGAATCCAAATTTGTGGCACTGAAGATATGATGAACCATTATTTGCGTTGTGCATCTCTCATCTCAAAGCTGACCTTAGAAATCATTATTTTGAACCATTTATCAAAATCCCATACCAACTCATTTAGGTATTGTTTTATTTCCTTCAACTTAGTAATAAGTTGGGTCTCGGATTTGGGACTTTTGAACTCCTCAATTAGTCCATTCCTGATGTTCACTAGTGTCTTCTGATGATGCCCTATTGACACTTGTACAAACTTCATGTACCAATCCAATGCTTGGCCTCGAAATATTGTCACTAATTTCCATTTCTTGATATCTTCATCTTGGACTTGCTTTACAGTCCATACTGCTTCACATAGGAACCAATACTGCTCGGGATCTTCATTCCCATTCCCATGGAACAAGGGTATATTTACATCATCACCCACAATTATGGGTGTTTTTATGGTATTCGTTGATCTGCTACTATTACTCATGTGGTGACACATAGGGAAGTGTTGCGATGATCTAGTGTTTCTTCATGAATTTGGAAAAGTGGACGAAGGTGTAGGTATGTTGTTGCTTTGGGTCAGTCCTTCCATGGGCTTAGGTGTTTCCTAGTCATCTCCTTCATTATTGTAGGGTCACTTAGTCCCTTGTGGTCTCCTCTCAAAGTTTCTTTTTTGGTCGCACCAGGACTCTCCTTAGTCCTCTGCCTCTTCTCTTTCTAGAACCTCACCCCACTTCGCATAACACCACACTCTTCCTCAACTTCTCTCATAGTCTCATTATCACTTCCATCCATCTAACATGTATCATGCCATCCAAACCTTTTCTTCATGGTACCTGTAACCTCTGCACGCAATAAATTTACTCGTCGAAGTTTATCTTTAGTATTCCTTTTTTGCATATAAGCATCTTAATCCACAATTGCAAGGACAATAGAAACCTCCCTCTTGGTCACTGGAAGAATTCCCTCTTTGTGTCACTGTTAACCCAAAAATCCAACAGTATGCTCTACATGACCTACACCACCCAAATACATCTATGTACGACCCTCATTTGACTCCCACACCTTCACAAAGGCTCAAAAATATGAAAAAGGTCTTAAAAACCCCTAAAAAGAGCCAAAATAGCTCTCATATGGGCTAAAACCTCCAAAAAGTGGCTAAAACCCCTCAAAGGAGCTTAAAACCCCCAAAGGATCTAAGAATTGGGAGAAAGGGACTAAAATCCCAAAAAAGGGGCTAAAGCCCTAACCAGGGGCTTAAAACCCTAAAAATATCAAGAAAAATTCTAAATAAAGGGGTGGGGGTCACTCTCAAATCACTCCTCCTCTCCCTATTGTTATGCTACCCATGTGAGTGCCTTGAGACCCTTTTCCTCTCAAGTCATTCACCCTCCCTCTCCTCCATTCCTCCATTGAGCCAAAGCTCCCATTCCATTTGAGAGGTGCTCCCAAAGTTAGGAAATGGTGGCCCATTTCCACCCAGAGAAGGTATAATCTTTGTTTTCTATCATTCCATCCTCACAGGAACCCTTCCCTTCCATCACATAGAAGGAAGGGACCTGTTCTTGTCTGTAGCAAGGGATAAATCCCTACTACAAAACTGGCGACCATACCAAGTCGATCCCACATGATCCCTGGATTTAATTTCTGTGTTTTAGTTTTTATTTGCCCTAGTTTAGTTTTCTTTGAAATCTAGATTAGATCTATCTTTTATGCATTTTAATTCATATCTAAGCCTCCTTAAGTCCAAACTGAGCCCATTTGGCCACAGTACAGGTTACTATCGGCTAGTCCTGGATCAAGCTTAAAAACATTTCATCTTTTGGACCAGGTTGCTCTTTTCGGGCTGAAAGGTGCGACCAGGTCGCTCATTCATGCCCAAAAGGTGCGACTTCCTCCCAGAAAGCTGATCTAGGAGGATATTGGTGGCCACCCACCTATTCCACTTGGACCCCCACCATTGTTTCTTTCAGTTTTCCAGTTTCCTTAATTGTAGCACAATTTACTATTTTTGGTAGTTTTTGGGTCCTAAACTTCCGGAACCATTTTGAGATCCTAAACGACGTTTTTTCGGCATCGAATGGTCGGGAAAATATGGGTTTGTTTCAAAATTTATATTTGTTGTTTATGCATGTATTCCTTAACCAAATATTTCCAACGATGTATCATGCACATCAAACAGAGGTAGTATGCTAAAGTTACGACCCCGAAAAATTGATGTACCAAGTAACCCAACGGGGCCAACATTCTTGTGTTTCACCTCCTAGGGTAAGTTTTTTGGATGTGTAGGGTTTCCATTGTTTCTCAATAATATATAGGCCTTTAAGCCTCAATGTAACACAGAGTTCAGAGGCATGTAGCCACCACATCTATTCTCAGAGATAAGCTACCAACACTCTAGCTAGTTTATTTCCATTCTATTTGTAAACACGTTTCAGTTATTGATTAATGAAATGAAGTGTTATTTCCACTGCATATTTGTTTCTATTGTTATTTGTGTATTATGTTACTTTCCTGCATAAATTCGGATCAAAAGCAGATTGCTCCTGTTTGCAGTTTCTGAGCGACCCCCTCCCCTGATTTAGGGAAAATTTGGCGACCCCCTTGACACATTTCCCCCTAAAAGAGCGATCTGTCTCTCAAATTCGGATTTTTAAGTTATTTGGACTATTATTGTAGCTCAGCCACCTCTGTCCATCAATCTATGTTTATTTTATTTCAGTCTATGTAAATCACTATTAAATCAAATGGTTAATGGTTTAAAGAATCTAATTAAAGCTTGGACAAAATTACTATAGGTTAAGTTTTTGTTTTTAATTGGAATTGATATCTTGCCTAGCCCTTCCTCCTATACCCAATCATCACCTTTCATGGTATTCTGGGATAATACAAAGGGTGAAGCTCATATAGTAATAGGAACTTCATTTGTAATTTTCCAAAACCACTAAAAACGGCTGACTTGGAAGGTAGAGGGGGTGGAGACCGTTGGGGGTTTCATGGCATTCACGTCCTCCTTGTTGACTGACCTTACATCCGGAGAGTGACCTAAGGATATATGGATGTAAGGAAGTCCCATTGTGTTGAGAGCCCAACATTCTTTCCTGGTTGAAGAGAAATGCAGGTGTAAGGCAGTCACCTAGTTAGGCTACCATAGTTCAGATTCAGGTATGGCATGTGTTTAATTTTCTATTTACAATATACTGCTTTCATCAGCAATTTACCCAAGTTATGAATTCTATGATAAACCAAACACTCTTTGTGAAATATTCATAAACCATATAATCAACCACCAAAGGTAACATAAATACAAAATCCATGCACACAAACTATACCAGATAAAACAACCAAACTTAGTTCATGACGTTGTGCTAGCCATTAAAATTTATAATTTACACTAATTCAAATACTTTTAGTATCTGAGGACCTAAGTCCCTGACTGCCTTAACTGTGGGAATTACTTGGGCTCATCCCAGAAACTCATTGTGAGGAGTACCACGAGAACCCCAAAGTAGATGGTCGTTGAGAGTAATTGCCATGTGAAATGGGAAACGACCCCTACCGCTTGACTAGCACTCCTATGAGGAAAAATCCAATCATTGTCTCTTGGTAGTCTTGGTGTTCGAGTGACCACCTAAAAGCTAATAGGAAGCCACTAAAACTGGGGTCCAGAACATCACTACTTGATTTCACCACCTGATCTACAAATCAGAAACAATTGATCCCCCATGCTCTTCCTCACGCCTACAAGGTGATCCACCATAGTTTGGGTCCTTAAACCAACACCGTCAAGACCATTCTCGACAATCCTCTACACCATCAGAAGGCCACACAATCTCTGATTCATACTTAAAATTATATCAATTTGAGCCAAATCTACACACTGCACCATCTAGCCCCATGGCTGGTGCAAACCTGAATCCACTTTCCAGCTTGGTGGACCCATGTCCATATCTCACACCAGCACCAGCACCCAGGTGGTCCTAGCACTATCATTCAGAATGTCGTAAGTCGGCTACCTCCACCCATACTTACCAATCAAACTATCCCTCCTGCCATTCCTGTGGGCAGTTTCCCATCCACTCACACTATCCCACTTGTCATGCATGGGGGAATTAGCCCTTCCACTCACACTGTGTAACTTACCATACCTAGGGGTAGTGGCCTGTCCACAACTGTGCCACAAGTACCCCCAGTCACATAGGTACATCATGTTCCTACAAACCCCACCACCATTGCTGGCCTGTCACACATCAACCTTGGGTCAAACCTTCCTTTCATGGCATGCCTCAACCTGTCTAAATTGGCTAGGTTAACCAATGACCCCATATATCATCAAACCTTCTGGCCTCCCATGCCAACCAAACTTCCCTTATACATTCCTAATTTTGAAGGGAAGGAATGGGAGTCCCCCCAAAACCATATCATGAAATTTCACCTATGGTACTCATCAAACAACATTGCAGATTATTCGATCAGACTCATACTGTTCCAATGCACCCTTACAAGTGTCGCAACCAAGTGATACATTGAGCAACCACAAGCCAAGTATCCATATTTCAACTCCTTGTCCTTTATGTTCCTGCAATATTTCCAACTCCCCGTCAGATATGATGAAGGAGTGGAAATCTTGCTATCTTGCCATCAAAACACTGCGACCCACATCAACAACCACATCCATGAGTGGAGGAGACATCACAGCTTGTGCAAGATCAAGCTTGATGACAGGATCTTCCTGAACTAGTTCTTGAAAACCTTGCTGCCACCTATAGCCAAGGAAGTCACCTTTGAACATCCCCAAACAGAGGAAGAGTCCATCTTGAAGGCCCAACAATTTTATCTCATTTACGCAAAGTCTGGATACCTTTACACCATTATTCCAGATGCTCCTTGTGCAGGAACCTCCTATCGAGATGCATCGGGGGCATCCAATGCCATAGATGGCATCATAGGTTCTGTCTCCCATCAACCACAACCTATGGTGCCACCACAACCAAGCAACAGTCCTAGTGTTTCCTACCCAAGACAAACTCTTGACTATGAATAATGATGTCCCAGTCCGGAGCTACAACCTCCTATGCACAACCTGCACCACAGTAGTAGAACCATGCACCTACTTGGTCAGCACAATAATATGTGGGATGGATTCCCACGTTTGTAGCACCCTCAGCCCCCCAAGTTTACTATACACCACCCATGGAAGCCACCCATACCCCGCCCCAGCCCCGCCTGCTCCTTTGGGACAAGTGTTTGCACAACAAAACTATCCCAACCAATTAGCCCCCAATAACCAAAAAGGGCAAGCCAGAAATAACTGAGCCCAGAACCAAGGAAACAATCAACCGCAGGGAGGCGGTCAACAACCAAATCCTCCCAACAATGCTGGAGCAAACCGGCCATCCCAAAATCCTCAGCAACCAAACACACCTAGACGCAACGTTTTGTTGTGCACAAATCAACCATGCAAGCTGTGTGAGGTCTACAGGCACTATACACATGAACTCCCCTTCATGGGTGGTGCTAAGTAGGCCATTCACAACGAGGTTTAGCATGATACCAATATGGCATCCAAAACTCAACCCAACCTAGAACCACTAGGACCTCCACCCATGGTGCTCCGAAACCCATTACCAATCTGAGGACTAGTAGCAACTGCACCCACTCTTCAACCCAATCCCAATGCCCCAGGGGCACCGATGACAATAGAAACAGGTGTTCACCACGTGCTATTTATGACAACTAAAGTGGTCAATTTACAGACCAAATAAAATTAGTACGGAAATAACACCAAACCCACTGACCCATCAGCAAAATCCACGTCCAAAAAAACCAATGCACCTCTCCATTTACCACCTTTTCCTCCATGCCCCCCCATATGGTGGGTTGCCAACAACTTCACGAATAGAGCTGTTGTAAGCTATAACATCGTGGATGACTTGGCCCAAACACCTACGACTATGTCCTTTCTTGAGGTACTTAAAAATTTCCCTACACAATGGAAATCCTTACTCGCTTCGCTCGTTTCCGTAGACCCCTCTGACTCCAAGTTGATCACATTCGACATGGAGAACCGTGGATGCCATCAACCATTTCTTTCCAAATCCCAGTATCCATTAGGAATTTGGTCGTGCACCGATGTATCATGGATGAGGGGGAATCTACGTGTGTCATGTCAACCTTAGTCTGGAAAAAGCTTGGATACCCAATTCTGCAACCATCCTCTACTACTCCGCGGGCTTATGATGGCCACCCCACTAAATCCCAAGGAATCCTCCCACATGTTCCCATCACATTAGCGAGGAAAACAGTATTGATTTACATAGAGGTTTTCAATTCTCAATTGGACTATAATATTCTCCTCGGGAGAAGTTATATGTACACCATGACAACTGTAGCATCAACTATTTTCTGTCTCATGGTGTTCCCTCGCAAAGGGAAAATCATGATGTTGACCAACTAACTTATAATGATCTGCAAGGGCTAACTAGACCAGCCAATGTTATCCCTACGATCAATACCATCAATCTGCAAGGGCTAACCACACCCGCCAATGTTATCCCTGCGACCAACACCATGGTTGGAAACATACTATCCTCCCAATTCTTGAATGTGGGACCTGGGTTTTTTTCGATACCACAATGATGTGTTCTTTCCCCTTAGTATCACCACCACAGACACCAAATGAGAATGTGGATTTTTGCATGCTCTCATCCAGCACTACTGCACCCAAATATCAACAGTAGTTGTATCCACAACATCAACCACAGCCGCAACCACAACTTCATCCCCACATACAACCATCAGGGAGTTATTCGGGATCCTCCCCAGTCCACACAATTCCCTTCCTATTTCCCCCACTTGGTGTCATGAGTAAGCCAGTAACGGCTACCTTAAACATACCCAATTTCACATTGGGGATTCCTATGTTGTACCTCGATTCATCGACACAACCCCCAATGCCCCAGGTAGTCTTAACCCCTGTACAACCCATTGCGGTCGAAACTCATCCTCCACCTGGCCCACAAAAAACAACCACTACACCTGCACCCACATCGCCCCACCCAAAAAGGACCAGGGGAAAAAATGTGAAGGCTACTATTGAACCTTGACAAATCCTGCCTTGCACAGTCTATGAAGAACAGTGCCATCCAACTCAAAACTACCCTAAGATTCCCATAATCTGGGTGCATTTAGATGCCACGGATACAACGAAAAACCTCCCCGTGGTTGAACTCCCAAGCGGGCCAATAGTGAGAAACAAGTCGTTGAGAACAAAGCATGCTTGTGCCCTCTGCAGATTGTATGGACACTATTCTCACCACTTCTAGGACTTGTCCGAGTTTTGAATGGCTCTATCCAACCTTCAACAACGTGCCCTTGAATCTGAGATCACTTTGATCAAAGAAGTCCATGCCCCATTTCCTTCTTCAAACACCATGTCCATTTACATGATGTCCAATTCCACAGACCCTCTTGTCTCCACCATCACCTATAGTCCATCAGACCTGTCTCTTCGTTTCTTCTGCAACGATGAGGAGATACTTGAAGCCTTAACCTCCCTGGAATACCCATGGGACAACATGCACCATTGCTTGTTCTTCCTCCCTGAAGAACTTTTGTCGCAATCTGACCAATTTTCCATGGAAACCAAAGATTTCATTCATGGTAAAGTCGACTGGTTCCAGAACCCCATCCTGGCCCCAGATTCCTTTAAAGAAGAGAACATGGAAAACATCTCAACAACCATCAAAATCAACATCTCAACCAATCCTAATATTGTTGAGGAAATCATGCTAGGGGCATCTTGCTCCTTGGAAGAAGTCGCTTCCTACAAAGCTCTCTTCCAAGAATTCCGCGACATCTTTGCCTGGTCCTACAATGAAATGCTCGGGTTGGATCCATCTATTTTGGAGCACCAAATTGACACATGGACTAAATTGGCCCTCATACGCCAAAAGCAATGGCCCATCTATCCCTCCAAATCTGTCGCGGTCAAAGCTGAAATCGAGAAGCTGCACATAGTTGGCTTCATTTACCCCATTGCGTACACCACTTGGGTTTCAAATCCTGTTCCTGTGAATAAAAAAATAGGGTACCATCCATGTTTGCATAGACTTCCATGATCTAAATTGGGCATGTCCCAAAGACAACTTCCCAACACCCTTCATCGATCAGATTATCAATGCATCCGCTAGACATGAGGTATTTTCCTTTATGGATGGCTTTTCCAGATATAAGCAAATTCGTATCCAGAAAGAATATTGTTACAAGACTACATTCACAACCCCGTGGGGCACATTCACATATCGAGTAATGACCTTTGGTCTAAAGAACACTGGAGCCACCTTCCAGCATGCCATGACACACTGTTTTCGCGACCTCATCCACATCATGTTGGTCTATCTTGACAACCTCATTGCGCAGTCACAGAAGCAAGCACAACACATAGATGACTTGCAGCAAGCCTTCCTATGATGTCGCAAGTACAAAATATGCTTGAATCCTTTCAAGTGTGTTTTCAGTGTCCCAATGGGCCATCTCCTAGGGTTCATCATGTCACACAAAGGAATGATTGTTGATCCCCTGAAATTCCAAACTACTTTACCTTTAACATCACCTCTTTAAGTGAGGACATTTCAGATTGTAATATAGTCTTCTCCCTTTTTTTTACACATTTTTTAAAGTGAGCCTTATGTATTGTTTCCTTCATTGCTCCAGATGGATCCTACCTAGGATCGGTACATTGGATTTGTTGACGGAGCAAGAATATGGTCTCCAAACCTCGCCTCAGTTGCATGGGTCATCTGCTCCCCGTCGCATGAGTTGATCCATATAGATGGAATATGCATGGGCATTGTGACCAACAATGATCCGGTGGATTATTCATCTTCAAAAATTACACTAATCCAATATGGTACAATGGGTATTAATCTATGGTTCAAAGAACGTAACATATGTTTATAACTCATATGCTAAACATAGTGCGAAGACTAAGCTTGGCAATTGTGATGTGGAACAGCCCGCGCAGTTACCGCATGGTGCGCAACTTATCGCATGCTGCGCAGTTGTGGCATGGGCCACGCAGTTTGTGCACCATAAAGTTGAACATCGAATTGTTCATGGAGGATAGTCACATGCTGCGACAGAGGATCGGGTATATGGCGAAGTCCTCATATGCTGCGACATTTGTAAATTTGATGGTGACATCAAACAGTTACGTTACATGTGGCATAGCCCAGTGGTGGTCATTGCAACGTGTTGTAAGGTAGTGTATGTGCGTGGAGTTGGTTGCAACGTTTCAGGGATCTGGAACATCATGGTGACATAACGCTTGGGCCGTGACTTGGTAGGATGGCATGATTCAATTTAGCATATGGTTGTAACGATAATAAAAAGATAACAGTTGTGGTCCGTTACTGATCCTCTCGCAGAATGCTTAAATAGAGGATGCTAGCCACAGGAGGGGAGACAGGTAGAGTGGAGAGACGCAGATTGTTTTAGAGTGTAGAGTATCATTTCTCTGTTATGAGAAGCTTAGATATATTTTGCTGCAAAGTGCGCAGATGCTGTTTCTTTTGAAGTCGACATTCTCTGTTATATTTTATCTTTCTTTGCTTTTCGAAGGCTAATTGTAATTTCTAGAAGAGAGGTCTTAAAGACGTTGTACAACATTCTATTTACATTTGCTGAAGTTGATTCTAGAACCATTTTGTACCATTTTAAGAGAATAATTGGATCGGTACCCATTGGAGAGGGACCCGAAGACGTAGCCCAATGGAGGGGGTGAACTCTGTTATCAACTTCTGTTGTGACTCTCTGTTTCTGTGTTTTTTTCCTTGTATCTGTTTATCAGTGTCAGTTTTAATTCCTGTTCTGAGCATTTAATTTCTGTTAATGTTGTTCCATTGATTAACC
Organism: Pseudotsuga menziesii; assembly: GCA_001517045.1. Lineage (NCBI taxonomy): Eukaryota > Viridiplantae > Streptophyta > Pinopsida > Pinales > Pinaceae > Pseudotsuga > Pseudotsuga menziesii. The sequence continues at coordinate 163,365 of LPNX010746390.1, read as the reverse complement.
TGTTGAACGCATTCTTTTAAAACAAACTTTTAAAGAACTCAAGTTGAGGTCCAACGGACCATATTATGGTATCAGAGCTGGTTAATTGCTTGTGCAAGTTTGTGAATGCTTACTAGGTTCAGGTTAAAGCATGGTGAAGGAGAATTAATTGAAGGAGATCCTGAGATTGGCTCAAGGAGAACATTCTCAAGAACCATGTCTTCTCCACGAGGGGAAGAAGAAGGACATGAAGAATGGGAAAAACCTGTTATTTCAGAAACTGAGTTTCTGGAGGCTTTTATGAGAATGAAAGCCATGATGGAAATTCTACTCGATGAGCGAGCAGAAAGGAAGAAGAAAGAAGAAGGATCTTCATCCAAAGATGCAGAAGTGAAGAAGGAAGAAAAGGGTAAAGGAGTAGGAGGCGATGGTGATCCTCCTAAAACTAATCAAACTTTCTCTTCTTCTCATACTTCTCATTCAAATAATGCAAGTCCTAATATGACTTATTTCAAATTGGATGTGAAATTTGAATTGCCAATTTATAATGGATATTTAGATGCTGAAAAGTTAGACAATTGGATCAAGCAGCTTGAATTATATTGCAGGGTGCAGGGAATTACTGATGACCCTTCCAAAATTCAATTGGCCACTTTGAGAATGAGTGGAATGGCTCTTACTTGGTGGGAGAGAAAGATTCAGCAAGATCTTCAAAAGAATGGTAAAATTATTTCAATTTGGAATGAATTCATTGAAGTATTAAGGAAGCAATTTTATCCTTTAGGTCACATGCAGCAATTAATAATGAGCTGGAAAACTTTTAGACAAGCTAAAGGACAAAGCATTCAAGAATATACTCATGAATTTAGAAAGAGGGCTATTGCATATAATGTTGCATTAGATACCTAGGAAACTCTTCTTAAGTACATTGGTGGCATGCATTCTTATTTGTGACATACTTTGTTGATGTTTAACCCCAGTACCTTGGATGATGTATGTGTTCAAGCTACACATTTAGAAGCTAGGGGTAAGCATGTTAATGATACTTTTGTGAATAAATCCTTTAATTTTGACACCAAATCGAAAAGTAAAGATACGGGGAAAAAGAAGATGGCTATCGTTAAGAAAGAGGTTGAAAAGCCTACATGTTCACATTGTCAGAAGGGACATGATGTCCCTAAGTGTTGGAAACTTCATCCGGAGTTAAGGCCAAAGAAGTACAGAGGAAACAAAGATAATGGCAAAGCAAAAGCTACTGCAGTAGTTATTCAAGATTTGGGATCTGACTCAGGTGATGAAACAAAGGTTACAGCTGTCGAAATCCAGGGTAAGAATAAAAGTATCTCACTTCCCATTGATGCAAAATCAAGTTCTAGTGCAAGTACAAATCTGCCATCTACTTCTAAGAAAAATTATAAAAATAGAAGTGCACTGTTTCATGTTCGTGTCATTGCAAATCACAAAAAGATTGATACATTGTTTGATAGTGGTTCACAAGTAAATATGATATCCGAAGAAGTGGTTAAGAATTTGTATTTAGTTACTAGTCCTCATGAAAAACCCTATCCTCTTGGTTGGGTTACTAATGATACACGATTGCAAGTTACAAAGAAATGTGTATTGAAGTTTGCAATTACTGAAAATTTCATAGATGAGGTAGAGCTAGATGTAGTACCACTTGACATTTGTGGGATTGTGCTTGGGAGTCCATATTTGTATGACCGGAAAGCAGTCTTTTATAGAGAGCAGAATAAGTATCATCTTTTTAAAGATGGTGTAGAGTATATTTTACGAGCACATAAGATAAAAACCAATCTAGCAATAGTTTCTGTAGGACAAATGAAGAGGCTGGTAAATGCTAGTAAGAATTTTGTGTTAATGATGGTTAAGGTGAAAAATGATGAGATCTCTAAATATTTTGACGGATGTGACCCTAAGCATAAATCTGAACTGATTGAAATCATTTCTAAGTATGATGATTTGTTTCAAGATCCGAAGGGGTTACCACCAAAGAGAGAGATTCAGCATGAGATACATTTGCAGCAGGATGTGCCACTCTGGAACATAGCCATGTACCGGATGTCTGTAACACAGAATGAGGAAATCAAGAAGCAGTTTCAGGAGATGATTGAGAAGGGGGTCGTCCAGCCAAGCACTTCTCCTTGTGGCTCTCCTATAGTCATGGTTCCAAAGAAGGATGGGTCTTGGAGGATGTATATCGACTATAGGGCCCTTAACAAAATCACCATTAAGAACAGGTATCCTCTTACTCGCATTGATGATTTGCTTGATTAGTTGAAACATGCAACTTACTTTACAAAATTGGATCTACATAGTGGGTATCATCAAATTAGGATTGCTGAGAATGATGCTTGGAAAACAACGTTTAAAACAAAACAGGGTTTGTATGAATGGCTTGTGATTCCTTTCGGGCTCTGTAACGTGCCTGCTACTTTCATGCGGGTCATGAATGATGTCTTCCATCCATTCATTGATGATTTTGTAATCGTATATCTGGATGATATCCTAGTGTTTAGTAAAACCTGGGAAGAGCATATTGTAGATGTGAAGAAATTTTTAGATGTACTGAGGAAGGAGAGATTTATGTAAAAATGTCTAAATGTGAATTTGCTAAAACTTCTTTAGTATATCTGGGCCATATTATTGGTGGAGGCCACCTGCGAGTGGACCCATCCAAGGTTGCTGTCATTGTAAACTGGCCACGGCCTAACACTGTTACTGAAATCAGAATTTTTTTGGGTGCGGTTCAGTATTGGAGGAAATTCATTTCTGGGTTTTCTTCCATTGCTGCTCCATTACATGCGTTGACAAGCATTAAATAAAGTTTCCAGTGGGGAGGAAAGCATCGGAGAGCCTTTGACACTTTGAAGGAAAGGATTAGCACCGCACCAGTTCTGACATTGCCATATTTGCAGCAGCCATTTGAGATAGAAACCGATGCCAGCGGGTTTGCCATGGGAGTCGTTTTGATGCAAGGGAGAAAGCTCATCTGTTACCATTTAGAAACGTTCTATACTATGGTAAGTAACTATCCAACCTATGACAAAGAGTTGTATGCTTTGGTATAGAGTGTAAAGAAGTGGAAACATTATATCATGGGAAAAGAAACAGTCATACATACTAATCATCAGCCACTTCAATATTTACAATCTCAGACTAAAATACAACAAAGTAGGCATTTAAGATGGATGGGATTCTTACAACAGTTTCATCTTGTAATTAAATACAAAAATGGAATTCATAATAAGGTAGCAGACATGTTATCAAGGCCTCCTACAAATGCTTCAATCATTCTTCAAAACAGTTTATTAACACATGAAAGTTATATTGAACAGTATGCAGAAGATAAAGATTTTAAGAAAGTATATGCATCACTAATACATGGTAAATAGGAAAAGAACTATTATGTGCATAATCAACTCTTGTATCATCTCGGTAAACTTTGTATTCCAGAGAAAGAGAGAGTGCATGTGATTCGAGAGGCACATAGCTCATTGATTGCGGGACATTTTGGAGTAAGTAAAACACTGACATTATTGCAGAATCATTGTTATTGGCCTCAGATGCAAGAAACTATAGCTAAATACATAAGAGGTTGTGTTATGTGTGCAACAAGTAAGCCTAGCAATAGGATATTGGGTTTTACACTCCTCTTCCAGTTTCTTCTCGTCCTTGGGAAAGCATTTCCATGGACTTTGTAGGGGGACTACCTATGTCTAGAAAAGGGCATGATTACCTATATGTTGTTGTGGATAGATTCAGCAAAATGTGTATCTTAATGCCATGTAACAACTAGATCACTACTGAACAAACAACTCATCTATTCTTTCAAAATGTTTGGGTACATTTTGGGCTACCCATGTCTATTATATCTGATCGAGATTCCCGGTTCTTGGGGGAATTCTGGTCAACTTTATGGGAGCTTATGGATACTAAACTTAAGAAAAGTACATCTTTTCATCCATAGACTGATGGACATACAGAGGTAGTAAACAGAACAATGGTTCAACTGCTCAGAGGATATTGTAGTAAACATCTGAAACTTTGGGATGAGCAGTTGCAGTATATACAACATGCTTACAATCATGCAGTTCATTCTTCCATGAAAAATCTCCTTTTGAAACCTATTTTGGTTATCTTCCAAAAACACCAATGGACTTATCTTTTGGCATAGATGTAGTGGATGGACATCATGATTCAGATAAAGCTTTAAAGTTCATTCAGAGAATCCAAGCAGTGCAGCAGGAAGTTCAAGAACAGTTGGAGAAGAGCCAGGAAAAGTACAAATCCAAGCATGACAAGCATCGAGTTGATCATTTTCAGGTTGGTGACAGAGTTTGGTTACATATCACCAAAGAAAGAATGAAAGGTGAAGGTAAAAATATTAAGCCTATCAGGTATGGTCCTTTTGAGATCTTGGAAAAGATCGGTACTAATGCTTTTCGCTTGAATTTACCTCCATACATGCAAATTTATTCAGTTATCAATGTTGAGAATCTTAAACTGTATGAGCCTCCTATGATCATGGATGAGGAAACTAACATACAGATTCCTTCAGTTGATGATTTGGCACCTGAATACATGAGAGAGTTGTAGGATGATGTTATTCTTGACAGAAATGTAAGGGCTTCACGAAGGGGGAATGCTGAGTACCTTCGAGTGGGGCTGAAAGGCATGCATCCTAGAAAAGCAAGATGGATGAAGATTGGAAAAGTGAGGGAGATGTACCCTCACTTACTTGCCGAATGATTCAAGCTTTTGGTGGTCCAAAATCTCTCCAATGGGGAGGAATGATCCAGTGGATTATTCATCTTCAAAAATTACACTGATCCAATATGTTACAATGGATATTAATCTATGGTTCAAAGAACGTAACATATGTTTTTAACTCATATGCTAAACATAGTGCGAATACTAAGCTTGGAAATTGAGATGTGGAACAGCCCGCGCAGTTACCGCATGGTGCGCAACTTATCGCATGCCGTGCAGTTGTGGCATGGGCTGCGTAGTTTGCGCACCATCAAGTTGAACATCGAATGGTTCATGGAGGATAGTCACATGCTGTGACATTTGTATGCTACGACAGCGGATCGGGTATATGGAGAAGTCGTCATATGCTGTGACATTTTTGAAGTTGATGGTGACATCAAACAGTTACGTTACATGTGGCATAGCCCAGTGGTGGTCATTGCAACGTGTTGTAAGGTAGTGTATGTGTGTGGAGTTGGTTGCAACGTTTCAAGGATCTGGAACGTCATGGTAACATAATGCTTGGGCAGTGACTTGGCAGGATGTCATGATTTGGTTTAGCATATGGTTGTAACAATAATAAAAAGATAACAGCTGTGGTCCGTTACTAATCCTCTCGCAGAATGCTTAAATAGAGGATGCTGGCCACAGGAGGGGAGACGGGCAGAGTGGAGAGACGCAGATTGTTTTAGAGTGCAGAGTATCATTTCTTTGTTATGAGAAGCTTAGAGATATTGTACTACGAAGTGCGGAGATGTTGTTTCTTTTGAAGTCGACATTCTCTGTTATATTTTAGCTTTCTTTGCTTTTCGAAGGCTAATTGTAATTTCTAGAAGAGAGGTCTTAAAGATGTTGTACAACATTCTGTTTACAATTGCTGAAGTTGATTCTAGAACCATTTTGTACCATTTTAAGAGACTAATTGGATCGGTACCCATTGGAGAGGGAGCCAGAGACGTAGCCCAGTGGAGGGGGTGAACTTTGTTATCAACTTCTATTGTGACTCTCTGTTTCTATGTTTTTTTCATTGTATCTGTTTATCAGTGTCAGTTTTAATTCCTGTTCTAAGCATTTAATTTCTATTAATGTTGTTCCATTGATTAACCTGTTGAACACATTCTTTTAAAACAAACTTTTAAAGCACTCAAGTTGAGGTCCAATGGACCAAACAAATAGGCTGAATATGATGGTTTCAATGGCCTCTTGGCCACCACTCTCTAGTTGGGAATTTTCCATCTCAATGTCTTCTTAGACTCCCAGCTGCTTGTCTCCCAGTTGAACAACTACTACCGATTATGTGATCCCTACCTCTTTAGAAAGTTCCTATGCACTAAATAGATGGTTAGAACATTTGAATCCATCACATTCACACATGTTCCCAGAAACCTCAATAGTGTAGCAGATCAAATGGCTAATTACATTCTAAATTGGCACATTTATCATCGCACATAGGAAACATACAAAACCAACATCATGCATAATCATATATAAACATGCACACACATGTAAAAATACATCACATAGGCATTTCATTTCACATTGCCATAAAAATACTGACATATAAAACCATAAAAAGTGCATCCATGTGCATCAAAAATATATATAGATAGATAAATCGCATGTCCAAAATATGTTTGGTACAAAACGAGAAGCCACATATGCTTTCTTAGCTAAATATACATAGCAATGCAAAAAGTCCTAAGTGCACCAATGCACTAGGGGTAGCCCCACTATTTGCTAATCTGACCCAGACTCATCCTCATCATCTGGCTCAGTATCATCATCATCTTCCTCATAGGACTCATCATCCTCTACAAGAATATCCCCTTGCGCCATCCGATGAAAGTAATCACAGGCCACGACCATCCTCCTCCACTCCAAAGGCACACTGTGAATGGCGAAAATCAGTGCATTGTCTAAACACTTCCATTCGTCGTCGAAAATATCCTCAGAAAGTCGCTCCAAGTGCAAAAAAAGAACCTCCGACGACGGTTCCCTGCAAGGACCGCCGTCTCCGCAATCACGACCACTCGCCTTTGATACTTGAGCGACGGGTAAGGACCAATATCTGCATACACAAACAAAGATGCCATCAGTCTATGTATATAATCATATAACTATCAACCAGATCAAACTAAACTATGTATAAAGATGAACATAAGAACATCACACATACATACCAACTGGCCCCCATGCCTGGCCTGGAGCTCAGGGCATCTCCGGGTCCCAATGATAGTCCATACCTACATAAGGGTACTCCTCAATAACCACTGGAAGCTACCACCACTGCTCTAGCAGATCCTCTATAAAGAAACAGACCACTCTGTCACCACCCTCTCGTACCATCATCTGGCACCACCAGCGCATCCATGGCTCCCGTGGACCACCATCCTGCACTTCCTTATGCGGACGCAGAGTAGGTACTTTCTCAAAAAAGAAAGCACATAAAAGGGAGCCAAAACAAAATCCCCCCTAGATGCCCTCGTATTGTTCAGCTAACGCCAAACAGCCAAAAGGTACATCTAAGCCCACCCATAGTAAGTGCCCCTCATGGCATGCTCTACCATCTGTCGCTGCCATCCAGATATCTTGTGGCTCCCCATGGAACCCAAGATACACACCAATAGTGTCGCCACTACCTATGTCGAAAATTCCTCAATGTCACATGTCAAGATATGTGAGCTACGCACATACGCAATAGCGTAACAGTGCCTATCACATAACTCCTCTAATGTCTCCCCCCGAGACAGAACCGGCATGAAGTCACCAACAACTCCCAACATAGGGAGCCCAATCAAAAGGTATACATCCAATAGCATAATCTCAATACGCTGCCCCTGGATCATGAAGGCCTCCTCCCCAATGTCCCAAAATATTACCAAAGTCTGTAGTAGTAGACACAAGCTCTTCATAAGAGGAATCCACATAAACTTCAGCAATCCACAATGGGCCAATGCACCACGCACATTCCCATCCTGCAATGCCGCGTCCGAGAGGTCTCTACATTCTCTCTCATGCCACTTAATCTCAAGCATCCTACATAAGAAAAACATATCTTTCAGCCACAACTTTTAGCAAAAAAGGCCACCCAAGGACCACGTCGCACCTGTCTAGCCAAAAAGAGCGACGAGGTCGCTCAAAACAGCCTTACAGGTGTGACCCAGTCACTCTTTTACCCACAAAAGGTGTGACCTGGCTCGTAGAGACCCTAACAGGCTCATAGAGGACCCCGGCTAAGAAAATTCAAAATGGAAACAATTGGAAAGGATAGATATTGCAAGAGCTCTTACCTGTAAGTCACGGATCTCGAAACCAGTGGTCGAAACAAGAGAAATCAGCAAAATAAATTCAGGCACTAGCTCTCCAACTCAATAGTGAACGGTGACAATGACACCTCACACAATGGTCCCCACCCATCTATAGGCCCCATTTGACCTATTTTCTTCCTTTTCGCATAACCAGTCCATACAGAGTCTATTTGGGACACCGTTCACACCACCAGTTTCAGAATTCCTCTCTCTATCTTCTAATGTGACCATTGTCTCATGTTTAACAAGTAATTTTCGAGATCACTTCCTAGAAGTTACCTAAGTTTACGTACCACATTGCGATGTAAGTGTCTTCGGACCTGTACTTGCATCACACCTGCCTACCGCAGCTCATGTGGGACTCTAGACCATCTCCCTAGAAGGCACATCATTTTACTTCAGCATATAACTGTCTAATCCATCCACCGCACCTTACGCGGGTTCCTAGACCACCACTCGGAGGGTGAATCATTTCTTTTGCATGCATTAGGCATATAAATACCTCTGGGATTGCACTTACATCACATGTAGTCAATTCTATCCACCAAAAATCACACACGACTCTCCTGACCTCTATCCGAGATCCAACCCGGTTTGTGTGCCACTACTGCACCGACTCGTGTGCCTCTACTGCAATCTATCACATGCATGTATTGGTATGTTTAAGAGCCACCTACTCCATCCATACTACACGGATGAATTTTGGACCACCTGTCCAATGTCCCGACATGGGGGCACCATCAGTACCCCCTCGATCAATTGACCATACTAGAGTTTTCGTTAAGCTCTTTTTTCACTCCTAAAAGAATGAAAAGATTGCCGAGGGCAACTGCTTCCTTTCTCGCTCGTTAAAGTATAAGAAAGGGTGTCTACATCATCTCATTTATCTCATTTTGCAGACTATGTAGACTACCATTTGAAAAATACCACATTGGCGCATTCAAACCAAAACCATTCCTCTCTACATCCTTCTATGCTTTCTCAAGCAGAGGGGCCGAACTCTATGAAAAATCTCACCATCTATTGTCATTAAGTTCTTTTCTAGACTTCTCATTAAGAAAATATCATTGAGAAAACTTGGTTTTGTTCATACTCGTAAAAGTATTTGAATGACCATCCAGTTAGTATAGGTTTAACCTTTTTTGGCCTGATTGGACTACCAACAGTAAAGAAGTCTCCCATCCCCCAAAGGATGGGCGAGCTCTCCTATGTGTACTTTTATCCTTTTTCAAGCACAGGAGACTACCAATGAAAAAGAGCCGCCACTGGAGTCTTCTCCATGCTTTCAAGCTCTCTGAAATTGAAAGCACCATCGAGCATTTACTTTCTTGGGCTCGCTAAAAATCCATGAGATCATACCACAATGGTGTCTTTAGACACCACCCCACATATAATAGTCTGGAAACATTCCCACTATCGGTCACCTTTGTTCAGAGTATTCTGTGATGTCTCTTCCTTGAATCCCATCAATACCAAAAGCTCCTTCCACCCCCAAGTATTTCCTATTTGTAGTTACATTCCCGATATTACAGCTATAATCCCTTTCCCATCAGTCAGTTTCATTTGTGGCCTGGGACGCCTTGCCATCATACTCTGAACAAAGGAATTTTGAGTCCACTGTGATTCCATTCACTTGTTCATATCCCCCCCCCATTCAGTGGGTTAGTCCTCATATTTCCTCACATCTTTTGGCTATCTCCCTCATGCCTCTGGTCAAGGAAACACCATTCCCTTGGCCACTTGCAGGTCTCCCTCTATCAATGACAACACACATATTCTAGAGGATACACCTAGAGGTCCCTATATCCTGGTTTCATTGACCTCATTGATGAGTTCCTTGGACCACTTGAGAGGAGTCCTTAGTGCCTCTTGGGATGGTTGTTTTTCACGTGCTCGACTCCAGCTACATCATTGCACTATTGAGATTCGTATAGGGTATTGGTCCATACAGTATCTAGTCGAAGACCTCGGATGTCACCTGACTCTAGAACATTGATGAGTCTATTTGAGGGACCCCAACAGGTTCATGTCCCTTGTGATTTCCTAGTTCCATTGGAGACAGTGTTCAGAAGCCCCAGCAGTGCTTCTATATAGATTCATGATTGAAGCAGCATATTTGTACCACAGAGACTCTGACTCTCCATCAGTAAGTACCTACAACTATGTACCATTCCATATCCAGCAGACCATCAGTCATGAAGATATAGCATTCCATGAGAATGCCATGGGTCCAATGTAGCAGTTCTTTAGATCAATATTGTATTCAGCCTCTCATTGAGGCAATCGCTATTGTAACAATAGTTGTACATGATCGTCTCTTGTATTATAGAGCTAAGATCACATTATTCTTTTTGTCATCATTATGAGCATGGGGATTCCCACCTTGTCCATATACATGTCACACATTATTTGTATCTCACGCATTAATGGGAACCATATTAATACAAAAACCAAAATCCACCATGCCCCAGCCCAGGAAGCACCACCTCTCCCTAGAAAATCCTATGATGTCCATCGGCCATACGATGAGCACCTGCCCTCACACATCATGGGGCAATCTGTTAACCCAAAAAATACCTCAACGATCTCTACATGACCTACACTACCCAAAGACATCTATGTACAACCCTCATTTGACCCCCACATCCTTTCTAAGGCTCAAAAAAATGAAAAAGGGCTTAAAAACCCCTAAAAGGAGCCAAAATAGCTCTCATAGGGGCTAAAACCTCGAAAAAGGGGATAAAACCCCTCAAATGAGCTTAAAACCCCAAAAGAAGCTAAGAATTGGGTGAAAGGGGCTTAAAACCCAAAAAAGGGGCTAAAGCCCTAACCAGGGGCTAAAAATCCTAAATTTCTAGTAAAAATTCTATAAATAGAGGGGTGTGGGTCACTCTCAAAACACTCCTTCTCTCCCTATCGTTATGCTATCTATGTGAGTGCCTTGAGACCATTTTCCTCTCAAGCCATTCACCCTCCCTCTTCTCCATTGCTCTACAAGCCAAGTTTCCATCCCATAGAGAGAGGTGCTTCCCCAAGCTAGGGCACGGTGGCCCATTTACACCCAAACAGAAGATATAACCATTAGTTTTCCATTGTTATTTTAGTTTACTAGCTTGTTTTATTTGCAGGTTTGTTCTCTAATGGTTTTCTGCATGTTCTCCCTCTTATTTCTTGTAGCCATAACTTGTTTTCTAACCATTTCATGCAGGGTTTCATAGCTTAGTTCTAACATTGTTTTGCAGGTTCTCTTTCAACCAACGGGAACACTACCCTTCCATCCTATAAACGGAAGGGAGTTGATCCTTCCTATAGCTAGGGAAAAATCCCTACTACATTTCCCATGCCAACACTCTCCCACAAAACATTGATTTGCTCGACACCTAATTTCACATGGCATATTTGGACCATGATGGAAAGATCAGTGGTACTAAATCCTTGATCCTTTTTCACAGGGGCAATTTATGGAAGAAAATACTTGCACATGTACCCTTTCTCTATTTTAATTCCTTAATCAAATTCAATTTCTCCTATACTTTCACATATCAACATATGCACAATAACACAGTTTCCCTAAGAAATAATCGAACACTTGATCCTCAATTTCATAATTCATTTTTCTTTTAGGGTGAAAATTCTCTCTCTTCAAGGAGGGGAGAGGAGGAGAGAAATCATGATGATAAGGTCATGCACTCCACTGCCATCCAAAAAATTGATAATGAGGCTCATATGGAGGCTTCTTATTATTATCCAAATTCCCCTCACCATGAAGTAGAGTAAGGTCACAAGGGGAAATTTACCCCAGAGGAAGCTAAGAAACAAAAACACGCCAAGATTCACCGCAAGCATAGCTCCAGCTCTAGTTCAGTAAGTCTCTCACTCCCTTTCTAATTATTTGTATTCATTAATCACTACTTTGTTTGTTTATATCTGATATCCTTCCTTCATTCTTGTTCACTGAGGTCATTATATATACAATTCTAGTTGAGAGATCAATAGGATGAAGGTGACAAGAATAAAGAAGGGGGACGTCAGAAGAAGAAAGGTGCAAAGGACGAGACGAAGGAAAATATCCATGGGGGATGAAAACATTCTTCATATCAGTGTGTGGGTGTGGAGTGTTTCTGCCTTTCACACACCTGGGTTACATGGTAGAAATATTCAAGCCACTCGATGTGTCCCTGGGGGCAGGTCTCGAGTCAAGGTTGTCACCTTGTTCTTAACTCCTCCGTTTAGGCTCAACTCCTAACAAAGCCAAGGGGGGTAGACCCTATTAAGTTACTAAGGCTAACTACTTAGTGTGAGGGTGTTATATTGATTAAGTTGTTTAGGAGTTTTGAAATTAACCAGTGGAAACAAAAGATAACAAGATGCAAGATTTAAAGCATATAAGCACAATAATGACACTCAATATATATATAATGGAAAGAAATAAATCACCAGTGCCTTAAATGGAGTCAACAGAGAAAATAATGTGCTTGCATGCACTTGAAATAATGTTTTGCAAATGTCTCTTGCTAGATTTTAAATTAATGTGGAATGTGAATGAATTAAATTAGGCAAAAAGGGGACTCCAGATATACCCAAGGGGTACTTGGAGTATGTCCAAAAGTGAACTTTCATGGCTACCCGCAAGGTGTTTGTGGGATATAAAGGAGTCTTGGAGACTATTGTTCATAACGCACCCATCAGGGTGTGATAGAGATCGGTGCCTCGAGGTCACTTTCCAGTTGTTCCCACTCCTTTGGGTATTTTGCCACCGCTTACAGTTTGTTCGAGGCGTTGGATTTTTTCATGATGGTTTGTCAATTTGGGGAGAGTGAATCCTAATTATTCTAGTCACTCAAGTGCTTTTGATGTAGCTTGGATGATCGGATGAATCGCAGCCAAGTACAAAGCATACACACTTGAGTCTTCGTTATTTTTAGTAAATTTTAAGATAGGTGTTCTTGTTAAAAAGAAAACCCTCCAGGAACCTCTTTCGATCCAAGTGGTTCTCAATAGGGGAATCAAGGAGGGGTTAATTTTATTATGGCTAACAAAACAATCGATGAAAAAGGAATCAACGTCGGTTTTCTAATTATTCCCACCATGCATCTCTTTCCCCTTGCGGGTCAATCGGGAATTCGTGGGGTAAGTAGTATGATTACTTTTGAAATTAAAGTATGGAATAATGGAAAACTATATCAAAGTATACAATCCTTCATGTCAGTACTAAACTAGAGCAGAAAAAGGGAAAAAAACAAAAAAGTGAAACCGACGCAGATCCCCCCTAGGGGGATGGGGAGTGGGCTCGACAGAGCCTACTCAAAAACTATTTTCCTTTATTATTATTGGTTACAATATCAGCAAGCTGAAATATCAGAAACCTCTTGGTCCTTATATCGGATGAAACCAAGATCTTACAACTCTACAAAAATTTTAAATTTTAGTGAAAGGGGAGACCCTTGGGGGGATTTGAACGCTCCTGAGGCCACTTTGGAACATAAGCTTCTTTTCTTTTCTCTTATAGATGCTAAAAAATAGCAATCACATTAGAATAACATATTCCCAAAATCACTTTAAGAGTACCTTTGGATCATCCTACCTTAACTCAAAAAAGATTAAGTTAAAACTAGCTAAACAGGTGAAAAAGGAACCAAGGAAAGCAAGATTTCCTTGGGATATTGGCTTGATGTTTGTGAAGCCAATGAAATATGAACTTATTTATGGATTTAATATTTTTAAAACATAAAAGGAAATCTAGAGCATGCAACCTATTGATTTTCTTTAACTTGCCACGCAAAACGGACGATTTCCTTATGCTAGATCTAGAATGCTTAGTGATACTTTTCAGAATTCAGATCTAGAATATCAGCTTTGAAATAGAATATATATGTATATTTTACTTTGATATAATAGATCCAAATTATAACAAAGCTTTAGAACACAGTAACCAGGTAAGAAAATTGATTTTTTGGAAGGAGAAAGAGTGTTGGAAGCCTGGGAATGTTGGGATTTGGAGTCTTCTTTGGTGGAACACCGAGGGACTATGTCATTCAGAATATCTTGAAGATGAGGAAGATGAAAACCAGCTCAACCTCTTCTACAAGCGAGATCACCTGCAACTTAGAAATCCTTGCACAAACAGATGGTTAAAACATAGGTGATGTTGGAAGAGATAATTACAGAGCATGCAATTAAACTTAAAATGCATATGACTCCAATAGATCTGAAACAAGTAGTAGTAAGATCATAAATCAAACTAGAATAAAATCTCTCCCTAATAGGAGGGAGCTCCCTCCTTCAAGTCCAATAATTAACTAGCAAAAGCAATGATACATAACACATATTATACCTCATAAGCATTTGACAATCACCATCCACACATGAAGAGCATTACAACATAGATCTTGCCTCCAAAGCTTCTTTATTCTAGAATAATAAATAATAATAAAAACACAAGATCAACAAACCTCAATCCTAGTTCTCACTAGCTTGGAACAGGAATCCTGAGCTTTATTTATACCAAAAATAGGAGATCCAGCCCAGGGGGAACGCAAATTTCCAAGGAGACAGACCACTGCAGCTGAGGGAGAGTCAATCAATGCAGATCTAAAGCTGAACTGAGCCTACTTGTCAATCGAGCAACTGATTGAGCTGACACATCAACCCACATACTGACACATCAATCCAAAGAGCTTCCAGGAGAGCCCACATGTGTGGAGGAGAGAGAGAGGGTGCAATTCCCCATAAAGCATGTTGAATATTAACTCTAGATCTATCCAAATCACCTCCTCCAGTGAAGGATTTGTTAGATCTGCTCAATCTGGTGCAGATATAACTGATTTCAATCAAATCGGTTGAGAATCCACTGATTTAGGATTTTGGATTTGCTCCATTATTCATCAATTTATTAATTAAAATAATCAATAATTTATTTTTGGGGGCTTTTTGACCTGAGTGATGAAAAATCACTCAAAACCTGAAAAAAGTGGGTTCATGGGTTTACATGGGGCTCTTAGCTTGAAAATGAGCACCTACATTATTGAAACGGACTTCCAAGCCCACTTTTATTACAAAACCAATTTTTCCAATTAAACTATTAAAAAATAGCCTAAGTTTTGGAAAAATTAAATGTTAATAAAAAACACTGAAAATTAAAAAATTTAAAAAATTTAAAAAACCTAGGGGGACTTAGACATGTTCATATGACTCAACCATGATGCCTAGCATGTTTATACATTGACAAATAGATTCTAATAACCTCAAAAGGACTAAATGCCAAGCCGACCACCACAACTTTGGACGTATGGAGTGAAAAACTCATAAATTATTAGTCGTTTATTCAACAACCAATAATAACCAAGGGAAAAAAACACCCTAGGCTGGTCGGATTGAGAAATAAAGTCTAAGAGACCGAGTCTTTTATAGACACTATCATGCTAGAACATTTATTACAACTCCCCCATGGGGGTATGAACATGTGATATAATACAACCAGCACTTCCCAGAAGTAAGACTGAAGGTATTTTGAAGTCTGAATAAGTTATCTTTGTCTGGTTCACCAGGCTCACTTGATAAAAAATGACTAAGTACAACTTAGGTGGTAAAATTCTAGCTCCAACTGTGGGACGTGTGCTCGATCTGGTCTTTAGGGCAAGGAGAGGATATGAGAACACCAAAATATTTGGTTTATATACCATGTAAAAACATCTCAACTTGACAAGAAAACCTTAGTAGCACAAGCTTTATATAAAATCCAAATGAACCATTAAGATGATTTATTTAAACAAAATAAACGTAATTAACTAATGAAAAAAAAATGTTTTATTATAGCTAAGTACAAAACATAAATGCGGAAAGTAAATGCTCTCTTTTAGGAGATTTTTTTCCTTCTCTAAGCATGACATAAAACGGTTCGGTGTAATAAAAAAATCCAATGTAACCACCTAAGCATTTTATTAACATAAAAGGAAATTTCCTTGTCTTTGGTTACCATCCAAAGTAAGGATACCTTATTCAGAAAATGCAAACCTGCGTGATGATTCAAAATGGGTGGGATGGATGGGAGATCATAGGCATGAATAACGTCATAAAAATTCTTCCCCAACTTGTATGTGCTCATGTAGGTTGCTTCTATCCATGACTGGATAGGACTGATATACCAATCAGAGTGATGAGGCAGACTGACTACATCATCATACTGATCACTGGGGTTTATCAAATGATAACTCATTGCACAAGCCCCAAGTAACTCCAAATCATAAGGAACCTCTATATGTGAAAAAGATGGCTGAGACTGATATTCCACTGACTGCATCACATCTGACTTTTCACAACACTATTTTGCAATGTCTTCATCACTGATACCCTTGTGCGACTCTACATGATATGACTCTGAATGATCACGTGAAAATTCTGAATGCTCCTCTTCCATACTAAGGTTTTCCTAGGCATCCATATACATGCTCCCCTCTATGGATGTATCGTAGATACGACTTCCACAATTTTTTTAATAGACACTCCCCTTGATGGACATACCATGGATGGAATTCTTAATAAGATTTTCACAAGTTTGATTATCTATGAAATTCCAATAGTTATCACTCCCATCCATGTCATATGTGATGGATTCCCCATTGTTGATATCAAGTTCTCTTTGTCCTCATTACTGATACTGATATATGGCTTAGATTGATCATATGGATAAACTGCATGCTCCTTTTCCATATCAAAGTTTCCCAAGGCCACAAGGTCCATGCTCTCTCCTTTAGATATGCCATAGACAAGAGAATCAACAAAACCATCAAAAGTTTTTGGTTCATTATTTTCCTCTTTATTCATGTCATAGACTATATTTTCCATGAGTGTCCAGGACTCCTCATCAATATCTTTGTCGGAGATAAGGGAGTCTTTTTCACTTGTGTCATTCTCCAAGTTATACTTGTCCTCATTTTCATACTCATCTTCTTCAGAAAAAAGGTCATAAGGAAATAAACCTTCTAGACTGTCATCATTATATGGAGAACAAGGTCTAGTGTCATCACACACCATACTGATCTTATCATAAGTTTTTTAATAGGCTTATGTTATGATATCATGAAAAGGATCTTCAATCAAGGAAACTTTTTGAATATACTCAATGGGATCACTTAGGATGTGTTCTTCAGTGGGTTCCTCTAGAGGGATTTATGGAAAAATATCAGCATTGCAACACACTTGAGAACACCTAAAATCTTCAATGTTTTCAGCTATGGTGACATGAGGAGAGTCTTCAACAATGTGTTCAATCATGGGCTCCTCCTAAATCTTTTCAATAGGATCATCCTGAGTGTCCTAATCTACAATGGAAGTCATGGGCTCCTTTATCTCATTTAGGTAGGTGAGGGTCCTTTCTACAATCGTCATCATATCTCCCTCACCATCATGCCACCTCTCAAAAAACATAGCACACAAATCTCCATGGGAGGTAATGCATTTATCAGGAAGACCACAAAGCCATGTCCAAGCCTTATTTTTCAAAGAATGAGCAAAGATTTGCATCACATTATCCCTATGAAGTA
Organism: Pseudotsuga menziesii; assembly: GCA_001517045.1. Classification (NCBI taxonomy): domain Eukaryota; kingdom Viridiplantae; phylum Streptophyta; class Pinopsida; order Pinales; family Pinaceae; genus Pseudotsuga; species Pseudotsuga menziesii. The sequence continues at coordinate 145,766 of LPNX010746390.1, read as the reverse complement.
TGTTGAGTTTTATCACAAATGCAAAAACAAATATGGTGTGACAAATAGTTGAATCACCATTTCCATAAAAATTTGGAGCCTGGGAATATCTTTCATCTTGGAGATATGGTTCATAGTTAGGAAAACCCGAGATGCCCGAGAAATCAATGGAAGGTTATGTATTAGAAATTAGAGCACCATAATCTTCATCATCCATAATGGCCTATCAGTAGCATATATCAGCCATGTATTTTGTACTGAAGCAGAGCTATTGAATAATGAGCATATTAAGGTTTTACTATGTCGTATGAGCTCATCTACACACAAGTCTCAACAAATTTATGAGAAAGCAAGGTTTTATCCCTTCAATGGAGTCACCATGTGAAAAATAAAAATAAGCATTTATAAATCTTCTCACAAAAAATATTTTTTTCTTTTCTCTGTAAAAAACTGAAAATGTAAGTGGAGTCGCTAGATGAAAATTAAATATCTACTCTAAGAATTCATCAAATAAAGCAAAAACAAAAAGGAAGAAAATGAAAGTCGTACTATGGGAATAAAAAGATTTATCCCTAACAACGGTGCCAAAAAGTGTTGCTACCTTTCACACACCTGGGTTACGTGGCAGAAATCTTCAAGCCACTCGGTGTGTCCCTGGGGGCAAGTCTCGATTCAAGGCTATCACCTTGTTCTTGACTCCTCCATTTAGGCTCAACTCCTAATGAAGCCAAGGGGGGTAGACCCTATTAAGTTACTAAGGCTAACTACTTAGTGTTAGGGTGTTATATTGATTAAGTTGTTTAGGAGTTTTGAAATTAACCAGTGGAAACAAAAGATAACAAGATGCAAGATTTAAAGCATATAAGCACAGTAATGACACTCAATATATATATAATGGAAAGAAATAAACCATCAATGCCTTAAATGGAGTCAACAGAGAAAATAATGTGCTTTCATGCGCTTGAAATAATGTTTTACAAATGTCTCTTGGTAGATTTTAAATTAATGTGGAATGCGAATGAATTAATTTAGGCGAAAAGGGGACTCCAGATATACCGGAGGGGTACTTGGAGTATTTCCAAAAGTGAAATTTCACGGCTACCCGCAAGGTGTTTGTGGGCTAGAACGGAGTCTCAAATACTATTGTTCATAACGCACCCATCAGGGTGTGACAGAGATCGGCGCCTTGAGGTCACTTTCCAGTTGTTCCCACTCCTTTGTGTATTTTGCCACCACTTATAGTTTGTTCGAGGCGTTGGATTTTCACTTGATGGTTTGTTAATTTGGGGAGAGTGAATTCTAATTATTCTAGTCACCTAAGTGCTTTTGATGCAGCTTGACTGATCGGATGAACCGCAACCAAGTACAAAGCATACACACTTGAGTCTTCGTGATTTTTAGTAAATTTTAAGATAGGTGTTCTTGTTAAAAAGAAAACCCTCCAGGAACCTCTTTCGATCCAAGTGGATCTCAATCAGGGAATCAAGAAGGTGTTAATTTTATTATGGCTAACGAAACAATCGATGAAAAAGGAATCAACGTCGGTTTTCTAATTAGTCCTACCACTCATCTCTTTCCCCTTGCAGGTCAATCAGAAAGTCGTGGGGTAAGTAGTGTGATTAATTTTGAAATTAAAGTATGGAATAATGCAAAATTATATAAAAGTATACAATCCTGCATTTCAGTACTAAACTAGAGCAGAAAAAGGGAAAAAAGCAAAAAAGTGAAACGGACGTAGATCCCCTATGGGGGGATGGGGAGTGGGCTCGAAAGAGCCTACTCAAAAAAAAAATTCCTTTATTATTATTGGTTACAATATCATCAATCTGAAATATCAGAAAAATCTTGGTCCTTATACAGTATGAAACCAAGATCTTACAACTCTGCAAAATTTTTAATTTTTAGTGAAAGGGAAGACCCCTGGGGGGATTTGAACGCTCCTGAGGCCACTTTCAAACAGAATCTTCTTTTCTTTTCTGTTGCACCTGCTAAAAAACATCAATCACGTTAGAATAACATATGCCCAAAATCACTTTAAGAGTACCTTTGGATCAGCCTACCTTAACTCAAAAAAGATTAAGTTAAAACTAGCTAAACAAATGAAAAAGGAACCAAGGAAAGCAAGCTTTCCTTGGGATATTGGCTTGCTGTTTGTGCAGCCAATAAAATATGGACTGATTCCTGTATTTAATATTTTTAAAACATAAAAGGAAATCTAGAGCATGCAACCTACTAATTTTCTTTAACTTGCCATGCAAAATGGACGATTTCCTTATGCTAGATCTAGAATGCTTAATGATACTTTTCAGAATTGAGATCTAGACTAGGAGATTTGAAATAGCATATCTATGTAGATTTTAATTTGATATAACAGATCCAAATAATAACAAAGATTTAGAACACAGTAACCATGTAAGAAAAATGATTTTTTTTAAGGAGAAAGAGAGAGAAAGAGTGATGGAAGCTTGGGAATGTTAGGATTTGAAGTCTTGTTTGGTCGAACACCGAGGGACTATGTCATTCAGAATATCTTTAATATGAGTAATATGCAAACCAGCTCAACCTATTCTATAAGAAAGATCACCTACAACTTAGAAATCCTTGCACAAACAGAGGGTTAAAGCATAGGTGTTGCTGGAAGAGATAATTGGAAAGAATGCAATTAAACTTAAAATACATACTAATCTAATAGATCTGAAACAAGCAGCAGTAAGAGCATAAATCAAACTAGAGTAAACTCTTACCCTAATAGGAGGGAGCTCTCTCCTTCAAGGCCAACAATTAACCAAAAAAATCAATGATAAATAACACAGATTATACCTCATAAGCATTTGACAATCACCATCCACACATGAAGAGAATTACACCATAGATATTGCCTCCAAAGCTTCTTTATTCCAGAATAATAAACAATAACATAGCACAAGAGAAACAACACCTCAATCCCAATTCTCAATAGCTTGGAAGAGGCATCCTGAGCTTTATTTATACAAAAAATAGGAGATCCAACCTAGGGGGGACACAAATCCCAAGGAGACAGACCACTGCAGCTGACGGAGAGTCAATCAATGCTGATCTAAAGATGAAATAAGCCTACTTGTCAATCGGGGGGCTGATGGAGCTGACACATCAACCCACAGACTGACACATCAATCCACAGAGCTTCCAGGAGAGCCCACACATGTGGAGGAGAGAGAGAGGGTGCAATTCCCCATAAAGGATGTTGAAGATCGACTCTGGATCTATTGAAATCACCTCCTTCAGTCAAGGATTTATCAGATCCGGTCAATTTGGTGTAGATCTAACTGATTTCAATCAAATCGGCTGAGAATCCACTGATCTAGGATTTTGGATTTGCTCCATTACTCATCAATTTATTAATTAAAATAATCAATAATTGATTTTTTGGGTCTTTCTGACCTAAGTGTTGAAAAATCACTCAAAACCTGAAAAAAGTGGGTCCATGGGTTTACATGGTGCTCTTAGCTTTAAAATCAGCACCTACATGATTTAAATGGACTTCCAAGCCCACTTTTATTACAAAACCAATTTTTCCAATTAAACTATTAAAAAATAGCCTAAGTTTTGGAAAAATTAAATTTTAATAAAAAACATTGAAAAATTTAAAATTTAAAAAATTTAAAAAACCTAGGGGGACTTAGACATGTTCATATGACTCAACCATGATTCCTAGCATGTTTATACATTGACACATAGATTCTAATAACCTCAAAAGGCCTAAATTCCAAGCCGACCACCCCAACTTTTGAGGTATGGAGTAAAAAACTCAAAAATTATTAGTTGTTTATTCAATAACCAATAATAACCAAGGGAAAAAAACACCCTGGGCTAGTCAGATTGAGAAATAAAGTCTAAGAGACTGATTCTTTTACATACACTATCATGCTAGAACATTTATTACAACTCCCCCATGGGGGTATGAACATGTGATATAATACAACAAGCACTTCCCAGAAGTAAGACTAAAGGTCTTGTGAAGTCTGAACAAGTTATCTTTGTCCGATTCACCAGGCTCACTTGATAAAAAACCACTAAGTACAACTTAGGTGGTAACAAGGAGGAGGAGAAGGTAGGGCTTCTAGATAAAATCAAATAGAAGCTCCCTAGGAAGTATTTTTCAGATCACAATAAGATTGAAGAGGATAAGAAGGTGGGTCTGCTCGATAAAATCAAAGAGAAGCTTCCCAGACACCACAACAAGAACAAGGAAGTGGATGAGTAAGAGAACTGCAAGAAGCGCCATTAAAGTTATTGTAAAGTCTTGTTCATTTCTGTTGAAGTTATTGATCGCACATAATTAGTTTGTTGTGATGCTTCAAACCTAGATTAAGATCATAGAAAATACGACCGTGAAAAAGAGAAAGAAGTGTTGGATGTCACAATTTTTCTAGGAATGTGCATATATGGATATAAATTTGGATGATCACACTTTACTTTCTTTATATCATTAGTGTGTATATTCACTCTTTGATATTTGGATGCACGCTTATTAAAATAACACAGGATTCCTTGGAAAGCCACAATTTTACAATGTTTTAAAGTTATTGACTGCATCACAGAGTGGTCATGAGTTAACACCATATATTGTGAGGGCATATTCTTTTGAACTAAAAGCATTTCAAAGTTTTACACTGCAAATTGCAGCACCTGCTGCAACAACACCAACTCTTGTTCTTCCCTTAGAAAGTATTAGAGGTCCAATGGTACAACTAGGCATGGAATATGCTAAACAATATGCACCTCTAGGAAATAATCAGGATGTACAACCGGTATCTCCATGAACTATTTGAACAACTCCTTTGTAGGATTTATAATCCTCCCTTATCCAGATATAGTCTATTACATCATTTTCCTAACTTAGGAGTCATTTTCTATAGTTTGCTGCCACCACAATTTTGGTGCCACTGGTGTCATTGGTGCCACTGGTGTCATTGGTGCCACTGGTGCCATTGGTGCCACTGGTGCCATTGGTGCCACTGGTGTCATTGGTGCCACCAGTGTGCCCCATTGGTTCCATCAGTGTGTCATCTGGGTTCCACTGATTCCAATCTGTACACTTTAGGAGCCACTCTGAGTGCCACCACCACCCTCCATCGTTTGATTGTAGTTGGTAGGTATTTATGCTAAGTTATGCTCCAATTACATTCAGTTAGATGTCCTCCAGTTCACTCAGTTCCAATATTGCACGATTTCATGGGGGTAGGCTCCATTTCTCACCTACCTCATCAGTTTAACTGGTTTAACTTATTGAGACACTGAATTAGACATCTGGAGTTAGACTAGTGAGCTCCGATAGTGATTTAGACACTTCTAGTTAGCCATCAATTAGAATTGAGTTGGCAGATTCAAATATTATCCACATGATATTTGAGGGAACATATTAGAGAATGAGATAATTACATTGCAACCCAGTAGTTTTAAAACTATACAACAGGTTTTCAAAAAAATTAAGTCTTTAGCAATAGAGTGTAAACAATGCAGAATAGAGAGGAGGGATGAGCATCTTGTGATCTTTGTTCTCAGCAAACTTGGTTCTGAGTACTTTGTCTTCATCTCTACCTTGTGATACAGAAGATCTTCCATCCCCAATTGAAATATTCCTTCACTATATGGCTTTGCCAAGTATTTAACACAGGAGTAGGATAAGTTGGTTCAAATGGGAGTCATCCAAACTTTTAAGAATCAAGATCTTATAATGTCAGACTCAACCAATGCACGAGATAAAGGGAAGCACAAGGGGAAGGATCCTAAATCCTCTTAGTCAAATCCAAAAGATAATTAGAAATGTGAAGCTGCATCTTCGTGTTGCAGAAAAGAAAAGACTATATGTTCTTAATGTATGATATTCTTTCATCTATAAATCCAGTGCATGAAGAAGACCCTCGACCAATTGAAAAGACTCCTTGAACAGAACAATATTTTTCTTCCAAAAGGTGCAGAGATGTTTGATGTTGGAGAGAAGACTAAATAATTTAATAGGTTACATGTCTTGAAGGTAGGCCTCACTCCATAAAAGGCTTACTTGATAGATTTTGGAGCATCCAAACACATGGTTTCCTCCAAGGAATCCTTTACCACTCTCACTCTATCAGGATGGAATAGCACTCATATGGGAGATGAATTACAAATCCCAGCTACTGGGAGAGTTTATATTAAAATCCAGCATGATTAGTTTTAGAATGTAATCTATGTTCCCTCTCCTACAGCAAAGCAAGTTGTTCAAGATTAAGAAGAAACAAAATCTTCAACACAGACAATTCGAATTGATGAAAGTATCCTTGGAGTGACTCCTTCTCCTGTTTCTCTGAAAATTTATGAGATCTATGATATCTCATATTCTCATATAGTTGATCCAAAAGAATACATTCAAATCTCTTTTATTGAAGAAAAAAATTTCTTCCATTCTATGCAAACATTCTCCAATGATTCTTTTATTTTAAATTATGTGCAAAGTTTGTCAGTGATTGTTTCGGAAAATGAAGAGGAATTTGATTTATCTCTCTCTAATGTTGTTGATCGTGTGCAAAAAAGTAATAATTTTCATATTTTGGAAGAAATATCAGGTTTTTGGAGTGATCCATTCACTCTCTTTGATATAGAGCTTCCAACAAATTCCTACATGATTGAATGCACCAAAACTCAGAATTTTATTGAAGAAGGAGAAAACTGTGCATCTATCATTTCAGTGGGCCACTTGGAACCCTTGTTCCATACACTTGGATATTATATGACCTTGTTTGGATCTGATATGACCTTATTTGGTTCAATTTTTAAGTTTCAAGAGCCTCCAGTCATGCTTGTAGTTGTTCTCATCAATTTTGGTGTTAAAAATCAAGCACCGCAAGTCTCTTTCAAAATTGTTGATTGGGATTTGATGTCGATTTTCTCTCATGATTTTGCTGATATTATATTTTGTGGATAATTAGTTATTTTTGAATCCATATCATATTATGGATCTCAATAATTCCCTCTGCATAGTCCCAAGGCTTCTCTACCTTTTTATTTGATCACATGTTCATCTCCTCACAGAACTAGTAGAGATGGATACATTCTATATTAGCCTTGACACTTGCTCCTTAAACTTGGAGATTATTTTACCTCATATGGATTGATCTTCAAGGCTGAAATATATCAGTTTCTTGGGTTTTCCTCACATGGTTATAATTCTCAAGCATCTTTTCTCTCCCATTAGTTGATCTCATTTTCTCTACATGGGTCCAGTTTTCATCTTACAGATGTCTATCTTCCTGATTCAGTTGAGCATTTTCTTCTTCTTCCAAAGAAGAAAATTCCTCTAGAAATAATCATTAGTTTGGAGAGGTTCACATGCACAGCTTCAAGATGTTGTTGCACAAAAGAACCATGCTGCTGCAAATTGCAGCTGAGTTTTTGCAAGTTATTTCCCAAAGAGGAAGCTTTTTGTCATAAGAATAGCTTGTATTTCTTGTTCCTGCTTATTTTGAGAAGGGTTTTTCCCCATGAGGTTTTCCCCATTTTCCTCAGTTTATTAAGAAGATTTTTAATTCTTTTAGAATGTAATGGGTGAATTTTTTCCTTATTTCCAGGTCCCACAGTTGTCCAAGTTAGGATTAATGGGGGGTGTTAGGATTTATATTCCTCCTTTGTCTAGATATAGTATATGAGATCATTTTCCTAACTTAGGAGTCATTTTATAGATTTTGGTGCCACAGGTGCCACTGAATTCATTGGTTCCACCAGTGTGCCCCATTGGTGCCATCAGTGTGCCATCTAGGTTTGACTAGTGCCAATCTCTACACTTTAGGAGCCACTCTCAGTCCCACCACCAAAATCCTTCAGTTGATTTTAGTTGGTAGTTATACTAAGTTATGCTCCAGTTACATTTCGTTAGATGTCCTCCAGTTCAATTAGTGTCATTCTTGCATGGCTCCATGGGGGTAGGCACCATTTCTCACCTACCTCATCAGTTTAACTAGTTTAACTGATTGAGAGATTGAATTAGAATAGTGAGCTTCGATTGTGATTTAGACACTTCTATTTATCCAGTCAATTAGGATTGAGTTGGTAGATTCAAATGTAACCCACATGATTCAAATTATCCTTTATGTAACATCATTGTATACTATTGGGATTAATGAATATTATTTGTTGTAATTTACTAACAATTTCTTTTTTTTTTTCCTATGGAATTTGTCTTGTTTAGTATATAATTTTCATTCCATTCAACTGCATTATTTTGGAGTTCCACAAGCCATAGTAACTGATCATGGATCTCATTTCTCTAATATGATGATGGCTAAGCTAAGTACCAAGTTGGGTTTTCATCATGAAAACTCAACCCCTTAATATCCACAAGATAATGGCTAGGTCGAAGCCATTAACAAGATCTTGAAAACTATGCTTCATAGGATGGTTGGAGATCATAAATCCAATTGGCACTTAAATCTCTTTTATGCACTGTGGGATTATAGAACTTCAGTCGAAACAACAACTGGTTTTACGCCTTTTCAATTAGTTTATGGAGTAGAAGTTGTCCTACCTATTGACTGTGAAATTCCATCATACAAGATTGCAATTGAGCTTCTACCTAATACTTCTACCAAAGAAGAACGTTTTATTTATATGTTGAACCTTGATGAGACTCAGAGAGATGATGCCTTGGCTAATGCGTTGCATAAAAAACAGATCAAAGCCCAATATGATAAATCTGTTCATCCTCGTTTTTTTAATGAAGGAGATATGGTTTTGACCTATGATAAAAAACATGACAAATTTGGAAAGGGTAATCTTGAATCAATGTGGGACGGTCCCTACATCATGATTAAATTCTTAGAAAAAGGGGCCTATGATCTTGTTGACTATGATGGGATACCTTTCGGGAAACCTCGCAATGGGTTCTACTTGAAAAGGTACTATGCTTGAGATATCTTTTGCATTAATGCCTTGTATATATGTACATTTTTTTATTTTTAGTGTGGTTTTGTTATTTTAATATGGTTTTGATTCTTTTTCAATGTTATTTATCCCATGTTTTGATTATGTAGATAAAATAGCCTTCTTTGGTCTCACTTATGGTGCTTGACGTCACACCCTAAATCTTGCTTCAGCTGCATGGGTATTATATTCCCAAGCTCGTGACCTAGTTAGTTCAAGAGAAGTTTGTATAGGTCCGGCCACCAATAACATTGTCAAGTATCACGCAATGATAGTTTTGTTAACTAAAGTCGTGTCTCATCACATTTACCATTTGGTAGTCTTCATCGACTCTCAAATAGTGGTTTCTCATTTAAATCACGTTTACGCCATTCAGAACCCAGTACTCCTTCAACTTTTTTGGAGAGTACAATTGTTGGAAAGTTCATTTGAATCCATTACTTATCAGCATATCCCTAGATCTTGTAACATAGTTTCATATTCACTTGCCAATTACATGTTGGATTGATATATTGCACATTCATGACATTTTATGAGTAAAATAGCATGGTTTATTGTAAATAGACATAAACAGTAAAAAGACATAAAACTCATATAAATATCATTCCATGANCGTCCAATAGATAAGTCTATGTGTTTATATGTATATATATATATATATATATATATATATATATATATATAAAGTGTGTTTTACAAAAAATGGTCTCGAGGCCATGATTGAAGCACACTGGCTTTCATATATACAAAATAACAAAAAATATTGAAGCTAGATAGCTTTCAATAGCTACATCATGTGGGACCCTAGTGGTGCTCATGATAACACATGATGGCTCTTTCCACTCTATGAAGCAAGCATCCAAAGAAGCTCGATACCCCTGTGGTGTGTCTTTGATACCTCCTATGGAGTTCATCCATAGTGATATCAGCGATATCTAGTGTCAACTGGATGAGGTTCTCCTCCAACTTGGTCATCTTGTCATATCCTTTGTGTAGAAAATAGGAATTCACTCACCTATCGATGGGAGATGAACCTCTAGGTCATGCCAATCCCACATCTGCATGAGAAAAGTAGGTCTCATTAACATACATAAAAATCATAAAACATAAAATATAAAAACATTAATTCCTTATTCTCTCACTCACCAGTATCACACCACTGACCATATATTGGTAGGTCCAGATCTGAATCTTCCCTAAAGTCGGTATTGGCATATGTATAGTCCTCAATCATGAGGGGCTAATCATCTAGCCATCAGAAGAAAGTGGTCACATACTCTACCTTGGAGCCTCTGCCACCATGGCGGTCCATAACCTCCACCCAATGCAACATACAATGATCATGTACCCTCAACTTAGTGAAGGCCACTTTTGGCCTCAGATGGGGTACCCTCTCAAAGAAAAAGACACTAGGATAGTGCCATAACAAAATTTATTCAACTCTCCTCACTGAAACTTGGTTATTTGTTCCCTCATAGTAACTAGTAATTATTCTACCCAGTTGAAGACCATAGGATCCGTTTCCTCCAAGGCATAAAGCATGTGTGCAAGAGATTCTTGGTGAGCCCCTTGAATCCCCAAGATGTGTTGCATAGTGAACAATGTTGTGCAAATAGTTAAATCCATGACATCCTTAATGGGTATCTTTTCTCCACACATTTGTGTACCTGAAAAGTAATAGTGATCAATAAGACCTTGTTTGGTAATATCTCCACTTAGAGGACCTATCAGCAAAATGGACACTCCCCACCTAGATAGACCTGTAAGAAAGTAGATATCCTCTACTTCCACTATTAGAATGTGGGCCCCTACCTCAAAGTATAATTACTTAGGATTTCTCATCCTGAGAATGTACTCCAGTATCTTTACTTGTGACCTCATACTGGGAACATTGAAGAATTTCAACATCCCGCACCCACGTAGGGAAGCTACAATCCCAACATCATTCCCATCTCTAATGTCATAAAGATCATGCTCTCTTTCCTTCCAAACCACCATGTTTGTTGAAAGTAGCCTTCCAAAAAGTTAAAATGGAGTATTAGAACATAAATCCAACCATTTAAAATACTTCAAATTCATTCTTTGGGTCTATTTTCACAATGTTCTAGAAAATCTTATGGCACCTCCTATTTTGCGTTAGGACAGAGTGGTACCACAACCATTTTCTATAGGAGAATGTACAGTGTCACCCATGCACCACCTGTCCTAAAAAGGAAACATGTGTTACCTAGTAAACGCATTTTCCCTTTTGGCACATGCTCCTAGAACCCTAAAACATGCATGAAATGAGAAAAGGAAACCATGAAAAAATTAGGAGTGAACTTAGGTTTTACTTGGAACTAATGGTTTTGAAAACGGTTGACTCACGACTCTGCAATCCTCACTTGAAATCTGCACACAAATGGATAAAAATGCTGTCCAAATAGGAAAAATGCAAATGTTAAGTCTTTTTTACTATTTACTATCTTTTATTCAAATATTTTTGGGTTTTATTTCATTATTTCAATTATTTTATTACTATTTACCCTTAAATCGTCTATAAATCCTAGTTTCTTAATGTTTTTAGAGTCTAATAGTCGTTTGAAGGTTTTGCAGGCCATGGAAAATTAAATTTCTTGGTTATGAATGAGTTTAGTTTTTACTTTTTGTCCTTGCACAAAATGGAAAAATCTCCTGAGCGCTATTTTCAAAATGTTGGTCATGCTCATTAAACCTAGTACTAAATTTACTGAGTCCAATTTTACTTCTTTTTCAATCTCGTTAAACTCCTTTTCATGAAAATAAACCCTAATGGAGCCTTCTTTAAGCTCTTTTTAGACTCCCAAAATGTGAAAATATCATCGATTGAACTTGTCTTCTTCACACTCATAAAAGTACCTGAAGAGTCATCTTTCCGACGATAGTTTACCCCTTTTTCGGTTCGGATTGACTAAATTACAAAAAAGGAATACTCTAGTCATTGACTAGAAGAGTTTTCTGAGGTATTATTTTATACTTTTTCGGGCCTCAAAAACTAAATCTTACAAAAAATGACCTTTTGGAGTCTTCTTCTATTTCGTTCAGACTCTCTAAATGCGAACGATACCGATTTTACTTTCAATGGACTCATTAAATCAAACATTGAGAGACCTTTTTTTGGGAATGAACCCCTCCTTTCTCAGGTTCGTAAAACATGTGATAATGGAATTATCCTATGATAAGATACAATGAGTGTTTGTTACCCTCTTTGAACTCATAAAACCAAAAAGAGGCACTCATCAATCATGAAGGGTAAAGTAAAGGAAGGGAACTATATTTCATTTGCAATAATGGCAATTTTTAGTCACCTTTGAACATGGCACTTATCTATGTTTCATTCATTCAATTGGGTATTCATCTTTCTTCCAAGTCGATCCACTTTCACGAGTCATATCACTACTTTGAGTCTTTCAAAGAATGCATCATCCATCATCGCATTATGTCTTGGTATCCACCTCGTCAAGTCAATGATGCAAAGTCCTCGGTCGTCTTGCCCTATGTTCAAAGGAAAATTGTGTTCAGATTTTCCATCTGCAGTTAAAACTACTTTTGTGTCAGATACCTTTGAGTCATTCCTATGGTTACTTCATTCTTAAATTCCAGAACTTTCTTTCAATTTTCATTTCGTTGAAGTGGGATTCATTATGGCCCTCCTTCGACGACATTATTCTTGTCAACTTTAGCTCATCATCCAATAATTAGTCTTAGAAATAATAAACAGTAGCTTGATATCTGTATGCCTTAATGACAGATTTCCTCGCTTTTGACAATAGGTTTACATCTTTGACCTTTGATCGAAATATTCAAATGAGTGTTTGACATCAAATAATCTATTCACATTTGGAGGAATGTACTAGGGTACCTTGGGAATCATCGACATCAATGGTGATCTCCCTCGTACTTGTTAACAGTTCTCATCATTAACCGGTAATCAAGTGGATTTCTACCATGTTCGACATCAAGACATTGTAATCACATAGATATAATCGTACTTTGTTGAAGGCAAGATGAAGACGATGGATTATGTTAAGCACTCATTGCTTTATCTACGTTGAAATGGAGTATTTGTATGAACCCTATGATGGATCCACATTTGTATGGTCATGGTTGTGCTCAAATTTTCCTCTATATGACATAGATCTACATTGTATGTTTGGTAGCTATATCCAAGTTTGACTCTTCTTCACATGGATCTATGGTGTATTCTAGTAGACATGATTGTTTGTACCTCACATGGATTTGATTTGTATTGTTCTGCAGCCATGATGAGATTTATATGAATGAGAATCAAAGTGTCGATCTACTGAAAAATGATTTGGTCTTTTGAATATCTCTGATTAGTGAATTCTTTCCTTGAAGTGATAACTTGTTCTTGCAAAGAATTCACATATCTTATCCCTCTAGCCTCATGCTTTGGGGGGGATTTTGTTACACATATTTTTCATCATCATCATATAATGATAACAAAACATCAGAACTTTCCTCAAATCCCCAAGTTATAAATTTTAATTTGGACCAGGATCGGTGATCTGATGCCTTTGTCCACCACTGCACTTTCGTTGTGGACAATTTGTGTTACCCGTATGTATAATTCTTGTTTTCCATGAACAAAAAGAGGTGCCACCACCACATGCCTTCATCCAATGAGCGGTGGACTATGGGTAATGCTTTGTCTCAATTGACAAAGAGCAGTGCTTGAGTTTTGAAGCTAAAAAGAGAAGTTTCATGAATCTTCTCAAATATTAGCTTCGTGTAAACCTCATCCCTAGACTCCTGGACCACCTGGGCTTGATATCCATGCTTGTAGTATCTCCCCTCAACCTCACCCATGATATTCTCAACCATCCCTATCGTCCCATGGCTATAAGTATTATCTCGGCCCCCATGGGTAAAGAGAGGAAGATTACACTACATCATCAAAAATCTATCCAAATATAGCCAAGGAGAGTGAGCATTGGGTGGACAAGTTTGAATCTTTGGAGGCAAGGTTTTTCTTGAGAAGAGACTTCTCAACACTAAGGCTCCAGGTTTTAATTTCTCTCTCCATTTTATTTATGCAATAAAAGTTCATTTTCTATGAATTATATTGTGTATTGATCAATTATTTCATTGTTTAATTCCTTAGACATCAACATAGGATCATAGGTTGTACTTAGTTCTTTGAACTTCTATATGCTTTATTGTGTAATTCTTGCAGGTGAATCTGTGTAGATCAAGCACTCAAAATACCATCATACTATAGTGTGTGACAGTGAAAATAATCCATTCCAAGAATTTATTTGATCTTAGGGGAAGTACTTTTAGTTTGTTGTAACATCTTTTTTCTAGCTATGAGAATTTCAGGCTAGGTAAATAAATTCTGTCTGCAAAAGGTGAGTATTTGTAGTAACATGATCCCAGCATGGAGAGAACAATATACAAGCTTCGACATTGAGCCAGGAGTCAACTGTAATTGACACCACATGTTTTAGTAGGTATGAATTAGTGAAATACTAAGAAGCTTAATTTATATTTAAGAACTAATCATGAAAGTGTGTACCTTTTCATCATTTCTTCTATCAATGGGATATTTATTCACAATAGTCATCTTTATACCAGATAAGGTTGGTTAAATGTTTATAATATGTTCATCTAACTTTCCTTACGATTCTTTTCTTGGTTCCAAAGCAGGATTCAACTCCTAACATTCAAGAACATAGTTAGATTAAGAATATAATATCAAGAGATAAAAAAATCAAAACTTGCAATAAATTTTCATAGCTTACAAGGAGAAATTTTGTTGACATTGCATAACATTCAGAAACATTACGGATAATATCTCCTTATTCAAATTTGATTTCATATGTAACCATGTGTATCTTTTTTTTTATGGCATGTGCACCAAGGACACAAATTATTTCCCATTGGAGAAACAATATTATTGCATACTAAACTACATATGGCCACTAGATCATGACACTCAAACAAATTAATTTTCACATCCCTTCAATCTACCATTTTGATGGCATCTTTTGAAAGGTTATTTGTTTCTTTCATTAAGTTCTCTTCATTTTCAAGATCAGTAGCATGTGCTAAAACTTTTCTATATTCTTATTTTTCGTCCCATTTTCCAAGGAGTACACAATACATCAAGCCAATGTCTTCTAGTAACTCAAATAATATCTAACATACCTTCCCATGCTGATCATAATGCACACAAGAATCAATACCAATTTTGAAAGAAACTTTCTTGACTATAGTTCTAGGCCTCTTTTCATATGATTCAACCATAAAGGAAGCATATGAAGTTACTTTCTTGACCCTAACTACATATGTGAAACCATCAGTTCTCTCCCAACCCATATCAATATCCTCAACTTATTTTCTCAACTTTTTCATTTCCTCTACAAACTAATGTTGGATTAACCCCATTTAGTACACCATGAGCATCAATTATCTTTAGAAACTAAAAACCCTTATGAGTCATGGTCGATTCGATAAATACTGAATCCATGTTCATCGGCATAAAATCCTTACGAATAAATGCAACAACAATTGATCGAATTTTATCAAGCATTCCATCTAGATGTTCAAGATGATCCTCAATTTTAGTTTCTTTTTTATAGTTTTTTCTCATGAAGTACCCAATTCTAGTAATAATGCCATTGTCATCTACATCTTGAAGTGATTTTCCAAAAAACCATCTCCGAGTTTCTTTAAAATTTCTCTTCCCCTCATTTAGTCTATGGTTATACCATCTCGGCCGCTTCTTAAGATGCAATAAAGATGTCCTTAAGTTGTTTCCTAGTAACCTTCTCTTAGCATTTGTAGTTTCATTTGTTGAAAACCCTTCTGGCATTTCTTTTATGGCTTGAACAATTGTATAAATTTGATTTTTTTTAGTAGAATTTCTATACATTTGTTCCTGAAATACAATTATTTCATGTCTTCTAGTTGCATCCAAGTTCCTAAGATATTCTTGTTCCAATTTCTTCCCATTGGGTTCTTCACTTTGATTCCCTTCATGAATAAACACGATCAAGGGATCCATAGGTTGTTGAGAAAAACAACCTTCACTTTCATCAGAGTGATTTGTAACAACAATAGCATCAATCATTGGTTGTTGAGGGAAAACTAGGGCCTCATTCTGCAAAATCGGGTTCATTATTTGGTACATATTTTTATTTTGTAAATCATAATTTATTGTAATGGTGCCATGGTTAAAACTTGTTATTTGAGGGAAATTTGGGACATGCACATTATCTGAAACATAGCTCATTATAGTAGTACCAGGAATAAAATATGTTCTTTGAGAGAAATTTGGGACCCTCTCATTCTCTAAAATAGAGTTCATTTTAGTGGAAAAGAGAATAAAATAATTCTCTAAGGGAAATTTGGGACATGCATTCTCTGAAACATACCTCATTATTGTGGTAGCAAAAAAAAAATTGTTCTCTAAGATAAATTTGGGACCCTCGTGTTCTCTGAAACAAAGTTCATTGTAGTGGTAGAAGGAATAAAAATTATTCTCTAAGGGAAATTTGGGATATGCACATTCTCTATAATAGATATCATTGTAGTTACTGCATTAATAAAATCTATTATTTGAGAGAAACTTGAGATCCTCCCATTCTTCGAAACAAAGTTCATTGTAGTGGAAGCACGAAAAAAATGTCCTTTGGGGGAAATTGGGACCCTCAAATTCTCTGAAATAGAGTTCATTATGTCATAAAAATTTCCATTTTGTACGTTAACATTACATTCAAATACATTTGGAGACTCATGAAAGTTCTGAACTCATTTTGTGGTATGGAGTTCTGATCTCCAAATCGTCGACATTGTCCCTTAGGAACACATTGAGTAGTATTTTTACCTCTAGCATGAATGAATTGAACGACAATGTCACATGATTCCAAAGTTGCAATATTTTAGTAATATAAACCCTTACGTCATCCTCTTTTGTTAGGAATATTCTTTTGATATGACTCATTTGAAAGATCCATTGATACTATTCAAAATAAACAACAACATTCAATATTAGCATTAGATGTCAGATTGAATTTCTCTAATTAAAAAAATATGAAATATTTCATAAATGTGCCTATAATAAATGAAATATATCCTAATTATAAAGTGTTTGTTTACGTATAAAAATAGTAAGTAAAGTTTCATACTTGTAATTTCAGACATAAAAAACATAGGCGGTGCATTAAAAATTCAAATTTATGTTTTTCCTGGTAAAAATCAGGGTTGAGTGTCTCCATGAAATGCACACATTGGTTTGTGGACTAAGTAGCATTGGGTAAAATGGCTTCCATTTCCTCAAAGAGAGAGAGAGAGAGAGAGAGAGAGAGAGAGAGAGAGAGATTTATTCTGAAAGTGCCATCCTATAAGTGCATGACTAATGCAGCTAAATATAGTCTTGGTATAGAAAAAATCTATATGGTAAAGAAAATATTGGATTACCAAAACAACCACTTAGTCTTAGCATGTTTTGCACCTAAAACGGGCCTAGATGGATTTAGGAAAATGCCCACCATTTCTTACCAATGAGGGATATAAAATTTCCGAGAGCATTATTTTGTAGGTGGATGGTCTATTCACTTAACCATTGACTCATTTTTTTAAAAATATTTTTAGTCAATTAGATAGTTTCCTTCCAAAACAATAATCCATCCTATTTTTCACCCTGACAAGAAAATACTCTCCATTGGCAAAATTGGTTTAAATATTGATAAATGGGCTTAAGTATCCTTGGTAAAATTTCCACCGTTCTCGCCTGTGATGGATAAAAATTCTGAAAGCATCAACTTGCAAGTGGATGATTTATAAACTTGACTATTGGATCAGTTTAAAAAAAAAAGGTCTATTGTCAAGAAAATATTGGCCTACCAAAACAACCACTAAATGGGAATTTGCACCTAAAATTGGCCTAAATGGACTTCATAAAATGCCCTCCATTTCTCACCTATCATGGATAAAAAATATCTTAGTGCTCCAATTTGTAAGTGGATGCTTTATTCACTTGACCATTGAATCATTTTTTAAAAAAATGAATCTTGTCAAGGAGATATTTCTTTCCAAAAGAATCATTCATCATGTTTTGCACCCTAACAGAAAAATGCTTGCCATTGGAAAATTTGATTAATTATTGAAACAGGGACTTAAGTAACCTTGGAAAAATTACCACCATTTCTCACCTGCAAGGGATAAAAAAATTATGATAGTATGAGCTTACAGGTGGATGATTTATGCAATTGACCATTTTCTCAGTTTTCAAACAAATTCTATGGTCAAGAAAATATTGTCCTGCTAAAAATTCCACTATGCTTGTTTTGCACCTAAAACTGGCCTAAATGGCCCTAGGAAAATGCCCTCCATTTCTCACCAATCATCAATAAAAAAAATTCTTAGTGCATCAGTTTGTAGGTGGATGATTTATTCACTTGACCATTAAATCATTTTTGAACAAACATCTCAGGTCGAGGAGATATTTTCCTTCCAAAGCAACCATTCAACATGCTTTTTACCCTGATAAAAAAATGCTCACCATTGGAAAAATTGATTAAGTATTCAAAAAAGGGCTTAAGTATCCTTGGGAAAATGCCCAGCATTTTTCACTTGTGAGGGATAAAAAAATTCTGAAAAGTATCATCTTGCAGGTGGAAGAGTTCTACAATTGTTGATTTTCCTCAGTTTTCAAACAAATTATATGGTCAAGAAACTATTAGCCTGCCTAAATAGCCACTCAGCCTATTTTGCACCTAAAACTGGACTAAATGGCGTTATACAAATTCCCACTGTTTCTCACCTGTGAGGGATAAAACATTTCTGAGAGCCTCATTTTGTAGGTGTATAATTTATTCACTTCTCAATTGAATCATTTTTTAAAACACTATGGTAAAGGATATATTTACCTTTCAAAAGAACCATCCATCCTGTTTTGCACCTTGACATAAAAATGCTTTCCATTGGCAACATTGGTTAAGTATTGAAGAAGGGATTAAGTAGCCTTGGGAAAATTCCCACTATTTCTCACATGTAAGGGATAATTTTTTTATGAAAGCATAATCTTGTAGGTGGTTGATTTATGCACTTGAACATTGGCTTAATTTTGAGAAAACCTCTATGGTGAGGAAAATATTGGTCTACAAAATATCCAATTAACTTGTTTTGCATCTAAAACTTGCCTAAATGGCCTTAGTAAAATCCTCACCATTTCTCACTGTGAAGGATAAAAAAATCCTGAGAGACTCAGTTTGTAGGTAGATGATTTATTTACTTTTCCATCGACACATTTTTTAAAACAAGTCTCTAGTCAACGATATATTTCCCTTCCAAAACAACTATTCATCGTGTTTTGCACCCTAACAAATCAATGCTTGACATTGAAAAACTAGGTTACATATTGAGAAAATGGCTTAAGTAGCCTTTGTAAAATGCCCACCAATTCTCACATCTGAGGAATAAGTTTTTTATGAAAGCATCATCTCATACATGGATTATTTGTGCACTTACCCATTAGCTCATGTTTTAAAATTCTATGGTACAAAAAATAATTTCCTTCCAAAAAATCCATTCACCTGTTTTGCACCCTAACAAACAAACGTCTGCAATTTGAAAAATTGATTAACTATTGAAAATAGGGCTTAAGTAGCCTTCGTAAAATCCCCATCATTTCTCACCTATGAGGGATAACAAATTTATGAAAGTATCATCTTGTAGGTGGATGATTTTTGCAATTGACCATTTTATCAGTTTTCAAACAAAATCTATGGTTAAGAAAATATTATCCTTCCAAAACAACCACTCAAATGGATTTGCACCTAAAACTAGCCTAAATGGCCTTAGACAAATTCCCATGATTTCTCACCTGTGAGGGATAAAAAAATATATGAAAGCCTCATTTTGTAGGTGGATGATTTATTCACTTATCCATTGACTCATTTGTTAATACAAGTCTCTTGTAAAGGATATATTTACCTTCCAAAACACCCATCCATCTTGTTTTGCGCCTTGGCAGACAAATGCTTGCCATTGACATCATTGGTTAAGTATTGAAAAAAATCCTTAAGTAGCCTTGGGCAAACGCCCACCATTTCTCACTTATAAGGGATAATTTTTTTATGAAAGCATAAGCTTATAGGTGGATGAATTATGCATTTGACCATTGTAGGGGTAGTAATGCATCCTTAGTATATAGTTTAGACTTTAGGCTAACTTCATTTTCCTAAATTTCATTGATGTCCTATGGTTTAGATTTAGGAGAGTTAATCCAACAATATATCTGGTTATTTTGGCCTATTCACACCTATAACAACGCTCTAGTTTAGTCAGCGTGGCCCATGTGCTCCCTAATTAATGCATTGGAGTGCTAACTCCTTGATTTGTGGGGACCTGGTTTGACTAAGTGCGATAGGGGTGTATTTGGCCTATTTTAGCTCTCCTAGGAGCATTTACTGCCACCTAGAGCACCCCACTTTACTCTATCTTCTCACCCACACATGAATTGGAGTATTTAATGACCCAAAACACCTCATTAACACTCACACATCAATTTGAGTCTGTTTGGGCTGAGTTGGGTCTCCATTGGTCGACCTAGGGGGGATTGAGGTCATTTCTCACCTTGACACATGTACAAATACAATTGGATTCCAGAGCCACTCGAATTTGTCCAATGTATTATAAATTATGTATGATAATAATATGAAAAGCAATCAACACCTTTCACATGTTCCGTTCTAGCTATTTTCTATCTCTTTGTTTTCTCTTACATCTTTTGTCAAACACTTTGATGGTGAAATTGTTTTAGATCCTAGATATAGTTTGAGATGCAATTCTCACATGGTATCAAATCTACATCGAGCTGCAACAAATATTGTGAGTTTGATTTGTTGTTTAGGGCATATTTCCATTTTATGTGAGTGTTTTTCATTGCAAGTTTTTACAACAACTTCATGGATTCAAAAGTTGTTCCTTGCCTTTTCCCATTCAACTATTCTGAATGGAAGTCGATTATGTGTGCATATCTCAAGAGGAAATGTCTCTATGATGTGTCCATTGGTGTTGTGAGACAACCAGAGTCTTGTCAAGAGAAGGATGCTTGGCTTAATGAAAATGATAGAGCCTATGGAACTATGTATCTAGCTATAACTCCTACAATGCGCTACATCCTTTATTTTGCTGATTACCCATTCAAGCTTTGGAGAAATATAGATGAATCTCTTGGAATGCAGCAAGAATATGTGAGCTATATGGAGAACAATAAAATGGGAACCTCCTTATGTGTTCTTCCTATGATCTCGGCCTCATGGATTTCTCAAGAAGTTGTTCGAAATGAAGAAGAAGAAGTAGCCAAAGATTTAGCAAATGATCCAGCTCAAGTTTCTTCCTTTGTGGCTTCCTATCCTTTTCAAGAAGCTATGTTTCATGAAGAGAGCATACGATTTGTTGCCATCACTACTGCTGAATATTTATCTATGTATTATATACCCTTCTCCTCTATGTCTTATGTTACGAACGGGAAAGATGTATTTCTAGTTGATGTTCATAGCGAGCGTTCTCTAGAAGATGGGTTTTCTCCACATGAGAGTATTGGTGCGAAATATGGAGAAGTTTGGATGCCAAGTGAATATCTCTCATTGCTTCACACTGTTTTTCCCATATATCCCTTTGCCATAACTAGTAGAGTTCCTTCAATTTCATATGAAGATGGAGAAGCCTTTTCCATCACAATGGCACATTTGGGACTCTTGTACCACATTCTTGCAGCTGATTACAACCTTCATTCAAATTTGATGCTCCAAGATCCTTATGAATTGCTTGGGGTCACCTATTCTCAAGAATTTTTAGTCTCTTTTAGGAATGGCATCCTGTTTGGGTCGAAGTTCAAGTCTAAAGAGCATTATTTGCTCTCCCATCAGTGCATTTCAGTTGTTCTACATGCTCTAAGGATTCAACATGCAACTGCTTCTGAGTTCGTTGAGTACATTCCACTTCTTCCCAAGAAGAAGATTCCTCTAGAAATTTTTATTTAGTTTGGAGTATATGCAGATTTGATTTTGTTTCATAATCCATTTTTGAGGGGAGGTTTTGTCCCATGGGGTTTTTCTCCTTACCTTTGTTACATGGATTAATAAAATTTGTAAAAGGTGACTTGTGCCTTAGTTGCCAAGTCCTCAAAATCACTAAATTGTTCTAAGTCTAGATTAAGGGAGGGTGTAGGAGCAATAATTCATCCTTAGTATATATTTTATACCTTAGGATAACTTTATTTTCCTAAATTTCATTGATTTCCTATGGTTTATATTTAAGAGAGTTAATACAGCAATATATTTGGTTATTTTCACCTTTTCTCACCTACGATAGTGCCCTGGTTTGGTCAACCTAGCCCATATGCTCCCTCATTAATGCATTGGAGCACTACCTCCTTAATTTGCGGGGCCATGGTTTGACTAAGTTCGCTAGGGGTGTATTTGTCCTGTTTTAGTTGTCCTAGGAGCATTTATTGCCACCTAGATCACCCCACTTGCCTCTATATTATCACCTATCCATGCCTTGGAGTCTTTAATGACCTAGCACACCTCACCAAAACTCACACATCAATTTGAGTCTGTTTGGAATGAGTTGGGTCTCCATTGGTCCACCTCAGGGGGATTGAGGTCATTTCTCACCTTGACACATGTAGAACTCCAATTGGCTTCCAGGGCCACTCAAATTTGTCCAATGTATTATAAATGATGTATGATAATAATATGACAAGTAATCACCACCTTTCACATGTGTTGTTCTAGCTATTTTATGTCTCTTTGTTGTCTCTTGCATCTTTTGTCAAACACTTTAATGGTGAAATTGTTCTAGCTCCTAGATCTAGTTTGAGATTCAATTCTCACAAAAATTGGATCAATTTTGAAAAAATGTGTATGGTCAAGAAAACATTGGTCTTCTAAAATAGCCACTCGGCCTGTTTGCACCTAAAACATTCCTAAATGGACTTAGGAATTTTCCTGCCATTTATCACCTATGAGGGATAAAAAAAAGTGAGAACATCAGTTTGTAGGTGGCTTATTTATTCTCTTTTCCATCGACTCATTTTTGAAAACAAGTCTCTATTCAATGAGATACTTTCCTTACAAAATATCCATTCAACCTATTTTGCACCTTGACAGAAAAATTCTTGCCATTGGAAAAATTGGTCAAGTATTGAAAAAAAAGGCTTAAGTAGCCTTGGGAAAATTCCCACCATTTCTCACATGTGAGGGATAATTTTTTTATGAAAGCATCATCTTGTATTTAGGTGATTTTTGCACTTGCCCATTGGCTCATTTTTTTAAAACAAGTCTATGGTCAAAAAAATATTGACATACCAAAATAGCCACTTCGCCTATTTTGCACCTAAAACTAGCCTAAATGTCCTTAGGAAAATGCCCGCAATTTCTAACCTTTGAGGGAAAACAAAATTTGAGAGCACTAGTTTGTAGGTGAATGATTTATTCACTTTTCCATCCACTAATTTTTTAAAACAAGTCTTTGGTCAAGGATATATTTTTTCCCAAAACAACCATTCAACCTGTCTTTCACCCTGATAGAAAAATGTTTGCCACTGGAAAAATTGGTGAAGTACTTAAAAAAGGACCTAAGTAGCCTTGGGAAAATTCCCACCATTTATCACCCATGAGGGATAAAATCTTTAATGAAAGCATCAATGTGTAGGAGGATGATTTACACACTTTACCATTGGCCCTTTATGAAAAATAGTCTATGGTCAAGAAAATATTGGCCTGCCAAATAACCACTCAACTTGTTTTTCACCTAAAACTGGCCTAAATGGCCTTAGGAAAATTCCCACCATTTCTCACCTGTGAGGGATAAAAAAATTACGAGAGCATAAAGGAGACATTTAGTACTTACCTATTGAATCATATTTGAAAAAAAGTCTCTAATCAAGGAGATATTTTCGTTCCAAATCACCCATTCGGCTTAGTTTGCACCTTGATTGAAAAATGCTTGCCATTAGCAAAATTGGTTAAGTATTGAAAAAATGGCTTAAGTAGCCTTGGGAAAATGGCCACCATTTCTCACTTATATGAGATAATAATAAAAAATTATGAAAGCATCAAATTGTAGGTGTATTGTTTATTCACTTGACCATTGGATCATTTTTTTTGAAATGCCTATGGTTAAGAAAATATTGGCCTGCTAAAATAGCCACACAACCTGTTTTGCACCTAAAACTATCCTAAAAGGCCTTAGGAAAATTCCTGTCATCATTCTCACATATGAGGGATAAAAATATTGTGATAGCATTGGTTTGTTGGTTGATGGTTTATTAAATTGACCGTTGACTCATTTTTGAAAAACAATATGTGGTCAAGGAGATACATTCCTTCCAAAACAACCATTCAACATGTGTTGCACCCTGATAGAAAAAATGGTCTCCATTGGAAAAATTCGTTTAAGTACTGAAAAAAGGGTTTAAGTAGCCTTGGGAAAATGCCCACCATTTCTCACTTGTGAGGGACAAAATGTTCTGAAAGAATAAGCTTGCAGGTGGATAATTTAAAACATCATTTCCATAAATGTAGAGACTCAACCAATCATTTTATATAATCACTATTAAATTCAAAATTGAGAATAAAATAAATTTTCATATAAATTATTTTCTATCATTCTTCAATTTTCTATTGGAAGGAAATAAAAACAATGAACAAAGTATTAAACTATATATTCAACCAAGGAAACTAACAAGTTCATGAAATCAGGTTTATGCTTCTACATCTACTTGTACTCCTTTTGTAAAATGTTCCATCTAAAGTGAAATCCAATACTACCAGATTAGCAATTGATAGGGTTTTCCAATTTTTCATGTCCAACACAAAAATTCACACCGAGCCAATCCAAGTACACCCATGTATGAAATATGGTCTGAGGCATAATTAGACATATCTGAGCATACTTATCGATGAATCACCTATGCCAAATTTTCTACATGATACAATTATCTAAGTCGAATTATCCATGATTTGGTAGGAAGCAAAATTTTCATGATTAGCACAAAAACGCACACTTCCTCAACCAATCGAACAATTATTTTTCTTACTATCATCACTATTATCTCAGGATATCATGTGAATGGGATACACATAGAAGTAATAATTTCAAAAAATTTATAAACATAAATTACTACATGCTCTTATTTCTCATATTTCTTGTTTTTTATTGATCTATGGTAATAGGCAAGTGCATTTTTATTTCTTATAGAGATTACAATGCTTTAATAGAATGGTTTGTTTCTAGCCTGCATGATGTATCTTCAACACAAATTTTTTCTTGGATTAATTTTCAGGAGATGTATTTGGTATGAGTCATCTTGATGGCCAAATGTAAGGTGAATACATTTGCATGTTTTTCGTTCTTTCATGACCATTCCAAATATCACTGCCAAAAAAAGTTTTTTTTTTTAAATATCCATTTAATTTCTTCCACAATTTCTTTTTAACTTGCCCCCCATATCAGTGATCAAGAATCGATGCTCAACCACTTTGATTAAGTTTCAAAAAATATTATCATTTTAGTTTCTTCCATGATTTTTTTTGAGTTCCCACCATATGGGTGATAAGAAATGGATGATAAAATACTTCCATTTTAGGATAATTTTCTTAGTTTATTACCCGTTAGATTGTGTAAGGAATGGATTTTCCACCACTTCTATCACATAATTGTGCCACTGTTTTATTAAATATGTAGGAATTAAAAACGAATTTACTTGTAGGTTTCATTCCTAGAATATGTTGGTTATTTAATACAATTTAGAAATTCAAGACATTTTACCTACTCTTAAACCCACCTTCTTTGACATAGCACCTCCTAACTCATGTTGAACCTGAGTTAACTTTGTTTTTTTGCCGGAAATTGTCCTAATTTGCAAGGAAACTGTCCACATTAAATTTTTCCTAGCCAAATACTTTTCCAATTTCCATTGTTAACATGATTCATCTACCGGCTTCACATTAAAAAATAATATTTCTAAAACCATGCGATGAATTCTAACCGATAAAAAAAGAATCTCTTCACTAAGATAGTATATTTTCCATTATTCTTAATGAAATATGATATACGCTAGACTTGGATAAAATGTTATGTTGATGGATTATTGTTTCTGGGTATATATTTGAGGCATGTACAGATTAATATAGTGTGACAGATATTGAGACAGTGTGACAGTGATTGTTACATTGTGACATTGACAATGGCATTGTGACCGAGGCGGTGATTGTGGAATTTTTATAGAGATACAGTGATTGGGAGATTGCAATAGAGATAATTATTTTAATAGGTTGGCATAGGTAGTAATATATCGATACAGGAACATGGATAGTGATACATGAACATGGATAGTGATATAGGTGCAGAGAAAAAGATACAAGTATAAGTTGTCAGAGATAGTGATTGATTGATCATTAGAGATTTTTTCTTCTATTCATATCATGGTAGTAGGACGGGGAAATGATAGGAGGTTGTAGTCTCCTTCACATTTGTGCATGCAATTGTGAGTTGGATCTCACTAAGGATTGAAGCCCTCTCTACAAGTTGGAGCCTCTGATCTTATGGGGGTTGTATCCTCCTTTTAATTGGAGTCTATAAACTAGGTGGTCTGATCCTCTTCTAGTTGGTGCTAGAAAATCAGGGAGTTGGAGCTTCCTTACAGTTGGTTCTGGTAAACACATTGAATGTAATATCTATATTATAAACAACATATTTTGTTTTTTTTCCCCATGTACTTGGTTTTTCACGTAAAAATATTATGCATTGTGTATTTTTCTTATGTGATGATGATGTGATGGTGTTATGCTTATTAAATCTAAAGGTTGATAATGTATTAATGAATGTTGTACTTTGCAAGATGTTCATAATAAATTTTTGAAAAGTAATAAAAGTTACACACACTGATTCACCCTCCCTCTCAAAGTGTTTGGTGTGTCCAACATACTCAAAACATGGAATCAATGCCAACTAGTCCAGGAACTCATGACCTCAAGCATACTAAAGGAGAGAACACAATATTTTCTTGGAAACTATCTATTTTGTTTCATGTGTGATAACTTATATTGTACTGGGACTTTTACTATTGTTTGATTTCATTATTTCATAGAATTAAAGTACTTAGATTTGAATAATATCATCCCCCTTACTCACTTCCCTCTCACCCATGTTTTGACTCCATCAATAACTAGTTAGTTAACTTGAGATATTAATTTACTCATATAAAAGCACAACTATCAATTTAGCTTCATTTTAGTGCAAATTTGGCATATACATAAGCAATATCAATTCAATTTATTGACATTTATGGCATATTACAACAATATTACCTTGCCATTTTTTCAATTTTTCACGTTGAAAGATAAATAAGTACACAATTTTCTCATTTTTCATGCACTAGCAAGAATAAAGACACAGAAAAATTCTAAAAAACAATACTTTAAATTGCACCTACAATCATGAAACAACTAGAACATATTTTTTCTTGTGCTGCTTTTCTAGTGTTTAACTAGACATCTTTATTTTAGATTTGCATTAGGTTGCATGCCCAAAAAAATGGAAATTTCTTGCATTGTTTTTGTTCGAGTATCGGTACAATCGCATGGTATAACCGTCGCACCTCTGGGAATATAAAAATGTGGAGTAACTTCCACTCCTGATGATAGGTCCTTGTGCTTGGTTTCAAATGTTCATCATTAACATCGACAGGTTTTGGTGTAATGCCAAACCTTACATGGTATGAGAGCTAAGGTCTCTAGTTCAATTCCCTCGAGCTAGGATGGAGGGGGGGTGTTGGAGTATCGATACAACCGCATGGTATAACCATCACACCTCTGGGAATATAAAAATGTGGAGTAATTTTCACTCATAATGTTATGGCCTTGTGCTTGGTTTCAAATGTTCATCAACATCTGCAGGTTTTCGTGTAACGACAAACCTTATAGTTTTATGTGCACTTGGGACATATTTTAGAGAGTTTAGCTTGATTATTTTTATTCTTTAATTTTGGATTTCTAGATATTGTAACCACTTTAAGCTCTAATTCTAGTGTGCAAGAAGAAATTATAATGATAATTCCGTCTTTCTATATAGATCAACTTGAAATATAGTTTATTATGTTGTATTTTGATACATGTTTAACTTTCAAACATAACACATAACATGAGTTTTCAAAACCATACTTATTGTATTTAATTTATAAGAATATTTGGAAGTTAGAATATATTTTATAGTCACTTTAATTATCTTATATATCAAAACAAGTCTTCTTCCTTTTGATTGTATGGGTTAACAATTCATATTGGCATTTTATTGGTTGTAGGTTGGTGACCTTGATAAGCTTACATTACATATATTATATGGAGATGCAATGGAAAGGTGTGTATTTAGATACCATATGGGCCAAGTCATACCAAATCCCTTGGAGGTTTTTCCAATGATGCAATTAGGACACATGACCCTTTTATGCTTCACAAAATATTTCTCCGCCATTTGTTGTATAGATGGTACCATTGCTCGAATGATGGGGTAGCAAGTGCCTTCAAACCCTTTCAAAAGTCCATATAGAATTAAATATCCTTATGCTACATGAACTACTTTGTGTTGTAAGATTGATGGGTTCATTGTATTATGAGATCGTCATATGTGAAAAGACTTATTAGTGTAAGAAGATCAAGACCATTGAATTTGGGGCCATCTTTGGAAGGAATTAGGAAATCTACCACTTAACATATTATCATTCTTGTATTCTATGGCTATGTATCTATATTATATCAACTGAGACTTATATGGTTTATTGTGATAAATAATAATGCTTCGGAAGAACGTTTGTAAACCACATTTGAAAATAATTTTTTTTTAGAATATATAAGCATGAAATGTTATCTCTAAAAAATGGTGCATTTTAAGGTGACACATATTTATTTAGGTATATATTTTTTGTTAGAAAAATAGGATCACAAAGAAATAAAAATAAACAATATGAAAATATTAAACACATTACAAGAGGGACACCAATATAATGTGGTGCACCCAAGATGGGATATATCCACATAGAAATTGTCAGTCCTTTATTATTAAATTGTCCAACAAAATGAAGGGATACAACATGTACCACACTCGTTGCACTTCCTCTTCACTCTCTCACAGAATCACAGAGATCATTTTTACACTACTACAATACAATAAATAGCCATATTACAATGCTTTCATTTTATAGGGAAATTACCATGGGAAAATACCCGAACACCCAATACCATGGTCCTGTAAATTGTTGGCCAACAAAAATCCCAAAAAAAAATTATTTTGGTTCCTTCTCCCTTGAACCCCATTTATCGGGGGTGTTTCCCCCAAACCCCCGCTACCCGCCGAACCCCTCATCTGGGGGGCAGAATGTCTCCCCGAATATCCCTAGTAGAATGAGTGTACAATAAAACTGGGTATAAACTTGGTTGAAAATAACATTTATGAATCAGGAAGATCAGACTACACAACCAACAATATCCCACTTGGAGATTGATCACAATAACTCCATCACTATTGCACATGTTGGACTATGCTATGAACCTTGAACTTGGAAAATTTCTTGTCTTCACCTTCATGCTTGAAGGCCAACAAAAAATGAGAAGGATCTCAGTTTCTCTTTGGCTATTACCATTGTCAACATGTATGCATGATTTCTAGCTAGTGGGTATCTTTTCCAACTTCATCAATTTATCTTAAAGAACAAATCGTATGAAATAGTACTTGAGTTGTATATTTTTTGTATTCGAATGGAATTCTAATTTCTTTGGAAGATGAATGGCACTCTAGTTATCACTGTATAATCTTCTATTCTCCTTCTTCTTACCTACTTCCTCCATGAACCTGTGTAACCAAATCATCTCCTTACTAGTCTATGTAGCAACAATGTAATCTACTTATGTTGTTGAAAGTTCAACAACGTTTTGTTGTTTCAAAATACAACTTACTGTTGTTCAAGCTACAGTAAAAACATACCTTGTTATTCTCCTCCTTCTATCTTTATCACCTGTGAAATCTATGTCAACATAGTCTTGTATAATAGTGTCTGAACCTACAAAAAATAATGCATTAGAAGTGATACCTCTCAAATACCTAAGAATCCATTGTACTTCCCTCCAATTATGTTTACCTAGATTATTCATATACTTTCTCACAACTCCCAATGAATGCACAATATTTGGTCTTTTGCACACCATCGCATACATCAAGCTACCAACTGTTGATGAATATCGAACATTGGACATGTATTATATCTCCTCATATTTCTTGGGACACATATCCTTACTTAGTTTGAAATGGATATCCAAATGTGTACTAATTGGTTTTGCAATCTTCATTCTAAACCTATCTAACACCGTTTCTATGTATGCACCCTAGGACAATGTCAATTTTTTATTTTTCTTGTCTCTTGTTATTCTTGTACCAAGTATTTGCTTTGCAGCACCCAAATCCTTCATCGTAAATGATTTAGATAGTTTCCTTTTGAGAACATTGATATCCTTCATGTTAGACCTTGCAACAATCTTGTCATCCACATACATTAACAATATAACATATATTCCATTATCCAGCCTCTCGAAATAAACAAAGTGGTCAGAATGCCATCTACTATAACCCTATTTTTTCATAAACTTATCAAATTTCAAATACCACTGCCTTGGATATTGTTTCATGACATACAAGTTCTTCTTCAACTTGCAAGCCAAATTCTCCTTCCCTTTGACTTCATACCCCTATGGATGTTTCATATAAATATATCCCTCCAAATACCCATGGAGAAAGGTTATTTTTACATCTAACTATTCAATATGAAATATTCTACCACCACTGGTCTTAAAATACTGCTAATTGAAGTCATTTTAATAATAGGAGAAAATATTTCACCAAAGTGTATACCTTTCTTTTTTGAAAACTTCTTTACAACAATTCTATCCTTGTACAACTTCTTTCCTCCTTCTTATTCCTTCAACCTGTAAACAAATTTACTCTGCAATGCTCTTTTACATGCAGGAAAATTACCAATGAGTCTATCTCCTCATTCATTCCTTTCTCCCAATTATTTTTAGTTCCCACCTACGTTTCTTCTTCAGAACATTCTGATCCACCATAATCAGCCATCAATAAATAATACATTGAAGGAAATAATCATTCAAGGGGTCTACTTAACCTAGTAGATATTCTTAAACTTGTAGGAGTTTGAGGTTCTTGCTATTGTTCATGATTTTTTAGCACCTTTGGAACTTCATTTTCTTTGATTTAATCAATAACTGTGCACTCTGTTTTTTCATTTTCCTCTTTCTTTCCATGCAACTAATCTTTGTACTAAAACTTTTCATTGAATACTACATCTATACTCCTAATAATTTTGTGATTTTCATAATCCCATAAGAGATAACTAAAATCATGAACCCCATATGCAATAAATGTGCAGTTCTTGGATTTAGCCTCAAGATTTGTTCTATTTTCTTTATCAATATGGACAAATGATTCACATCCAAAGGTTCTTAGAAATGAGTATTTTACAATTTTAACTATCCATGCCTCCTTTCGAATATCGCCATCCAAAGTGCTTAAAGGTTCATTTTTTATTAAATAAACAACAATATCTATAGCATCATCCCAAAACTATAGGGGAAACCCTGCATGCAATCTCATACACCTTGGACACTCCATGATCATCCTATTCATCGTTTCTGACACACCATTTTCTTGTGGTATTCCTGGGACTATCTTATCTCTACAAATCCCATGTTATGAACAGTAACTATCAAACTCCTTGCTACAATATTCACCTCCATGATCAGATCTGAGACACTTTAATATTTTTCCTATCTCATTCTCAACCAAATATTTCCATTTATTAAGAGTAAAAAACACATCATATTTTTGTCTAATGCAATAAAACCAAGTTCTTCTAGTTTCATCATTAATAAAAGTAACATAATAACGAGAGCCGCCAAGATATTATACCTGATCTAGTCCCCATACATATGTATGCACAAGCTATGAATTCCCACTCTTCTTCGGTTTCCTAACCCTAACAAATCTAACTCTCTTATGTTTTCCATAAACACAATTTTCACATAATTCCAAACTTACCTGATTCATATCTGTAAGTAATTTCCTTAAGTGGAGAATCTGCATCCCCTTCTCACTCATGTGAACAAGCCTATCATGCCACAATGCTGTACTTGTTTATGTGCAAGATACATATATATAATAAGCAGTATTATGAGGACATAAATACAACATACCTATCATATCTTCTTTTGCTATTACCAGTTCCCCTTTAATGATCTTCCACCATGTTTTTCTAAATGTAAACAAAGAACCGCTGTCTCCCAACTACCCTATTGAGATGAGATTTATTTTCATAGCAGGAATATGCCTTTTATATTTTAGAAACCATTAATTTCCATTATTTAACTTAATTTGTACCTTACCCATTCCAACAATTTTACATGGTTCATCATCCCCCAATAAAACATGTCCATAATCACCTAGAACATAATCATGAAATAATTTCCTATAGGGCATAACATGAGAAGAATCCCCTATATCTACTACCCAATAATCATAGTATTACCTAATGCAAATATCAAAGCATCTTGTAACACATCATCTACTACATTTTCTTCGTGAGTAATATCATGTTGCTCGTCCCTTTTCTTCTTTGGATCTATGTAGTCTTTATTTATATGTCCTCTCTTGCCACAGTTACAACACTCTATATTTCCTAATCTAGACTTGGATCTTCCCTTTATATACCTATTGTGATTACCTAGAATATTTCCTCTATCCCTTTATATTCCCTTTATCTCCATGGTTAACACATTATCTGATGTCTCACCTCTTATTGTTCTTTGCATTTCCTCGCTAAGAATTGTTAGAATAATCAACCCATAGTTAGCTATCTTAGACATTAATTTAATTATTTTTGTCTTATTTGCCTAGTTCATGTGTCTCACCTTATGCAAGTTGTCATTTACCTATCCATAGTGGTCCAACTTGCCTAATTTGACTCATGTAGTGCTTGGGAAACCTCAAGGAATCAATTCTACTTTATTCCTAGTCTCCTAGGTGCCCTTCTATTTTTTCTGCTTTATTGCCTGCTTTTTTAGTGCTTTAAGGCAATTGGGAAAGTTTGACTAGGTGAGGTGAACTAGTTTTTTGTCCTCTACATCCTCCACTCTTTTATCCTTGGAAAATCATGTATGATTTGTCATTCCATCACTCTTTAGCTTTCCTAAGCACTTTTTCCAATTTGTGAGCTCCATGACTGATTTGGAAACAACTTTTTGCACCTATGGGGGATTTGCTTAATTTTGGTAAGCCTGCTTTTGAATAGATTCGAATTGCCTCCTCATGCATTCGAATCTACTATGTAATTATTTAATGCAACAGCCTATGTTATTACAGGGTTTTCTATTGTACACTTATTCAATACAGTTTAGTGTTCAACTCATTATTCAGTCTCTTTTGTGAGTGATTTTGCATGTTTAATTGATAATTGTTGTGAGTGAAATTAATCTATCACTGGGTTCAATTTCCACATGGTATTAGAGCCATTATAGATCAATTTATCTCCTTCAAAAAAAATTTGTAGGTTCAACATCAGTGACTGGGAGCCTTCTATTGACAGCCGGGACAATTTCTAAGCTATGGATCAATCTCAGAAGATCATCTTGACTCCCTTCAACTTCTTTGAATGGAAATCAGAGATGGATATATTGTTGAGAGTGAAAGGCCTCTACAGGGTGACTATGGCAATAGAATCAGATCCCAATGCAGCTGTAGAGAATATTAAATGGCACAACAGGAGGGATGAGGCCTATGGTCTCCTGTGTCTGAGTATTTCCAGAGACCTCCTTTTCCATCTTGATGGATTGACATCACCGAATGAAGTATGGAAGAATATTACTGATCTTTTTGAAAATACAGATGAGATGAGGGGACATCAAATCGAAAATGAACTGATCTCCCTGAGTCCAAATAGATTTGAATCCCTGCAACTCTATTTCTCCAAGTTCAAAGCACTTGTTTTGCAGCTAAAAAAATGTGGGATCGAAAAGAAGGATGATCGGTTGGTCTTGGCCATTCTCTCGAAGCTTGGCCCTAACTATTCAGTGTTTGTTTCGACCTTCTATGCCACAAAGTTGACGGCTCGAACCTGGAAGATGCCTAGCCTTGCAGATTTCATGGAATCTCTCACACAAAAACAGGACAAGCTAGTGATGATGGGCACCATCAAACCATCCAAAGACCAAGCTCTGGTTGCTGAAGATTCGAGGGTGGATTCAAAAAGTAAAAATAAATCTAAAAATCCACCTGAGCAAAATAGAGACAAGAACAAGTCTCCAGAGGAGCCACAAGGTTCCAAGAAGAACTACCAGAAGAAGAAAAACAAAGGAGAAATGAGCAAGTGCGCATACTGCAATAAGGGAAATCACACTAAAACCTCTTGTATGAAGAAGAAAATAGACATGCTGACCCAACTCCTGGAGAAGAATGGCATCTCCCTTCTAGACAGCTCAAAGAAGAGAGAAGGAGGATCAAGTTCAGATGACAAAGAGAGAGTTCATGCATTGGTTGTTGGCGCATCAAGCTCACCCAGTTTTATCATTGATTCTGGAGCTTCAAGACACATGGTTTCGACCAAGGAGGCATTCTCCTCACTTGACATGTCGAAGGGACCACCTATAGTACTGGGAGATGACTCTCTCACTGAAATTTTGGGAAAAGGGAGGATTGATCTTAATCATGGTCAGTTCAGCAATGTGTTGTATGTGCCTGGTATTGCCTCCAACCTCTTATCAGTGTACCGGATTACTCACACTATGTCTCCAAAGAAGTTCATATTCTCCCCTGATAAGGTTGAGATCACAGAGATCTCAAGTGGTAAAGTCATTGCAAAAGGGGTTGCGAATCATGCTCAGAAGGTATACATGTTCTCACACTTCCTACCCTACTCAAACCCCTCTGCTCTTCTGATTCATGCTAATGAATCAAGCAAGATTTGGCATGAAATATTTGGCCACCTAAATTACAAGTATCTTTCTGATCTTAGTGAAAAAGAGATGTTCATAGGTTTTCCCAAGATAAAATTTTCCAAAGGAGTCTGCCAAGGTTGTATCCTAGGAAAACACCCAGAGCATAAATTTGAGAGAGCTAGTCATGAGAGAACCTTTGCACCCCTCGAGCTGATCCACAGTGATGTTGCTGGCCCATTCCCTCATATGTCCATGAGTCAGGACAAATATTCATTGACTTTCATAGATGAATTTTCCAGGTATTGCTGGTTTTACTTCCTGAAACACAAGTTTGAAGTTTTTGGCCTCTTCAAAGTCTTTAAGGCTTTGGTTGAAAACCAGTCTAGTAGGAAACTCAAGGTCCTCAGATCTGACAATGGTGGTGAGTATGTCAAGTCTGATTTTATTAATTATTGTGCAGATGTAGGTATTCAGATGAAGCATTCTATCCCTTACACACCACAACAAAATGGTGTTGCTGAGAGGAAGAACAGATCATTGAAGGAGATGGCAACATGCATGATGGAGGCCAAAAATTTGCCACCAAAGTACTGGGCGGAAGATATTAACTGTGCAGACTATATCCAAAATATGGTGCCTCATAAACATCTTTATGGTATGACTCCTTTCGAAGCATGGAGTGGGCACAAGCCAGATGTGACCCATTTCAGGATTTTTGGCTCAAGGGCTTGGGATAGAATTCCAACAAAAAAGAGAAAGGCTTTGCAGCCCCAAATCCAAGAGTGTCTATTTGTTGGATACTATGAAGATTCAAAAGGGTACAAACTGATAAATTTGAGCACAAACAAAGGCTTCATCGAAAGGTGTGTTCAGTTTCAAGAAGAACCCCTTGCAGCAGTCGAAGTTGGAGAAACCTCTTCACCACCTGAACCTATGAAAGTAAGTGAAGAGTTTGTTGAACATGCTGATTATGATATGTATAATAGTGATGAGTTTATTTCATACCCTAACATCCCTACAAGGCCAAAATGGGCATCCAAGACACTACATGCCGCAGGAGAGCTAGCTGGGGATCCCAATGACCCAAGGAGGACTAGATCTCAATTTGAGAGTGGTCTGTGCATGAAGGATCCTATGTTTGCTGAGAAATGATACTTGATGGTGGAATCATACCCTCAAACATATGAAGAATCATTAGGATATCCAAGATGGAAATCCTCCATGAAGGAAGAGTTCAGCTCACTCCAGAAGAGCAACACATGGGAGCTAGTGGATCTTCCCCCAGGGAGGAAGTTAGTTCAGTGTAAGTGGGTCTACAAGACCAAATTTGCTGCTCATGGTTCACCTCTAAAGTAAAAGTCCATATTGGTAGCCAAGGGCTACTCATAGGTTCATGGCATAGATTACAATGAGACCTTTGCACCAGTGGCAAAGATGGACTCCATCAGGCTAGCCTTAGCCATTGCAGCCTCAAAGCAATGGGAGGTACATCACATGGATGTAAAATGTGCCTTCCTGAATGGAGATCTCACTGAAGAGATATATATGCAGCAGCCTCAAGGATTTTCTACTAACCCTTCTCTTGTGTGCAGGTTGAGAAAGTCATTGTATGGGCTAAAGCAAGCCCCCAGGGCTTGGTATGCCAAGATTGATAGCTTCTTGCTATCACTGAATTTTGTTCGGTGCAAATCAGATCCAAATGTCTATTTGAAGTTAATTAATAGTTCATAAATGATCATTGTGTTATATGTTGATGACCTCCTCATTACAAGAAGCTCAAAGGATGAGATTGCTTCCTTAAAGGGTGCAATGAACCAAGCCTTCTCCATGACAGATTTGGGGCTCTTAAGCCAATTTTTGGGGCTTGAGATTGCACAAACCAAATATGGAATCAAGATGCACCAGTCCAAATATGCCTTGGACTTGTTGAACAAATTTATAATGAAGGACTGCAAACCAAGCAAGACTCCTTTCCTTTCAGGAGTGAAGCTGGAAGAAGCTGACTCTTCACCTATGGTAAACAATACACTGTATAAGTAATTGATTGGATGTTTGTTGTATCTTACACATACTAGACCTGATATTTCTTATGCAGTAATTATGGCTTATAGATACATGGATTAGCCTCATGAGATCCATTGGAAAGTAGCCAAAATGATCCTTAACTTTGTTCAAGGAACAAGGACACATGGGATCTTCTATAAAGCAAAATCTGATCTTGATTTGATTGGATTTACTGACAGTGATTGGGTAGGTGATAGAACAAATAGAAAGTCCACATCAGGATATGAGTTCATTCTTGCAGAAGGGCCAATCAGTTGGTCAAGCAAGAAACAGAATGCCATTGCACTCTCATCTACAGAAGTAGAGTACAGAGGAGTTGTTAATACAGCAACTCAATGTTTATGGTTGCAGGGTTTACTTGGAGAGTGTGGCTTCGAATCAGAGTACTCAACCACCATATACTGTGATAACCAGAGTACCATTCGAATCTGCAAAGATCCAGTTTAGAAGCAGAGAACCAAACACATTGAGATCCATATGCACTACATCAGAGAGCTTGTGCATGATGGCACCATTCACCTACTCTTATGTTCATCTTCAGAACAAGTAGCTGATATATTCACCAAAGAATTTTGTGAGAAGACCTTCAGCAATCTCAAATAACTGTTGGGGATTGCTGATCATGCTGTGAAGCATGAGTGAAGACAATATTTCCAAATTTTGTTTTACAGTCCATGTTTAAGGGAGGATTTTCCCATGTGGTTTTTGCCTCTTTCCTTGTTTAAATGGACATGCAGTATGTAAAGGGTGACTAAGCCTTGTTGCTAGGCCCTATAATTTTCTGATATATTACTCATAAGTCAAGCTTAAGGGGGGGTGTTAGAATAATCAACCCATATTTAGCTACCTTAGACATTAATTTAATTATTTTTGTCTTATTTGCCTAGTTCATGTGTCCCACCTTATGCAAGTTGTCATTTACCTATCCATAGTGGTCCAACTTGCCTAATTTGACTAATGTAGTGCTTGGGAAACCTCAAGG
Source organism: Pseudotsuga menziesii (assembly GCA_001517045.1). Classification (NCBI taxonomy): domain Eukaryota; kingdom Viridiplantae; phylum Streptophyta; class Pinopsida; order Pinales; family Pinaceae; genus Pseudotsuga; species Pseudotsuga menziesii. The sequence continues at coordinate 107,756 of LPNX010746390.1, read as the reverse complement.
AATCAATTCTACTTTATTCCTAGTCTCCTAGGCGCCCTTCTGCTTTTTCTGCTTTATTGCCTACTTTTTCAGTGCTTTAATGCAATTGGGAAAGTTTGACTAGGTGAGGTGAACTAGTTTTTTGTCCTCTACATCCTCCACTCTTTTCTCCTTGGAAAAGCATGTATGAGTTGTCATTCCATCACTCTTTAGATTTCCTAATCACTTTTTCCAATTCGTGAGCTCCATGACTGATTTGGAAACATCTTTTTGCACCTATGGGGGATTTGCTTAATTTTGGTAAGCCTGCTTTTGACTAGATTCGAATTGCCTCCTCATGCATTCGAATCTCCTATGTAATTATTTAATGCAGCAGCCTATGTTATTATAGGTTTTTCTATTGTACACTTATTCAATACAGTTTAGTGTTCAACTCATTATTCAGTCTCTTTTGTGAGTGATTTTGCATGTTCAATTGATAATTGTTGTGAGTAAAATTAATCTATCACTGGGTTCAATTTCCACAAGAATAAAACCAATAACATCATCAAACTTAAGAATGTTTGAACCAGAGACAGAGCTACTTACAACCATGACCAAGCTATTACATATTTCTGGAAATGAGCACAAGATTAGAAGATCCTTAACCTCATCATCAAAGTTCACTCCTACGAAACTTAGCTAGTTAGTGATTATATTAAATTATTTAAATGATTAGCAACATATCCACCTTATGACATATTCATATTGAATAAACGATTCATTAGAAATATATTTTTGGAACTCGAGGGTTTTTCATATATCTTGTCCAATGTGCTCATTTCTTTTGAAATATTTAAAGCAACCAACCCTTCTTTCCTGTGAGTTTACCAATGAAATGGACCTTTTAAATCTGATACCAATTCTTAGAAAAATAGGATCACATAGAAATAACAATAAACAAGATGCAAATATTAAACACACAATCACATTACAATAGAGACATCAATATAATGTGGTTCACCCAATATGGGCTATGTTCACACAGAAATTGTTAGTCCTTTATTATTATACCATCCAACAAAATGAAGGGATACAACCTGTAGCACAGTCATTGTGCTTTCTCTTCACTCTCTCATGGTCTCTCTCGCATAATCATAGAGATCAATTTTACAATGCTACAATACAATATGCACGTGTATTACAATGCTTTCCTTTATAGGGGATTTACCATCGTAAATACCATGGATCACCCAATACCATGGGGCTGTAAACTATTGGCCAACAAACATCCCAAAAAAAATTATTTCATGGGATTTTCCCTTGAACCCCTGTGGGGTGTGATGCGCCTATGAACCCCCCTACTAAGACGAGTGTATAGAAAAAATGGGACACAAACAAGGTTGAACAATAACATCTCTGAATCATGAAGATCAGGCTCCACAACCAACATTTTTTTTATGTGATGTTCTTTTTAAATTAAAATTACTTTTGAGTGATGCAATATAGATAAAACACTTGTTTATCTCAAGGCATATAGTGTATGTAGAAGATTATTTTTCATGATTATAAAAATAAGAATATTTCATAGTTTTGAATGAGTAAAAATATTTATTTAATGCATAACAAATATGTATAAATATAAACATTATTCACAATATTTTAAAAAATAATCGATTATGATTATATTTTGTCATTTTTTTAGTAATAAAACACTTTATGTACTAATTTATGGATCAATCATGAGGATCATTACAGTTCCGTCATTAAAAGTCACTATTGTTCATAGGAATTAGTGGTAGTTACTAACCGTCACCATAAATAAATAAATTGTGATGGTCATTAAATGTTGGTCACCATAAGTCAGGAAATGGGGACGGTCACTAAATGTAACAATAAGGATTAGTAGTGACATATAGTCATTGATCATCCACATATACACATCAATAGTGAGGGATATTAAAGGTTACTGCATTAAATTTCATTCGTGTTCATAGGAATTAGTGATGGTCATTCACTGTCACCATAAATGCATAAATAGCGAGGGTAAGTTAATGCTTTTCACCAAAAGTCACTATTGTTCATAGGAAATGGTGACGGTCATTGAATGTTACAATATGGATTATTGGTGACACACATTCAATGTCACAGAAAAACATTTACTTTTGGAAATGGTACTTTTGGTGATGCTCAACTTTTCGTGATAGAGCCCCTTTTGACCCTCACTGATGAGGTTATGGTGACATTTTTCATGTGTCACTAAAGGTCATTTTTGTAGTAGTGATATAAAGAAACCATCAAAACATCAATCTAGGAACTTAGTGCAAACCACATCAGAAATTTGTGGTCATTAAATTATTTAGAGAATACATGCATGTATTCACTTGGACCTATGCTGACCTCAAACAATTTGACCCCAAAATAATGTAGCATGTTACTCCTTTGAATCCAAAGGTCAATTGATTTAAACAACCCCAATTTAGAGACCTTAGTCAAGGAATAACTTAACAAGTTCTTGGTTGCAAAGATCATTTTCCTGGTAAGACATACAATGAATCTTGCGCCCGTAAGGAAAAAGAATGGATTCCTTAGAATATGTGTATATTTTCAGATATCAATGGATACATTAGTTTATGGGGTTGAACCATGTTTCCAATTTTCATCTTGAGAACCCATCTTCATTAGCCATGTTTGTTGAATATTGTAACTTCAAAGGATATTCTAAATGTATTTTATTGATGTAACCCAAGGGAGATGTTATTATTCCTCCGTCGGGGTGTTACTATTGTAATTTGTCATCATAGAGTCATGAATTAAAGCCTCCATTGTAAGTTAGGTCAATAGTACCCTAATAAATATAATATTATATTATATTGATTTTTACTAAGTGAAGTCGGCCCACTTACTTAATTAGGGTCGACTTGGTAGGTTAAAAGTCAAGTGTCGAAAAGAGTATAAATAGAGGAGATGTGTTCCTCATTTTCACACAAACTCACTTGTGAATAGCGCATAGGATATATATATACGCACATATACATATACATATATATGTTGGAAGGAGGCGTAGCTGTCTGGGATCTTGTCCTATACTTTTTATACATCTTATATACATGATTTTTTGATGGGTTTTCTTCCCCATGATGGTTTTCCAGGATAAATCTTTGTGTTCTTTTGTGTGGCTATGCTTGTTTATCTTTCAGTGATTATTTTTATTATAGTTATGTTGTTATGATGATAAATGTTATAAGATATTATATAACCATTAAAAATTTAACATGGTATCCTATATACCCTGAAAGAATTCTTTGTGAATCCAAAACACTGCTACATCTACTGTTATTGAAGATTAGGGTCTCATGCTTGAAAACCCTAGAAGACTAAAACTAGTCATGTTGGGACTTTCACTATATCTCTATATTGCAGAAGGCTCATGGGCTGAAAATTTTATAGCCGAATATGAAATCATGATGTACCATGTGTAAAATTTTCAGCCTTAGATTCACTATAATATAGGATATCTAATTCCTCCAACACAGGGTTCCATCCTCTCCAAGGATTTGTCCTTAAATAGGTGACCTAGGGATAATTTCTATATCTCAGTATACGAAGGTACAGATGAAATTTTGCAAGGTGTTCCAGATAGGGCATAGAGTGTATCTTATGTGGTAAACGTTTCATGCCCTGATGGTGAAACGGTGACACGTGGAAGTCTATACAAGTTCTATATGCTAAACAATCCTGAAATAAGTCACTTGGAAAAATTTGCATAAGTCCCACTTGGTGAAACCAATTCTTCTCTAACCTATGGAGTTGGAAAGAAGACAGAACACGATACCTTAGTGTGAATTTTTAGACACAGAGGAGCATTAATTTTAGAGATACATCATAAACAATATCACATGATTCTGCAAAAGAAATTGAAGAAAACTAGGGCATCATATATTTTGTAGTTCTGATCATAGTTTTAGGAAAATGAGTATGATGCTCATCTCTCCTTGAGGAGGCCCATATTTCTATCCAATCATATATGAAAGATACCTAAGTTGAAAAATTAGGGTTTCTCTGTAAAACCCTAGGTCCACCAGAAGGAGCATTCCAGAAAATATTTCAAGCAAGCATAAGATTGAAGTAATATCATCGGTCAAAGAAGAAGCTGCAGATCCAAAAGGACATGAAGACAAAGAAAACAAAGACAAGTATTTGAATTATCTTTCCTATATATGTTGTGTATTATGCATGATAGAATGTTTGCATTAATGACTGTATACTAGTAATATGCATGTTATGGGTAAGTAGCCCATGGTGCTATACAACACTCCATTGCTACTTATATAGAATGAAAACTCTTTGCTGACATATTGGATTAGTGCACAAACTCAATCATGTTATGGTAGAGATGGAAGGCATCTAGAAATTTTTCGTGAGATATGGAAGAATGTTGTATTGGATAAAATAGTTGCATGATGCATAAGAATTTGTCATTATGCATATGTCCTATGAAATGGTTCTAACCATGAAACTGGTGTATTTAACTTGTAGGAAAGGTCGTGGACAACCTCCTACAAGAAAAGGAGGATGATACTTGTTCCAAAGAACAAGTGAGGATGATTCAAGATTCACTCCAATAAACATGAACCTAAAGCTCCTAAGGTGAGAGACACCATGACGGAAGAAAGAGTTTCAGAATAATTTAAGAGAGCGATAGATCCACCTTGAGAGATGAAGACCATATTGGGCACAAGAGATAATTCAAAATGAAGAAAAGTATGGTGGTACTTCCAAACTAAAGTAAGAGGCCTCAGATACACTCTATTTATGTGGCACATTTGATTGACATCATTGATGCAAACCCTTCCAGCTATGGAAGAAGCTATGATCAAAGAGTAATAGTTGATCATGGGGAATTATGTCTTCGAGACTTGAAGGGAAGTTTTTAGTGTCTTCCATTTGGATATACAAGAAAAATTTAACAAATCAGGGTTCATGGTTTGTCTTAGAAATAATAGACTATGGCATGACATACTCTACTAACCAGACACACTTCTCTAGTGAAGTAGAAGTATATATCGAGAAAAGAACCACCTGTGCATAATAGGATTTGTATGATCTCAGAAGGCACCCATAGATAATCACATCCAGATACAAAGGAGCTTGAAGATAACCTAGAGTTATGAATATCTTAACCTTTTCTACAAGGATGAAGATTGAAAACTATAGAAGACAACAAGCTCACAAATGGGTGCAAGATGAATTTTTTGACAAAATTCAAGATGAAAGGATCTTGGTATCTAGTAACTTGATATGGATACATAGAAGATTAGTATCAGAGGATGCTACCTATCAATCTAGTACAAAATACAGAGGGAGGATGATGCTCCGCTTTAGGGAGAGTGGTTGTAGAAAGTCTCTGAGTTCAACATGGTATGACAGGATGGACATATTCCTAATGAACTAAGACTTTACCAAGAGTAAAGTGGGTTCCAAAATTCAAGGTTGAATACAGAATAATGGGATATGTCGATTATCTGACAAAATGAACTCATGGTAGAAGAAATGATGGAAGAATACTAGTCATGTTTGGGATATACTACCCAAACAAGAAAGAAAGAGTGTGGTATCTTCCAAGTGGATTTGCAAGATAAAACATGCTGCTGATGGAAGTCTTGAAAAATACAAGCTTTTTGGATAGAGGATTCTCTCAAGAGACAGGGAATTGATTATGAAAATACGTTTTCTCCAGTAGCAAGGTACACTTCCATTAGAACCATCATGGAACTTATTTCCATGATGAAGTGGGATCTACACCAGATGCATGTAAATACAACCTTCCTTAATGGTATGATTGATGAATAGGATTACATCAAACAACCACAAGGATTTGAAGTTGAAGACAAAGTGACTTGTTTATGCAAGTTGAAAAAGGAGTCTGTATTGACTAAAGTGAGATCCTAGATCTTGGCATGGAAGAATAGATAGCTTCTTGGCAAGCTTTGGATTTACCAAGAATAAAGTTGATCCTAACCTTTACCTTAATTTTATGGATGATGAACCTATCATACTATTGTTGTATGTGGATGATCTATTTCTAACAGGAAATGAGAAACGAATCACAAAAAGCAAGAAGAAGCTAGCTTAAGAATTCAAGATGAAAGATATTGGATTGATGCATTATTTCCTTAGGCTATAAGTGTGGCAGATCCCATAAGGAATATTTATGAATCACGGAAAGTATGTAGTAGAAATATTGAAAATATTTGATATGTTGGATTGTAAAGCCATGGCCACACCCATGGACACCAACCTGAAGTTGTTGTCTGACAAGACAATAGAATTAGTGGGCATGAATCGGTATAGAAACATTAGTGGGTCATTAATATATCTGATAAATACAAGGCCAAATATAATCTTTGTTTTGAACACCTTAATTCAATCTCTAGTTAAACCTAGACAGGTTCACTTGATAGCTTCAAAGAATGTGATGAGGTACCTAAAAGGTACATTAGACTTGGGATTTTACTATAGTAGAGATTGTTTGTGCCAGAAATTGTTCTTAGACTACCAGAAGAACAAGCCAACACAATCTCAAAAGTAAAATTAAATAAAATAGGTTTTAGGGTTTTAAAAACTTCATCAGCAAGGAGGAAATAAACATCCACAAGCTAATACAGAACTGACTCATGCAAATTGGATAAACTTGGGATCAAACACATCCCAATAAGCCATAAACATTACACATGAAATACTAATTCCACCCACAGGCTACAAGCATTTACATGAATAAAACTTTAAACAAGAAATGAAATTGTAGACTGAGCAATCAAACAGATCGGAAATGAAAGAGCATGACAGGTAAAAGGGATTATCAGTTTATATATAATCAATAACAGTCATCCACTTACATAAGAGTTATAAGTGCTAGCTTGAGGAATCAAAGCTCCAAAGCCTCTCCTTGAGTGAAAAATCCCCCCTCAAAACTGTATGTTTGTCCTCCTTTTATCATTACAAAAGTAAAGTAGTTCCATTACTACCTTCTAGGTCTAAATTTGAAACAATTACATCAATTAGTTACATGATAACTCAAAATATTTAAAGATAATTAACCAAAAAATAGCAAATCGGATTTGGCGAAATTTGGTGAATTTCTGGAAATTAGGGTCTCAACGACGCCTTCATATCTCTCGATCTGGAACACCTGTGTAAAAACTGAGAGAGTTTGTTTTTAAATGATTATGTTATGAACAAAAACCTCTCTTGTTTTTTCAAAATTCCTCTTCAATTTATCGGAATATGCTCTGCAAATTTGTGACTAAAACAGGAAATTATTAAATAATCCAAACCCTGAAAAATAGGCCACAAAGATGAATTTGAATATCTCAAACGATAATAGCTGTTTCAAAATGGAGAGAGGTGTTTATGAATGAGTTTGTTGTGGACAAAAACCTCTTTTTGTTTTCCTGAATTCATTTCCATTTCCTCGTAATATGCTCCCAATGACAATGACAAAAACAGGAAAAACAGAGCTGCTACAGGAATCTCCTCATGAAAATATTTGACAAAGGACTAAAAAATTAGAGTTAGATTATAAATCAAAACTTGGAATGAACTTTTATTATAAGTTTTTGAAAGCTTAAAGATGTACATATTAACTAATAATCCCAAAAGACAAACCTTAAATCTAAAATAATGAAATGATTCAACCATTAAAAGCATTAAATCCAACCAAAATTATTGATTGTCAAAAATTCTTAAAATCAACATGAAATATAAAATCATTTTAAACCAACGGTTGAAAATTAGGACAAAAAGAACAGATAAACTAAGAACAAGATCTAGTTATAACATCTGGCTCTTGCTGTGGGATGAAGTCCTCCTTATGAGGCTTCAAGAACCTATAGACCTTGTGCCTTATTCATTGGGTGATGGAGTCATTTACCAAATCTCTGCAACTTTGTCAAACTCTGAACACATACCTCTGAAATGAAAAAATACTGCTACAAACCAGCATACTGAAAAGAATCTACATGCTCGTATAGCGAGCTTATTCTACTATTTACTCCTACTTCTAATCGGAGGAAATAACCCAATCAAGTGTAATCATACTTCCAGTGAAGCCAAGAAACCATTTGACTGAGAATCATAATTTCATGCATGCTACTTTTTGAGAAAACCCACAAAAGATGTGATAAATGCAATAAAGAGTCTGTAGGTAGCTGATACTTAGGACTGGAAATAGGAAGTATGCCAAAATATGGTGTTATCCAACTTTTTGTACCATAGTTGGGTTACCTGAGGAGCCACCGATTGAAAGAATTGTTCAAAGTATGATTCCAGTGTATCAGTTGATCCGTCTGCTTGTCTAGCCAATATTGGCTAGTCACTTTTTTATTTGAATAATTTTGACCATGGCCCCGTGGGGTTTGTAATAAAATGTGCTAGTAGGATATTTTTGAGTGGTTCGGTCTACTGAGACGTAGAATCTCAAATAGGGTATTCCACAGAGTTTTTTGCCCCTAACAATTATGCTTTGCCTTCAGCCGAGTATAATTGACGAGGTTTTCTCCCGCTTCCTCCAAACCTGGAATGCTCGATGTTGAATTCTGGGCCTTGGGGGGGTTATTAGAGCCCAACTGAGTGTTATAAGCCTACTAGAAATTATTTAGATAGATCATGGTCATGTCCTAAATCATCTGGACACATAAAAAATTTCAAAAAAATCTTTTCGAACAGTGAAAAATTATTTTTTAATTTTTAATTAATTTTCCTAAGTTTTTTGGGTTAATTTTTCCATAAATTAAATGGAAAAAACCCGTTCGTGATCCGGACTCAGAATTCAGTGATTGAAGGCTCTAACCTTAAGCCAAAAATCATTCTTGATCAGCCAACCAGTCAGAACCAACTTCCAGATCAGCAATCGGACACATAATGCCTTTTTACTCAAAAAAGTCAGTTTTGAGAAAAAAATGATTTTTAGTAAAAAAATGATTTTTCTTAAAAAATGATTTTTATTAAAAAAAATGATTATTTTGGAGAAAACTAAAACTCTCCAAATTAATCCAAATTTAATAAAATAAAAGGCTAAATGACATCTCATGGAACACTTATGATGATTGGAGTTATCATAACTCAGCTTCAGTCATCATTAAGAGAGCAATTAATTTATAATCAATTATCAGACATGTCATCTCCAGCTAAAAATGAGATGGAGAGCTCTCATTGGTCCGGTGATTTGATCGAGGTAAAGACTGAAGCTTACACCATCAGTGGGCTTCCCAAACCTAGCTCAGGCTCATGCCAGACCTAAAGGATGAGCTTACCTATATCCAGACTCACACATGTGGCCTCATCCTTGGCTTATTTTCAGTGCATAGGTTTGGAGTGGGGGCGCCTTGCCTGGGTGGAGGCCTCCCCTCACTCTTGGTTCTCCAGTTTAGGTCTAGGCTCTTTGTTAGGTGGCTAAGCTGGTTAGGGTTGGTTTTTTAGTTTTAGGGTTTTAGCACTCTTTCATTTGTTAAAAAGAGGCTCTTTCAGCTCTATTTGCATGGACTTTTGTAGCAGAGTTACTTTGAGAAATTGTATCGAGCATTTGCTTTAAATTTTTTAATAAAGATCAGACTTTGGAGGTCCATGAGCTCTTGGATGTGGTATTTTTTTGCAATTGGTTGAGGTGATGTTGTCTCTAACCCCTATTTTCTTTAATGCTTATGTGGGATTAAATTGTTTATTTGTTAGCTCAAGAGGGCCATTGTTGGCACAGTAGAACAATCATTTGTAGTTCAACTTGATTGTTTATGCGAAGTAGATTAATATTTTGATGGACATGAGTAATCAGTATATATGTAATGTTGATCATGATTCAATTTTCTTAGCATACTAGCATGTATTTTGATCTCACGTTTTGTGTTGAGTTGTAGTGTGTTTTCAAGTTTCACAGGTTGAAGAAGGGTGTGAGCTCAACTGCTTCTATCCCAGGCTTCAAGCAACCTTTTTAATCTAACACTTTCATTGTAGGACCTACAAAGATCTTCTTCTTCAAAATACAAAAAGAAAGCTGGGAGTCTAGCTCTCTCTCTTGGGTTCCATCCATAATTTCAAATACTTTCTTGGTTACTGAGCTTCCCTCTTCTAGTTCTCTCTTTGCTCCTTGATCCCCTTGTTTTTCTTGCTTGCTAGTCTTATCCTCCTTACTTGGTTTTTCCCCTTCTTATCATTCCTTCATCGCTGCCCTCTTTTCACTCAGCTTTGCAGCCCTCTTTCTTCTCTTTGGACAGCCCTCATTTTACCTAGTTTTCACCCATTTTGTCATGCTTTGGACAGATCTCTTTTTCCTCCTTGTGGATAGCCCTCTTTTGACTGTTCGCTGCCCTTTTTTTTACAGTTTTACAGCCCCCTTTTCTCCATTTTGGACAGCCCTAGCATGCCCTAGTTTTCCTTCCTTTTTGCCCCTTTTTTGTCCTAGTTTTTGGGCCCTCTTCAACCTTGTTTGTGGCCTTTTTGTCCACTTTTTGTTCGCTGTCCTGTTTTTCATTTTTTATGACATCCATTTGTTTTCTCTTTCGCTGTCCCGTTTTCTTGAATTTTTGTCTTCCTTTAGCTTCATAGTTGGTTTCCCCTTTTTTCCCCTTCTTTGGTTCTGATCCTCCTTTCGTTTTCTTGCTTTATTTCCCTCATCTTCCTTTGTTTCAGCCCTCTTTTCGCTTTGCTCTTTCTCTCTCTTTCAAACTTCCTCGTCCCTTTTTTTTTGAAAAGTTTTGAGAAAAGTTAAAAGTAAAAGTAAAAGTACTCTCCTTTTTTACACAAGCCCTAATATTAAGTAGAGTGATTTTGCTTTCATTTGAAAAGTCCTTTCAAGGATTAAAATCCTTAAGGCACTTTGTATAAAGTTTAATAAAAAATATTGTGTTTGAGTGGGGTTTTTAAGTCCCCACTCTCATCCTCCCCCATTTGGGGAGGCTTGTGTTGTGTGTATGCTTAGATTAGTGCTTGTTTTCATCATTTATTATATCTCATGCTTATATCACTAATTGTTGATTCATCACTTCTAGATCATTAATTAAGTTGATTACTCTGTTTTAAATTGTCTACCATTCTAAGTAAATCAACTGTGCAAATCTCTTGAATCACACCATAAGGTAGATCAAGAGTGCTCTCTATCGGAGAGTTGTTTTTTCATTATTTAATAAGTTAATCAATTAATCTTGAAACTCTCTTGAACTTGTTGTAATCCAAGTCAAGAGCACTGTCTATCGGAGAGCATTCCCACTGCATATCCTTACATCAAGCATATAGATTAATTAAGTCTCTTGAACCACTATCATAAGACGAGGTCAAGAGCGCTCTCTGTCAGAAAGTTTTAATTAATTAACTTAATAAAATTCGCAACTCACATCCCTTTAATTAATTAACCCCCTTCCCCCTTTGCTGGAGTATGCTCTAACCGATCTTCGATTGGAATACCCAGAAATGGTATTGGATATTTAAACCCCACGAGAGGAACTTAACTAAAACTTTTCCCCATAACCAACGCATCGACGTTGTTCGATAAATACCGAGGCATGTGCGCAAATTCCAAGTGTGGGTGCCGAGCTACCTAATCTGGGCACTAGTAGTTAAGTTATTGAACACTTACCTTTGACCCCAGACAGGTCGTTCATGTCTTCGAATGGAGCCACTGAAAGTATTACCGGTTAGGACATCCAGCCACCATAAGTGAAGATCACAAACAAAAAACTCTTAAAACTTACCAAGAGCACTTGCAAAACCTAACATTCACTGGCATCTTTTTGGGATTCACATGTTTACACTCAAAACATCTCTGATAAGTTGACTCCATAGGCAATGGTCCTATCTTTTAGCATTGTTGATAATCTGGGCCATTTTTCCATCGAATGTTTGATTATAAATCATATCTGTGAATGCTTTATCTATTTCGTGAAGCTCTCAAATATTTGTCTATATTTCAATTCCGGTGATAGCAATGTGGATTTCTTTGTCTTGTGTTAAATTCATCACATTAATCATCTTAAATCACAATAACTCCTAAACAACACCCATCCGCATATGGAACATCTAAAAATTAACTTAAACATTGAGCCATAGAAAACTCTTTTTTAGGGACCACCCCCCTTGGCTTCGTTAGGAGTTAGCCTAAACGGAGGAGCTAGGAGTAGGTGACAGTATCTAGCTCTGTGCTTTCCCCCAAGGTCACACCTCTCCCACTTTCTCAAGTAAGGAGACAGCTTTCGGAATATTTCTGCTGCTGGTGTGCAATCAGCGAACAACATCTTTTGGCGCCGTTGCCGGGGACAAATCTTTTTGTTCCTGGACGACCTTTGTTTCTTTTAGTTTTTTACCTTTTTATCCTTTTTTTGTATATTTTTTAGTCCAATCACTCTCTGAAATTAGACTTAAGTCAACCTGGCGACTCCACTGTCAGTTAAACACCTCAAGGTATTCTACTAGAAGAAACTCTGTAGGTTTGGTTGATTTCATCCCTGACCCTGAAAAGGTCTTAAGGAGGAGATTAAACAAACTATCTTCTCATAGGATCCTTGCAGAACTTGGATTTGAGTCTGTTTTAGACATCCATCTTTTATTTCCAGAAAACTTAGAAAATTTGCAAAGTAATAATTGTTTCCTTAATCCAATGGGTGAGTTTTTTACTCAACTTAACTTTGCTCAGATAGCAGGTCATCCTCATGATATCCCTGACAAGGCTATCGATAAGCTTACGACATATAATGGCACTAATGCCTCCCTCTTTGCTGAGCAGCATATCAGGAATTTCACCAGACATTGTGGTGCCCATGTCAGGGGTACTGATAGGCATGAAGATGTTTACATGACCTTGTTTTCCTTGTCTTTGGATGGAAAGGCTGGAAACTGGTATGATAATTTGCCAGACAATTCTTTCGCCACCTTAGTAGACTTCAAGACTGCTTTCCTTGGAAAGTTTGGCAGCAGAAAGGAGCCTAGACATCTTGTAGCGGCTTTGACTAGCATAAAAAAGTCCAAAACTGAAACAATGGACGAATTCAACAATAGATTCACTGAATTAGCAAATTCCATCCCTGCCACTTACTCTCCTCCGACAGCTTCTGTTTTGGACTATTACATCGAAGCTTTGAGTGGTAAAATCCAATACCAAATTAGAGATAAGGAGCCAGCTACTTTACTTCTAGCTCAGAATTTGGCCATTAAAATTGATAAGAATATGCAGTCATCTGGTGAATCTAACCTCCAGGGTTATTCAAGGTCTTCAACTCCTTTGAAAATTAGTGAACCTAAAGACAAGGAACCTTTAGCAGCTATGAAGGATGCCTACGAAAAACAAATGATTGAAATGAAAAGGGAGATGAAGAAAAATATGGAGGAAGCAGAACAAAAACACTTAGTACAATTGAAGGAGATTCAAAATAGGGTGATTACAATGGAAAGAACTCAACCTCCGCCACCTCCTAGAGCTTTCCCTACAAAACCAACATGGCAGAGAAAAAACTCCAACCATGAGCAGAGGCCTCCTCATCAGCTAGAGGTCACTAATGTGGTTGAAACTTACACGCCATTTTGTAGGGCATGTGAAGACCTTCATGAAGAATCTTCCTACTATTATGCATGCTATATTGAGGAGCATGGTTTTCCAGAGGGTTGTGGTCCTAAAGCATCATCAAGCGATCCTGGGTACATAAATTATGTAGATGACATGCATGATATTTCTGGAGAAAGTTGGAGAGAGGCAAAACAGTATTCAAGAGAGCCTGAGTACATTAACGCAGTTGGACAGCTCCATCCTGTCACCACAGAAACCCAATGTCAAGTCGAAGATTTTAGTCAACAATTGGATAACCTCACTAAAAACTTTAGCACTAATCCTACTAATGAGCATAATGGTGATAGTTTGGAAGGTTTACTACCTTGTGACCTTTTTTCTGAAGAAGATGACTATGATCATGAGGAGGGATATAGCCAGGAAGTTGATACAAGTGAGGAAGAACCCCTTTCTTCTGAGATGGATGACAACTACGAGTCTTTAATTGAAAATCCAATCTTAAGAGTTTCATGTGATGAGAATCCTCCATGCTCTCCACCGGATGACAAATATTTGGAAAGTTGGGTCCCATGTGATATCTTTGAAACCTAACTTTTTGAAGAAGATTGTTTTGAGCAGAATGAGGAGTGTAGCCAGGGACTTGATACCAGTGATGAGGCATCTCTCATATCCGACATAGATGGTGATGATGACTATTGGACTTTTATTGAAAATCCAACCTATGATACTTTTGAAAATATTTTTGAGAATCTCATCTATGATGTGTCCAGCATGGGGAGTTGTTATTCTGAGACTTATACAGAAGAGAAGTTGGAGTTTTCCTATGATCAGTTGGAATTGTATCTGAGTATCTGTAATAAGGATTTGGAGAAGCAGTGCGGTGAAGATTCAGATGGGATACAACTAGTTGAAGTTTTTTCTCAACCATTGTCTTCACATATAGATGCTCCTTATGTTTTGGATCAACTTCGGGCTTATACAACGAGTTATTATTTGATAAGCCTTGATGATCAACATGATGGAGTAGTCGACCTGCCGCATCATCTCGATTTGTATATCAGTGATATCCAATCATGGGTAGAAACAGCCTGCGTGATCACCTACCAGTTTGGGAAGAAGTTTGACGACATTATTCATGCTTATGATTCCCCATCTAGCCTGCCCATTCTGGATCATCATGCAGGTTTGCATTTTCTGGAAATTGTGTCCTTACTTTGGCTGGTAACCAAAGACAAGGAAAAACCTTTTACATTAATAAAATGCTTAGGTGGTTACATTGGATTTATGATTACACCTAACCTTTTCTGTATCATGCTTAGAGTAGGAAAATAGCTCCTTAAAGTGAGCGTTTACTTTAGCATTTTCTTTATGTACTTAAAAATAAATAAATTTTTCAGTGAAGTTTTTTTTCTTTGAATAAAACAACTCTTGGATCATTGGCTCTTTTTCATAAAACTTGTGCTACTAAGGTTTTCTTGTCACGTTGAGATATTTTTACAGGATATGGAAACCAGAGATTCTGGGGTTCTCGTATGCTCTCCTTGCATAAGAGACTAGATCGAGCACACATCCCGCAGTTGGAGCCAGATGTTATCCAAATTTTTGTACCATAGTTGGGTTACCTGAGGAGCCGTCGGTTGATAGACTTGTTCAAAGTCTGATTCCAGTGTATCAGTTGATCCGTCTGCTTGTCTAGCCAATATTGGCTAGTCACTTTTTTATTTGAATAATTTTGACCATGGCCCCGCGAGGTTTGTAATAAAATGTGCTAGTAGGATATTTTTGAGTGGTTCGGTCTCCTGAGACGTAGAATCTCAAATAGGGTATTCCACGGAGTTTTTTGCCCCTAACAATTATGCTTTGCCTTCAGCCAAGTATAATTGACGAGGTTTTCTCCTGCTTCCTCCAAAGCTTGAATGCCCGATGTTGAATTCTGGGCCTTGGGGGGTTATTAGAGCCCAACTGAGTGTTATAATCCTACTAGACATTATTTAGATAGATCATGGTCATGTCTTAAGTCATCTGGACACATAAAAAAAAATTGAAAAAATCTTTTTCGAACAATGAAAAATTATTTTTTAATTTTTAATTAATTTTCCTAAGTTTTTTGGGTTAATTTTTCCATAAATTAAATGGAAAAAACCCGTTCATGATCCGGACTCAGAATTCAGTGATTGAAAGCTCTAACCTTAAGCCAAAAATCATTCTTGATCAGCCAGCCAGTCAGAACCAACTTTCAGATCAGCAATCGGACACATAATGCCTTTTTACTCAAAAAAGTCAGTTTTGAGTAAAAAATGATTTTTCGTAAAAAAATGATTTTTATTAAAAAAAATGATTATTTTGGAGAAAACTAAAACTCTCCAAATTAATCCAAATTTAATAAAATAAAAGGCTAAATGACATCTCATGGAACACTTATGATGATTGGAGTTATCATAACTCAGCTTCAGTCATCATTAAGAGAGCAATTAATTTATTATCAGTTATCAGACATGTCATCTCTAGCTAAAGATGAGATGGAGAGCTCTCATTGGTCCAGTGATTTGATCGAGGTCAATACTGAAGCTTACACCATCAGTGGTCTTCCCAAACCTAGCTCAGGCTCCTGCCAGACCTAAAGGATGAGCTTACCTATATCCAGACTCACACATGTGGCCTCATCCTTGGCTTAT